>CM061526.1:46841918-47441918 GCA_030068015.2 Neoceratitis asiatica | reverse complement strand
GCCATGAAAATGAAGGTCCCTAGGCGCTTGGCCAACAACATATCAAAATATCTACTAATATATAAATGTCTGAACATGCGTATGTTTGCACACACACACAGTACGTATTGGGGAGCCACCTCTCTGCCCGCCAACGATCTTGCAACGCCTAAATTCGAATGTAAAGATTGTCACGCTTGTCGTGTCGGTTGTAATTATCGCCACAGCTGAAGCCCAAAAATGGTTACTTAGCTTAACATGATAATTACTAAAAACCATCATAAAACAAATTAGTAGCCCTCGTACTGTGGGCTTATAAATAAATATACAGAATCATATATATACGAACAAACAAACATATATTTATACTTACAAAAAAGCTTGTACCGATGTCGCAAGCAACCCAATGGGAAAAATTTGCATTGGCTAACAAAAATTCCTAATTTCATAAACCAATTGAAGTCGATAAAAAAAAGCCGTCAGTTGTAGCAATTAATTAATGTCAAATTGCATTTCAAAAATAAAAATTTTTAAATTTTCCTTTAAGAGCAGTAGCATCAGTAGCATAAAAAATTTCATGGAATTTTAATTCCTGGAAATTCGTATGGATTGCCATTTGTGAAATTAAATTTCTCTGACAAAACTCAAACCCTTTAACAGTCCTTTCATTAGAAATATAAATTGATTGTGCAGCCAGCACTAGAAATAGAAAATTTAATTTCAGAAACCAAATTACTGAAATTAGCTTCAGGGTGGTCACATTTCGAAATTGAAATTTTTTGAAAGCAAAATGTGATAACAAATTAAAAATTGCGTGAAAATTGTTGCGTCTGGCGGCACCTTAATTGCTCTCCTGAGAAATAAATTACGCAGTAATTACAAAAAACTTACATTGAAATTATATAATAAATTCTAAAGTCCTATTATATGATTCCGTATAACCGGATCAGCGAAAAAGAAGGACGAGAGTTATTCTTCTTAATGTTTGAAGTTTAAATTGTCCTACTTTGTTAAGAACGTTTATTTTTTATTTTTTCTGATTATTTGAAATTTGAAAGATGTTCATTTGTGAACAAGGCAAATTAATTTAAAGATGAGAGCAGGAGAGCAAATGCAACAATTCCCGTGTATTTTATTTTTGCTTTTGAATAGTGAATAGCAAAATTATGGAAAATTTTTTTTTTTAAAACTGTACAAACTCTGATCCATAATTTTTTCGTGTAAACCACAATCACATATCACATTTTTAAAGACTTTCACGTATACTTTATATTTGTAAACTTGGAAGTCTTTCAATCAAATCAATTAAAAAAAAAAAACAGAAATTGGAAAGCTATTTTTAATCTTGTCGAACAATGAATAAATAAAGTTGAATTCGCTGTCATAGTAACTCGCCTGGTTTGTGAAGAAAAATTTTTAGTAACAAAAAATAGACCATACAAACATACAAAAAATGAGATGTTTTGTCATCGTAATTCGAAAGTGTGACGACATCAAAACAGCAGCTGATCTGTGCACTGTATCAATTTTGGGTTCGTAACATCCTTCAAAAATGTAGAACATGTTTAAAATGTGCTTAACGTAAATATTTAACAATTATGGCGCAAATATCAAATTTTTTCTTTATTATTTAATTCAAGCTCCAATAGAATAATGAGTTTCTTGACATTTTTCGTGGGCCATTTTCGAAAAAAATAAAATAACAATTTTTTTGTACAAAAATATATTGATTTTTTATATCATCCTTGAAATAATATATTACAGAGCTTATTCGATTACTTCATTATATGAAAAACAAATAATTTTATAAAATTTATGTGCAAGTTATTGTTAAGTTATGTGATTTCACGTCATAGTTTTATAATTAAGCCTAAGGACCTGTAATTTAGTATTCTGCTCACACATTATGGATTAATGCTGATATTGAAACTCATCAAAAACGGATAAATAATTACGCGCAATTGATTTTTCAAGTATCTGATTTCCCTGTATTGAAAAAGAATTAATTGATAAATTAATATAAAATTTTAATTTTAATTTTACTTAAAATTTTATGCTAAATTACAATATGTTAAATGAGAATTTATAAGTAAACCGTAAATAGTATTATATATTCATAAAAGGCTTGGACAATACTTTTTTCTTGTTTTATTTAACCACAAGCAAAAATGTATCACAAAAAAGTAAATTTATCCACGCTTAACCACCGTTTTACCTACTGGGTCACATTAACAACCAAACACGAATTCCAACGAAGACACGTGTCCAGTGTAATCGTACAAACGACGTGGACGCCTAGAAAATGTAGCGCAAACAAGGAGACATTCGCCAAATAAAGAATGAGGAATTCTCAATCGAAGTCAGTCATAGAAATTTACTGACATTAGCAGTTCCAATAAAAAGGGTATCCTCCTAGTAAAAGGAGAAACAACAATAATGAGTTGGCGGTGACTGACAAAAAGCAGCAAAAGTCAGTCGAAAGTGATGTTTAAACACTTACCAATGATGACCGATGTACATACATAAATATATATGTTCATACTATATGTATGTATGTACATACATATAATACTAGAATATAAACAAAAAATATATGTGAGTACATTTCTGCTTACTCGTACATAAACAAAAGTTGATATACTCGGAGGTGTATAAGAAATTGAAAGGAAAGAGTTCAGCTTTTAGATAAATGAACGCCAGTGCTTTTTGAACAAAATGTTTGTCTAGTAAATCAGTAAAGTCCTGTTAAGGATTCAATGGAACCTTTATAAACCTTAATAAACATGAAAGGAAACAAACGGTTAAACCACACTATTTACTGAGTTTTTTTCTAATTCACTGCGATTTACAATTTTTTGTATAAAAAAAGCTTAATAGTAAGCGGATATGCGCTAAAGCATATGTATTATTTACGAAATGAAATTACTCCACTATATTTCAAATCATTTTGCATTTTCCTTTCAAATCTTTTCGTATTCGCAATTTCGAGCTTACTTCAGTTCTGAGAATTATTTATATGCAATAATAATTGCTTCCCAACCAAATGGTATTATTATCAAACTAAACCGTCCCTTTATTGATCCAAATCGAAGTGATCATCAATGAATATGCACACACTCGCATGCGTACATACATATGTATATATGTACATATGTCGGTATGGATATGTGCAAATGAATGTACATATGTATTCAGCATCCAAAACATTGTTGTGAATTTTTATTTTCGATAAATAAGAGTTTCCTAGCGCTTTTTGTTCGTTTCCTTTTCGCTCTCTCTCTCTCTTGTATTGGCTCTTTAATATGTGGATAACGCTATTAATACGAGGACGAAACGAAAGGTGAGTGGAACTCAATTAAAGATTCAACAAAAATATTTATTCGCTTTCACCTAAAATTAGGACGAGATCGTCTATTTACCCTCTTTGTTGCCAAACAGTCACCTTACCAACTTTTTTTTTTTTAATTTACTTATACAGTCTGGATTGTAGGTGTCGCGCCAAATCGAACTGAAGCATATTAGTATTAGCCGAATCAGTAAAAACATAACGACTCAGCTGATACAACCTATCTTTTTTACGTAATTCATTTATTTACTGAATGAGCTTACACATACTTATGTCTAACAGTAAGTGTACAAACGTTAAAACTAAAACTCCATGTAAGTTAAAAGTTTCTTGTAATATGTCGCTTTGCATCTAGTAGGAGATTCCAATGAGGCATATGATCCACTATATTAGCCATAAAAACAATCAAAGTTATATTAAACTTATAAGCTCCATGCCCCGCTGTGATTTTGAAAACTTATTCGATAAAGTTGATGCTATGGTTTCAACTCCATTAAATTAAATAAATAAAATAAGTCTGCTGCGCCGGTCAGTCATGGAAATTCTTACTACATATGCATGTATACCCCAAAAAATTATTGGTTTGGCAGCCAAAAGGATGTTGATGTTCGATGAATTTAGGAATAGTAGCTCTGAAGCAGCCGCAATAGCCGAGTGGTTAGCATTGCGTACTACAACTCGGAAGGCCTGGGTTCGATACCAGGTTCGAGCAGTATTCAAAATTATAAAAAAAAAAATTTTCTAATTGCGATCGTCCTTCGGCGGCCTTCCGAGTACGTTTCTGACATGAAATAAAAGCTCCTCATACAAATAAACCGTCCGTTCGGAGGCGGCATAGAATAAACTGTAGGCCCCTCCATTTGTTGGAAAAAATCTCAAGACACGAAGCCACAAATTGAAGGAGAGTTCGGCCAAAAATCGCTTCAGCGGTTACAAAGCACAAACCATGTAGTTCTAAAGCAGCCCGTGTGTCGTTTAATTATTTCAAGCTTTGCGCAAAGAAAAAATTTAAAAAATCGTTCAGAGGTTGAGTTGTAGTCTTTCATTGTTCGATTTTCACAAATATTTTATGCTACTGTTGTCTGATACAGATGAAGTACTATACATGCCTTGGACGTTACCCTCAGTGATGCATACTTTTCTCGATGCTCCGTTCGAACTCCGCGAGCTACAGCTTGTTTCGAAAAGCCTCAAAGACAACAAGACTCATGGGTAAGATCGAATCAGTAATGAATTTGACAATTGAAGAAGAGAACTTTTGCTTTCTTTAGTGATTTCTCATGTGTTTTTGACGCAGTTCCACGTAATAGGACTTTCTAAAAACTAACTCAACTTAACCTGTCCAACCACATAATAGAAATTTGCGGTTAATTTACCATGACACATCTAGTCAGGTATGGTTTCGGACCCGTTTACTGTTAACCAGGGTATGCAGCAGAGTTGTTTTTCGGGCCCAATTCTTTTCTCATTATGTATCAATGACTGAAGAGGCATATTGCTGATACTTCAGTAAAAGTAAAAGATTTACTGAAAATGATAGATGAACTTTACGCTTACATCACGCAGTGGGGATTGAAAGTTTACCTCACCAAATCTAAAATATTAGTTTTCAGGGAAGGTATGAAAACTTTTGTTGCTGCTGCTACATCTATTTTATTTTATTTGGCGCACATTTGCGATGTTGATAATTTTCAATTCGTAGAGAAACTTCTGGGTTTCTTCATTAAAAAAAGTTAATACTTCTCCCATCTAAGACTCCAATTTATATGCTGCACCTCGAAACAGGTTTAAGTTCCCTATTCAAGCGTGCCCTCACACACACTGACGCCAAATAGACTGTCTCGCATCGTTGCCGAGAAAACAGTGAGAAAGGGCTCGTTCTAGGTCAAAAATTGGAATGAAATTTATGAAAGTATTAATATGGATAGCTAGGTATGAGTGCAGATCGAAGAACTATTTGACCTTGGGCACAATTAGCGCTGAATGAACCATTTTCTGATATTAATATGGTTATTCCGTCTGATTTCCCCCCTACATCACATAGCATTCCTATATAACTAGAGAATTGAAAATAATTTGCTAACTTCATCGAACAACTAACTTCACTACAATGACATACCTATTTCAACGAAGAATATTCTGTTTACACTATAAGTTTGATTATCCCAGCGAAGAGTGGCTTGCTAAATCTTAACGTAAGAACTTTTAAAAGTTTCGCTTCTGTAGACTGTTCTGTTTGCAATTTAAGTGCCACTGAAGATATTTATTATTTTATTAATTTGGTAAGAAAGTTTTGGATCTGCAAAAGGTTTTATAGGCTCTTAGCGAGTGCAACTATCATTCACTGTATATTTAATAGTTGCTTTAAATATAGAGAGTTTGTTGTTGCTTGTTAATTTTATTAAATTTCGAAATTGGTTGCCGAAAGACGGTCGTAACGTAAAAACCTGCAGCGATTTGATTTTCTCGTAAAACTGGCTCAGCTGATTGCTCGCTGTTATACAAGATTGCCAGTATTGGAGCGGTCAACACTTCGCCAATGTAAACAATAACCATTACTTTTGACAACATATCCCATCTCCAATCGTATTTTACGACTGGGAGGTATGTAAAATGGCTGGTTGAGCTATATATATGTCTGTGCATTGCAGCTCTGCTTTGATGAACTGGCGCCATTCTGGTAAGGAGGACGAGCGCTTGGACACATTGGTGGTTTAATTAGTATTCTCCGGTTGCGGTGATATTTTTCTCTTTATAATCGATATGCAATCATCTCTCGCGGTCTAAAAATTGCCACATCGACAGCTATTTTGACTCAAAATAGATTAAACTAAATTTCAAAACTCCAAAAGCCTGAGTCGCTGAGCAGGCAGGTATCTACTACTTTAAATTTTTAACTTATTTCATGATGTCTGTTTTTTGGCTACCTAAGCGATCTCAAGCAGCTGTTATCTTCAATCGAATCCTGTATTTTTAAGCAGCAGATGTCATTTATAAATTTATGATTCACCAGGACACAGTTCACCGCAAATGGTTTAATTTGCTTCAAAATAGTTTTAATTTTTTTCTTGGAATCCTAACATGAACAAGAAGGTTCGAACTTTATAAGCCGCATGTCGAAGCATTGGGACTTCTTGTACTTATATTTACATATATAATAGAAGCTAGGTCGCTCAGCTAAATCGTTTCCGAACCTCATTGTGGTCTAGTTTACTCAAAAATGTATCGAAAAGTGTGCCTATATTTGATATAAGCTGACAATCCATATTCTTGTATTAGATTTCTATTTCTCGATTTGCATTTTAAAAATAAGTCTATAAAATTATATCCGTTTCGAATTGTATCGAAATCGAATTGAAATACACTTTTTCTTAAAAAATTGACTCATGCGCCATCTGGCGGGTAAAAGAAAGTAATTTTAATGAAACTAAAATATTTATTTACAGTTATTTTAAATGCATATTGCGTTTGAATATTATAAATATAATTCATTCAATTTGGTTTTTATTTTTTGACAAAAGTTCATTTAGTAAAATTAATAAATTTTTTTTTTTTTTTTAGATATCGAGATGACGCGCTTTGTTGGGGTGATAGGTAAGTCCATATCAGCAATTTTCACTACAAAAAACCATCTAAAGTGACCAAAGTAAATACTCAATCGCCGGACATAAAAAAATAATAAATATTTTGTAATATTTCTCCTAGAAAATCCATGGAAGAAATTGGCGCCGCTCAATCGTCGGTCAATGCCAGGTAAGCAAATGTTAATATAGATTTCCTCACTTTACATTGACAGAAATTAACGGTGCTGGTCAAACTACTTTCAAACTCCAAGAAAAAAATTCAGAAAACTTAGTTAATAATATTTTTAAATTTGAATATATTTATTTAGCAGTATATTGTACTAACTAGAACATATTATTATAAGCGGAAGTCGGCTTGAGTTCAAAATTGTTTCAACATTTTTCAGGGCATACTCAAGTAAAGAGAACATCATGGCCGTTATAGCGCTATTTATAAATACAAGTGTGACATATTAAAAATGATCCGCCCACGCGGTATTAGCTTATATGTGCATAAAACTGTAGAAGAGAAACGACTGAAAATATTAAATACCGCCGAACAATGTGAGCGTATGTTACAAAAAAGGCCCATAAATAACCAAAATAGACATATGGTGTTCAAAATTGGTGATGAGTAGAAGTATATGATGCTAAAATCAACTAAATCCCCATATATCATCACTTTTCGCCGCTCTAGATGTGCATCTACTGTTGAGAAGTCAGGCTTTTTGAGAAAATTTGTAAGACCCCTCCTGAGCTTCTTCGGATTCCTTCGAATTGAAATTTTAATTTTTTTTTTTCAGTTACTTACCTGTAGTGTAACAAAACTTTATGCACAAATGAATGAATATTGTACCAGCAGTTGTTTGAGCATAAGATTCAGACTTTGATAAAATTATTTTTCCCCCGCTACATACTACTTACAAAATGCTCTCAATTTTGTAAGACTCACCAGTAATTTTAGAAGCATTTCAAGAGAAAAACCGTCGAGCAGTGTTGCCACCGTTTGTGGTCATATAGAGCCAGTCTTCGCTTTCGATTCTCTAATTTAAAATTTTTGTTTTCCCCGAAACTAATCCTTTTTAAAATCGAGGTTATACGAAATATGTGACGCATACTCCATAAACGAGAGACTGATAAACTGAACTATTAATTTTCAAGGTTAACCTTTAAAATTTAAATTTATGTATGTAGAATAACTTTTAAAATATTTAACATTTATTCTTAAATTACATTAAATTGTTAATTTTCTGTTGTAAATTAAATGTTGTAAGATGCAGTCGATTTCTGCCCTCTTCCATCGACCATGGAACTGTATTATTGAAATTTTATTTTATTATTTCTTCCCTTACAATAAATACTGTTTCCAAATTATTTATTTGTTCAGAATAAAATTTGTTAAAATTTGTACTCTTTTCAACGCTTTCTCTTAAGGAGTTAGGCCACTCTAGAGAACCACAAAATATGCCTTTTTGAGATTTTTTTTCGGGAAAACTGTTAAATAAATTTAATTTTTGACAAAGAGCATTTATTATACACATAATTAACTGCTTATAACTATTTCTTAAGAAAAATTAATTTAAAAATGCCGACTATATAGCGTTCTCCCTAGTATGTCTCCACTTTTTCGGGAACCACGGCTAGACACACAGCTCCTGGAATTTTTTTTTTTTTAAGTTGTTGAACGGTTTCCGCTTGTAAATAGCAATAGCTACAGAAGAACGTAAGATTTTTTCAATATATGAATATTTGACAAAATGGAGTGTCTCTAAAGGAAAAAGTAACAATTAGGCCTAAAAATTTCAAGTGAATCGATTGTAAATTGTTTGGGTTATGTTTCCGGCCAACTTGAAAAAAGTAGTTTTGAGATAAACGCGTTTAAAGTTTTGAGTATGCCTTACTGGCTGAAACAGCCGCTTCAACTAGAGATTGAAAATGGGGCATTTAGAAGTTTTTATCTGTCATAATCTCTCGGGATAACAATTTTGAGACCATAATGTGAAAAAAAAAGAAAAAAAAATTCATTTGAAAGAAAAAAATCCATTTTCCGCAAATTCTAGAGTGGCTTAACCCCTTAAGAAAATATTGTTTCGGACAAAGTCTAATAAATATTTTCTAAAATGTTTTTTGCAAATGTTTCAGTTTTTTTAAATGTATTTAATAGTTAATTCCTTAGTCTATGTGGAGTGAAAATGCATTCTGGTTCATATTTTCCTAAGCAGAAATATTCTAGTTTACAGCTCTAATATTGAGATTTCTCCAGTACCTGATATTGTGTTGGTTGGAATGTTTACTTCCCAATATGTTAAATGTAAACATCGAAAATAAGTAAATACGAAAAAAACTTTTGTGCGTATATTATATGCATATTTTAAGAAAATTAAGTTATTTTATTTAATTTATTTTGTAATAATCTTTTTTACACAATACTTTTTATGACGATCTTACTCGCTCATTGTCTACTTTACAAGTGAAGTTCTAATTAGTCATTAACTAAACCCAAGCCCATGCATAATCCCAGCAGCATATCCATGCGTTGTTATTGGTATTAGTTGTGTTGTTGGTAGTAGTTGCTCATTTGTCATTCGATTCAGCTTAACATTTTGTTTGTAGCTATACCGGTACATACATATGTTAATAACAATTATGCGAGCATAAGAAAATGCGCATTGCTCGCCTTACAAAATTTAGATGTTCCATTGTCACTGTGTGCTCTTGTCAATGATAATAATGATGTTCAAATGTTGCTATGCGAGTATGAATGTTTGTATCACATCATTTCAACGTAGACAACCCAGTGAAACTTTAAGTGCCAGCTTTGTTAACACTAACTGGGCATACCAGCATAGCAAACCATCGAATTTCTGGTAATATTAGCAGCTATGCTAACTTATATATAGGAATCATAAGCCTTTTCAAAATCTGTCCGTCAAAAGCTGGCGTCGCACAGCGGTAAAATGCATGATTAGAGAATGAGCGCGTAAAAACTCTCTCCATAAAAAATTCAATAAAGCAATGGAGCAAACGAATTTTTAAATATATTTCTTATGTTGATGAAACGCACTTGAGTAAAGGATATTTTGAAAAATTAAGAAAGACCAAAATTTGCCCATTTTTACAATTTTTAAAATTTTTTACTTCCAAAGAGAAATATAAAAAAAACTATGTGCCCAAATCAAAAAAGTCTCTCAGAATTTTGAAGAAGAATCCATTTTCTATTGCTTGTATAAACAATATGAATCTTTCAATTCAGATTTCAGAAGGTTGGTACGCAGCTCTAACGCAAAAAAAAACTCATATAGTTCATGGATGGAACGGAAATTTGACAGATTGATTTTCTTTGTCGCTGATTATGTATACTAATGTTTTCTGTGGCTAGAAATAAATAAAATGTATATAAATTAATGAAAAAACTAAAAATATTACATAACTTGCCTTATAAGCTTGCTCTAATACGTTTGAAAATTAGTCTTCTTCTTGTGTGTCGCGAAATATATATGTGAGACTATTTATTTCGCTCGCAGTAAAAAATGGAGTTTTTCCGTTTGAAGTGCGTACTGCTTCATAAAAAAAATTTTCACGCATAGTTTTTTGTGCACTTTGTGCACTTGGTTTTCGTTAGAGCTGCATACCGACCTTAAAGGAAAATGGTGCAAATAAATTTCTTAACTAAATAGGTAATTTGAGAGGACATATATTGACACAAATCGCATTAAAAATTTGATAGTGAATTATTTTTCTTTTTAAATTTAAAATTGAGAAAAAAACTGAGAACATTTTTGGCAATTTTTAAAAATGTGCATAAATTTATTCATGAGTCTGTCTCGCAAAAGCATAATTTTGTATAAAAGTAACAACAACTATTTATATACTGGTATATCATTTAAGTTTGTATGTTATTAATTAGGTGAGATGAGCATTTCGTAACTAGTCTTTTGAATGAAACCTAATTTTTGCTCAACTTTGGGCACCTGTACGGCTAAGGGAAGGAACTCAAAAAGTTTTATTTGGTTTCTGTTTTTTTTTAACTGTCGATTGCTGTTAAAAAATTATTTTATTGTTACTTTATTTTTTTAATATTTATGGCCACGAATTCCCACTTTGCGTCGTCGATTTTGTCTGCTCGGCCCTGAACTTTCCGAAGGGAAAGTTTTCAAATCAAAAATTCAACGAAATCTGATAATAAAACATAAAACTTGCTTCTCTTAAAATGAAAGAATATTTCCATGAGTCGTATTATTACAAATAATGCTAGGTTAGGCTAGGTTAGGCCTTACATAGATCCGCTTGTTTAGATGGAAGTTCGGTTTTATTCGAGGTATAGTAGTCGTCAAGTAGGACGTCAACGCCTTTTGCCAAGTTTAAGAGAGCAGTATCATCAACTATTTCGTTTACCACAATTTATAAAAAAAAGAGAATGAAACAAGAAATAACCACTGTCTTCATGAGCATATCGAATTTACTGCAAATTGCATAATTCGATTTTAATCATTTTCAATGTCAATATCAACTTGAATTTACATCTGTAGAATACCAAATTTCAAGCTGTTAGATGCTTTTTTGACGGATTTTGACCTAAAACCTCATGTCTGAACAAATCAGTTGTATGTGAGCTATATGGTACAGCAGTACGACCTCGATGATTTTCAGTAACAATATGCAGCTCATAATGTTTATGGATAATACCAAATTTCATGTTCCTAAATGCTTTTTTGACTGAGTTTTCAACAAAATCCGATATCTAAAAATATCGGTGTATAATTTTCCGATATCGATGATTCTTAGAACCAATGTGCAATTCTTCATATATGTATACCAAGTTTCACGTTTTTATGTATTTTGACGGATTTATGACCCAAAATTTTAAACATGAATAATCGGTCGTATATATGCCTTAAACGTATAGATGCTTCTTCCAACCAAATTTGGTTGAAATATCTTAAAAATTGAGAGACTAGTTTGCGTACAAACAGACAGACGGACGTGGCTAGATCAATTCAGCCCGTGATTCTGATACGATGGGTATAAATTTCGGTGGGTGTAACTCTTCTCCTTCCGGTACTTACATATATGCTTCGGAGCAAAGTTAATATACCATTTCATGTACTTGAAAGGTATAAAAACTTGAAACTCGTTACCTAGCCGAACATTTGTTGACTTCAGCCTCGAAAAAATTGGGATATAAAAGGGTAGATATTATTTGAATAAGCACGTTGATAACTTTTCCTGAAAATCTTAAGAATATATTTTCTTGTCTAACAAAAATCTAACAAACACATATGTATGAGCAATGCTGGACTATTCAACAGATCCCTGCGCTGACTCAGAATACTGAACATGGCCTTACCAGTTCACATTTCTCCTAAAAATTATAGTCTCTCGGTTCTGACCTGCTGAATTAGAAATTATAAACATTGAGAAGTACAGGGTTTACCAAAAAAGCTATTGAAATCTTATCGTACGTTTGGAAATCGGAAATCGACTCAGCAGAATGTTATTTTTCAAATTTCAATCCGAAAATTCCTATCTGTACCCGCCAATGAGAGAGGAAGAGTCAAGTGGAGAAGGATCTAGTTTCACTTGGTGTCTCCAATTAGCACCGAACAAAATCAAAATCTCTAACACCCATAAAACTTGTTTCACCTACCGGAACCCCGCCTGCGGAAGCCGCCACAACTTCTGAAAACCTCTAAGCGTGATTACCAATGCGCATGTGCCTACATAACATACATACATATGTACATACCCTACTATTGCTCTAATTGCAATGAATGATTATTGAATTCACTCTTCTTTGTTTCGGTTTCTTTACATTTTTTTATTGCCGGCTACTGAATTTGTTATCATAATATTATTAGCTCATCATTGCGTTGCGGACATTGGCTGACGACGACTTAAACTTCTTTTGCGGCTCGGTTTAGGTGACATTTATGCGGAATGTTTTTTTTTTTTTTTTATACTGCCATTCTCGGCACGGCACACATCGTTTAAGCTGAACAATGTCAATAATGACAACAACAAATTCTCAATGTTGACAACAGTTACAACCGCTTCGACAACAAACAATTGTTGTAAGTTGTAAGAGCTGAAGCTGAAACTGAAACTGAAGCTGAGCATGAAGTTTTTAATGTGAATCACAGTAGAAAAAAGTACAAATATCAGACTAATTGAATTTATGTTGTGACTGCTCATTTCAAAGTGAGCAGACACAGGCGACAGTAAAATAAAAAAAATAAAAGTTTTAGTTAAAATACTGATTTACCCATAGAAATTAATGCATGTAAGTGAACTAGTCCGAAAAAGACCAGACAAAAGGAAGTTTGAAATCGTACCTTCTGACGAGTTTCTGCTCCGTTCTGTGGGACTTTCAATTTTAATACATCTGCGAAACGCATTACATCCCCTATCCTGGGTGGTGGCCTAGGGATGACCAAGATTTTTAATATGATTCTGCGCAGCAGCTTAGAGGAAATGAAGTACAGACAGCGTAACAAATTAAAAATGATTTACTGACTAGTTGCTCTTGTACCTCCAACTGGAGGTAATTTAACAGAAGGTTATTTAACTAATTTACTTATGTATGGATGAACTCGTATATATACAAGTCGACAGTAGCTGACCGCTGACACTCTGCTTGGTCAAGTGCTTCTTCCAACTGCGGCTTACAGTAAACGCATTTCTCGGACGCAGAATTACATTACAGACAGAATGGAGTGGAGTAGGAAGATGGCCTTTCGGTACAGATCCACATCAAAGGGGAAAGCTTCTGATTTTTCGACTTTTAGCTTCTGATTTGGGGTTAGCTAGCCACTACAACAACAACAACAACAATAATAATAATAATAATAATAGCAGCAGCAGCAGCAACAACAACAAAAAGCAATAATAATAATAATAATAATAATAATAATAATAATAATAATAACAACAACAACACCGCCACCACCACCACCACCACCAACAACAACAACAACAACAACAACAACAACAAGAACAACAACAATACCACCAACAACAACAACAACAACAACAACAACAACAACAACAACAACAACAAGTTTGTTCATATGATTTCGGCCGCTCACTACTTTCTGTCTGGTTTTGAACAAAATGACTTCTAGAGAGTTAGACATTGGCAATTTAAAGCAGAGTTACAGTAGCTAAGACCAATCGGGAACACTGGAAATTGAAAGGGCGAAATCTAGTCTAATAAGGTTAAGCTCGATCGTAGTGCTGCCTAAGACCTCATCATGTATGGTTTTCACTAGAACCTACCATCAGTAGATAGTGAAAACGGAACTTTAAATCTCGTGCTACAGTTGGAATATACCACGCTTTAATGAATTTTCTCAGCAGATAACGTGAAACCCGAATATAAAGCGCTCGAGTTTCTTTTGTGGTGTCAGCATCCCGATAAGGTATCTTGGCTGCGGTAAGGTAGCATCCCAGTGGCTGTTGCTTCTGCGTATTTCAATGAGAACCTCAACAGCTTGCTAAAAGATTTTTATTTGCTCAAGCGAGGAGTAGAACTAAAACTTAGTCAATTTAAAAATTATTGTAAAAAGTATCACTCGAAAGCCTAAAATACAAAATATTAACCAAACTGAGGAGCCCACTGATGTGACCCGTTTAAACACCAACAGTCCATTTTATATGTGAGGGCGGACATGTGAGGAGAAAACCGTGGCTAAATCAATTTGTTCGTCATTCTAAACATTTTATGCGGTTACACACTACCAAACCTAACCCTTATTGGTTTGTGGGGTTTACACTCTCTTCTTATCTCTCATCTCTAATGCGTGTATGTACATACATACATATGTTATATTTGTGTGTATGTATGTATTTGAATGGCATTATTACATGGCACTGATTTTGTTAAAGTAGCATTCTTAGAGTTGAATGGAAATGATTTTATCAGTTCTGAAATCAACCAGTAACCAAATTTTATTGCTTCCTTTATACTCGTATGGCATGCCATGTTTCGCCTCAATAAGTATTTTCTTCCTGAATCGTACTAAGAACTCGTTCTTCTAAGCATTCATTTAATTGTGTTGATATTTTGTGCCAGTTCATTTTTACAATTGCTTATCTCATCCGAATCTTTTGTTTTTCATTCATAAGAAATTATAAAAATATATATATACATACATATGTATGTTTTTTTCTCACTTTTTAAAAATGGTTTCATTGAGGTTTGAAATTAAGCGATAACTACAAGCATACTTGATGGCATCTAATAATAATTTAATTTATGTTTTTCAACTAAATAAATTCCGTAGAAGTGGCAGAAGATTTTGTTTATTTGTAGATATGTGTGTATGTACGTGCGTGTATCCAGTGCAGGCGCTAAATTTTAATTTATTGGTCTATGTTGTTGTGTATGTCCATCATACTAAGGGCTGTGGCATTTATAATTTTTTTTGTAGCGAGAAGTCCCAGAGCCCCCACTTTTTAGATCGCCATTGTCCATGTTTCTCTTTATATTTGAAGAATATGAAAAATGTTTAGATTTATTCTCCTTCGTCAAGAGTGGGCTTTAATTTCAATGTAGTAGCTATTCTGCGAGTTCAAACATGAAGATTTCGAAAATGTTTGTTAACAATATGGAGCTCTTAACGAGATGGGAGTCAATAAATAAATATTCAGTGTTTTTATCTAAAACTTTGTTTTCGAGACAAGATAGATATGATTTTTGTTTATAGCAGAACAGTAATTAAAAAATTATTATATCCAAAAGCTTTTGGCCCTCGGTAGGAAGTTTTAATCTCTTTCAATGTATTCGAATAAAATGTAGGTCCATAAAATTGTTGAAAGACCTTCACGACGTACACCACCCCCTTCGTCAGAAAAACTCTTTAGCGCTTATAACGCGCTAATAATATAGTATAAGTGTGCCACTGAACGGCCACCACCTAGTAACCGGACATTACTAAGGTTTAAAATTAAAGTAACATGAGAATTGAAGAAAGATTTTTATAGGAGGAATTGCACGGCTCACCACAAAATTTCAATATTTTAGGTATCAATTATACGGGAAAGGTTTATTCGGCATCCATTTCGCGGTTCCCTATTTTATAAAGAAAAACAAACACAGAAAATTCAAGATTTTTGAGGAATGTTTATTATCATTCGAAAAAAAATTCTTTGGCATTTATTTTTCTAAGACTATTTTTTTCAAATGTTGGCCGCGGCTACGTATCAGATGGTTCATCCGTTGAGGCCAATTTTCGATGACCCGTTCGAGCATTTCGTTTGGTAACTGGCGAATGACACGCGTGGTGTTTTGCTCCAATGCCTAAATCGAAGCGGGATTTTTTACATATCCCCACAGGAAGAAGTCTACCGGTGTAATACCACACGATCTTGATGGTCAATTGACCACCCCAAAACGTGAAATTATCTTCTCACCGAAGTGTTCTCTCAATAAATCCATTGATTGATGCGATGTGCCACTTCTTGGCGCCGCCTTGCTAAACCAAATGTCGCGGAGATCACGGGCTTCAATTTCAGGCATCAAATAGTCGGCTATCATAGCGCGATAACGGTCGCCATTGACGGTTACGTTCTCACCGGCATCATTTTTGAAGAAATATGGACCCTTGATTCCACCGACCCACAAACCACACCAAACCGAATCTCTTCAGGTTGCTCTTCGTTCCAAATGCGACAATTTTACTTGTTTACACACCCATTCAGCCAGAAATGGGCCTCATTGCTGAACAAAATTTGGCTCGAAAACGTCGAATCTTCTTACAACTTTTCAAGAGTCCATAGAGCGAAGCGATGTCGCTTGGGAAGGTCGAGCAGCTTCAGTTCTTGCACAAGCTGTATTTTGTATGCTTTCAATTTAAGATCTCGACGTAAAATGCGCCATGTCGTTCCATACGTCAGTCCAAGTTACTGCGAATGGCGCCGAATCGACCCTCCACGATCTTCGTGTACACTTTCAGCTGCGGCCGTTATATTTTCTTCACTGCGTGCTGGACATGGTCTATTCGATTGAATATTATCCAATAATATGCTGGGTCTCAAGATGGGTGATGGTGTTGCGAATAGTACGCTCAGTAGGGCGATCATGTTGACCATAAGTTGAGCTAAGCGCGCGCAACACATTCTTTACAGAACGTGAATTTTTGTAATAAAGTTGAATGCTTGGTAACCGTTGTTCAGGCGTACATAAGTCTTTCCATGATGAAATGCCAAACAATACTGAACAAAAGTAATATGAGAGCATAACACGACTCACGCGTGATCTGTCAACAAAAGGCTACTGAAAAAACGACCTTACTTCGATCACCCTTTACATATGTTTTCGATAATAGAATAATTACCTTTTTTTACCGAATCTTTTACCGCTATTTCTTCATGTTTGAAAGACAGAAATAGTGGCAGGGGACTAAATCTGGAGAATATGCTGGATGAGAAGCAGTTCGTAGTCCAATTTTTAAATATTTGCCATGGTGACTACAGACGTGTACACCCGTGCATTGTCATGATTGAATAATACCTTTTTTCCGCCAAATGCGGCCGTTTTTGTTTCAAATCAATATCGAATCTCTCAAAAAGCTCTGAATAAAATTCGTCGGTGATTATTTCACAAGTTTTAAGCTAATTGGCTTTTTTGATGCACGTTCACGCGGGGAAACCCACTTTCTTGATTGCTCTTTAGTATCTCTCCTTTTATCATCTATAGTAACTAAATGACGCAAGAATTCGTTTGGTGATACCCATCGCTCGGATAGCTTTTCCATGCCCAAATATTCATGTAAAATGTGATCTACCGGCGCAGTTGAGATGCCTACAGCCTCAGCCACCTCACGCACTTTTCTTCTTCGATTGTCCAATATCATTTCATGCATTTAATCTAACACACCCACCACAGATCAATTAAAAAAATTCAGAGTTTCCTTGCAATTTCACAATCATATTTAACGGAAAAAAGAAAATATTAAAAAAAAAAAAACATAATTATTTTTTAAATACATACCTCAACTACGGAACACGGCATCACAACATTATAAATACATCCATGACTCCGTGAGTTTTAGGTAGTTTACATACAAATAATTGAGGAACTATTCCCTTCTGTACATTAGAACAGGTATTTAGAGGCGACGAGGAATTACTTTTCCTTTAGGAAGATCGTGTTGAGGTAGTACCAATCGTCTTTATGATCATGCAGGCATTTAGAGGCGGTGATCTGCTCCTCCACTGCTTCAGATCGAGGATGGATGTATGCGTGCTGCATAGTTAGTTGTTAGTCTCTTTACAAATATATTCTTATTTAAATGGAACGAAAATTGTTTCCCTCTCTGGGAAGTTAGTCTTCTACTCGTACTTCTCTTAATCTAGGACAGGTACGAAGACATACGTGTGCAATAAATACAAAACGGACTCTAATTATATTAATTTTTTTGTGAAGGACATCCACATCTATTAAATTTCAATAAAAATCACTGTTAAATAAGTGTTCCTTTGCTGGATTATTGTTGTCCGGAATTATGACTTAGTTTGCAAATCTGACTTTTACAAAAAAAAAAAAAAACTAAATAATATTTATAAAAATTGCCATTTTTAGTGGTCTTAGAATAAATTAAAAGTCTTAAATTTATATCGAATATTTTTACATATTTAATAATATGAATGAAAAATTAGGAAAAATTAGAAAAAACTAGCTAATCGTCCGGTCACTAACATTTACATTAAACATATTTTTATATTTATGTAGACTACATTACTACTACTATTACTTTTCGATACCATTTTTGTTATACGAAATGTCCTTTGCTTCAAAATAGACCTAAGTTTCGCCGATCACCTATTCATTCGACGAAAATTTCTTCCCAGCGATCATCCTTTTGAGAACTAAGAGAACAGGAAATAGCCACTAGGGGTAGTTAATGAAAATTATTCCATGCACATCCCAAAATACAGACACCATAACCTTGTCAACCGACTGTTGCGTTTTTCCACGCCTTGGAGCGGGTTCATCGTGTGCAGTCCACTCGACTGACTGTCCATTGGAATTCGGAGTGGATTGAGGAAGCTATGTTTCATCCAAACACTGTTCCGAATCATCAACTCGTCGTTATTTCTGGTCATTTAAAGTGAGCTCGCACGGCAGCCACTTTGAACAGAGCTTTCTTATATCCACATACTCATGATACTTATATCCATATCCACATATTATGTACACATTCAGTTGATATTATTAGAGTGCCTTCTATTGCATTCAATTCCAATTTATGGTCATTCAAAGTCATTTTGTGGATTTTTTTGATTTTTTCGTCGGTAACAAGCTCTTTCAGGCGTCCACTGCGTTCATCGTTTTCGGTACTCATTTCACCACGTCTAAACTTAGCGTACCAATCCTTGATAGTTGATTTTCCTGGAGCAGTGTCCGGAAACTCGTCATGAAGTCAAGTTTTTACTTCCACTGTATTTATTACCTTCAAAAACCAATATTTTATCAACACGTGAAATTCATTTTCATCCATTTTTTCACAATAACAAAAGTTGCTTCACTCAAAATGCTATAATTTACAAACTAATCATCCGATAGCTGTGAAATTTACACACGGATTTTTTAAATGTTTGGGCTAACTAAAAATCATTAAATAAATAATTCTAGTAGCGCCATCTATGTGTGTGGCCGGGGACTTTTCAATTGGCGTGTTTGATAACTGAAGATATCCCTTTTTGTCCCCATTCACTATCAAACCCATTCGCTTTGTTTTCCCATCCATTTGGAAGAATGCACCACTAACGGAGTGGCATATGTATGTATTTCAAGAATAACTTCCGCCATCAGAACATGTGTTATTGATTATACATGCATAAATGTATAAATAATTACAAGAAGTTAATATATTCTTTTATTTCATTTAAAACCCCTTATTACATTTATTTTTATTTTTACTTATAATTTTAATTATTTTTTCGAAAAATCCAATACATTAAATTCTAATTTTATTACCGTATGTGTGTACATATGTACATATATATATGCAAAATTGTTTAATTATGTTTTTGGAAATCCACAAGCCATAAAAAAATTAAAAACAAACAAAATAGAAAGAAATATTTGCTATTGAAATGGAATACAGATTAAAGTGGATATTTTGTGATGTGACTTCATACTGCAATATTCATAGCTATTTAAATATAGTACATACATATAACTCGACTACATATATACATTCGTAAATGCACGAATGGGACTTTGTATTTATGTATGTGCGTACATGCGTTAGCAAATATCTACTATTTGTTATTTCAGTCACAACTTGTCCATCAAAACAATAAAGGCAAACGTTAAAACAGCGTCAATAGCATTCGTACATATTCCTGCATATTTACAATAAATATACTATATTTATGTACGCAACTATTTGACGTATGACACAATGTTGAAGAAATTCATTATAAATATGTGTATTTGAAATCTCATATACAAATAATATATAGGTGCATATGTGTGTGTACGTTCATAATGTATCTGTGCATATACAGTATTCCCCCAATAAAAACGACAATATATCGTATTTCGAGTTATGTAGAAAATATATGCATATTAGGGTCGTAAAAAACTTGTCTGACACAAAAGTTATTACAAAAAAAAATGTTTCATTTTGTAATTTTTTCAATTTCAAAAATGGAAAATTTTTATTCTTTCAAGATATTTTATTTCTTTCAAGAGAAACAAAGTTTGCTATGTAAAGGTTATAATTATAAATATATATATTTTATAGTGAAAGTTTGTTGTTTTCGGGAAGGATTTTCATTAAAATTACTTAATTAATCAATTATAATTCCTTATCCCTACATTTTACCACTTGGTGAGCTGGAACGAAAAAATTATGTACATAAAAATTAGTTTATTTACGGAAATTATTGTTATTACATGATTTAATTTAATTTAAGTTAAATAGACATTTAGAAGTAGATATAGTATTTAAATTAAATGAGTATAAAAGAAATATTAAGAGATTTGTTTCTCTTAAGGTAAATTATCATAACAACTTTGGTTATCAGCCGATGTAAAATTCTTAAGCTCTAGCAAATAAATGTTAATTTTTTATTAGATATTGTCAAACGCGATTTTTTTAAGTGTGTACAGTTTCTTTGTCTTACTGTTTTTTGGAATAATATGCTAAAATCATTTTAAATTTCCTTTATGTTTTGGATCGTACCGCCTTATTAGTAATTTTGAACCCACATATTAAAAACATTAACAACATTATCGCCATTTATCTGCGCTCGAAGCATTTTCACATTGAATGAATTATACTCCTGAGCAGTTTTTTTTTTTTTGTTCTGAGGCCAAACCAAGTTTCATTCATTTTTTTTAAATAGTGATAAAAAGAAACAGAGCATTTGCTTTTCTTAAAAGAATTGGCTAAGAGAACACATTAAGACTCATTTCATAAATTTTGTACAGATGACTAAATGTCTAAATGACTAAATGTAAAAATATACGCGGTAATGCATTTGAATTTTATTGGAGATTTGTTGATAAAATTTTAATGTTTTAGCGTAAACACAGGGTTACCAAACCTCAAGATTTGACCTTTTCATATGCGCAGTATTGCACGCCAAGCGACGGTATGTATCTATGTATATGTAACGTTGTTTTTTTTTCTTTTTAAATATATAGTTATACAACAATATTTGAGATTCGGCTATCAAATTTTTTTATTTAATTTCTGTAATTAATCTAAGGCTTCGAACGTATGTGTATAACCATAATCAATGTATTTGTTTTATAACAGAACTTCAAAGTATCTGTATATATATATATATATATATATATACATATACGTTTTATAACCGCTGAAGCGTTTCTCGGCCAATTTGTGGTTTATGCATCTTGATGCTTTTACCAACAAATGGAGGGACCTACAATTTATTCTAAGCAGCCTCCCACCGGGTGATGGATTTTTATGAAGAGCTTAAATTTCATGTCAGAAATTCACTCGGAGACTCGAACCCAGGCCTTCTGTATTGTAGTACGCAATGCCAACCACTCGGCTATTGCGGACGCTTTCTGCATGCCTAACTAACTTCGAAATTAAAATAGGAACCAGTTTTTTTCACATCTACCTTTGTCGAAGTTCGGAAGCTTGGGAACAATTGAAATTGTAAGAAAGTAAATTTTTTTCTTTGACCACCCTAATATATGTTGGCACCTAGTATTATATACTACATGCATATAAAGTTAAGGTTTGAAACTATAATGTATATAATAAGTACATGTTTGGGAACATATTTGTGTTGGTCTGCATATAAGCTAAGATTTATGTATGTGTGTATGTATGTAGATATAAACATTAACATAAACTCAAAATTGCTGCCAATGTCGCGACTTCACAAAATGAGATAGCAATAAGCAAAGTAGCCGAAAATTGGACTCTTGTATATCTCATATACATATATATGTATATATGCATACAAACATCACATATAGAGTAAGCGGGCATTAAATCCACCACACTAGCTTTACTAAACATAGAAAGGAACCGACTAATTGCCGTGCGTGATCGTCTATTGTACATATGTAGATATATATATAAATACAATCTAGATATATTGCTCAAGGGTTGGTACAAAGCGACAAAAGTTTGCGCTCACGTACATAATAGATATGTAAATGCATATATTTATACTTAAATAAAAAACTACAAGCAGGAAACATTAACAGTAATGCAACATATTCGGGCGTGGTAGGGCTATCCAACGGCAGGCAAAGCGAGATAGCAATGCTATCCACAAATTCTGCCATGCATACGAAACTACATACTTATGCACTACATACTTCTCCATTATCCGCATACCCATACACAAATGTTGAGCAACAACAAGGCAGCAAGCACGCAAGGAACATTATGTGCAACAACAAGATCAACAAATTCGACAGTCAAATACTTCCACACGTTCTGCCACAATAAAAAAACTCTATATATATATACATTTATAGCAGTATGAAGTACCGAAATTCCCGCTACGCATCTACTACTGCTTATATCAAAAGTATATAAGCGTATATGTATATGCATATGTGCTCGCTTGTATTGCTCATTTCGTATGCACTCGATGTAGATTCAACCAACGGCAGTCACGTCCCGCCCATTTACGCGCTCGATACACTACATCAACAACAAATATATAAAGCGAAATTCGTGCAGCAACAACAGAGCAAAGTAATGAACGAAAGAGAAAGAGTAACAGACAGCACAGTATGGCGCAGCACAGCGTTAGAGCGAAAAATACAACATAATCTATATGACGCTCTCAGGAAAAAAAAATATGGTAGGAGGCATGAGAGAGGGAACAATAATACGTACGTGGAACTTCTTCAAATGGGAATGACGAGCAGAGCGTGCAGCTGCTTAAAATGCTACTGGTACAACGAGTACATGACCGAGCAGCTAGTCAGGTGCACGACATCGCCCACACATATTCAGATTAGGAACCATGCGCAGCTTTTCCTCAAAAAACGTTAACGCTCGTACTGCCAGCCAGTATACGTACATATGCATATACCAATATATATTCTTGCTGTTATGTAAATATGTATGTCGAAAGTATATACTTCAAAACAATAATTTCTCATGCCCAGCTCTATTCAATGCGTGTACTCTTTGGAAAGCTATCACGAATTTTCCTTTCTTCTCATTTTTACTCCTAATTGAAAGGACACAAACTCTATAGTAGCAATTGTGATAAGAGCGCCTGACAGTAGCTGAGTAAACTATTATGTTGGAGGGTCTTTTACGCAAAGTTATTTTGAATTTTGTAATTTACTTAAAATGTTTTCCAACTAAAAATGTCAGTGTGTAACTTTTTGGAATAAAAGCAATACAAGAAATGCTCAATTATCATTTCATTTTGTTAATATGAAAAGTAAACTTAACAAAATGATTTTGTTTCGTTTCGGCGCCATGTTATCAAAACGAAATGAAATTGTTAATGCTGAAACCGATCAAATTCTTCATTAACGTTATCTTCAAAAGTGCAGCATATATGGAATTCCCAACACACTTTTTTAATTTAAATTTTAAAATTCAATTTGCATATTATTAGCAAACGATGGAACATACTATTTTGGAAAACCCAAACAAAAATCTCAAATTATGAACATAAAAATTTTCATTTTTCCTATTGTGAAAAACAGTAAATAAATAATCTTTTAACCATCTTCGAAATTTCCTTAAAATCCATAAAATAACATTATAATTTTCTAAGATTCGGAACAAAGTAAATGTAATTTTAAACATTTTCGAAAACACCTTAGACTTTATTGGGTCCTTCGGTCAGAATCAAGTGGTCATTCCAGAACAACTCAGAGAGCTTTACATGCCGAAATATTCTAAAGTAAATCTCAACCTAAGAAACTTTACATTGGTTTAAAAATCGAAAACTTTGTCCGAAATTTACTCTGGAAACAAGTTCACAGACCAATCTAAGCTTAATGTTTTTGGAAGTAATGGTAATGGTAGAGCCGAAACTTTTTTCTAAAACTGCATTGAATCCTAAGTATAAGTATATATATTTACACATATATATAGTATATATAATTGAAGCTTGGCCGATGGATTGTTATGAGAAGCCGAGGGGCGACCACAATTAGAAAAATTAATTTTCTATGGTTTTTGATATTGGACGGACTAGTACTCGAAAACTAACCTTCCAAATGATAGTATGCACTGCTAACCCCTCGGCTATTGCCACCGGTTTAAGCACTTGCTTAAACTGTATTCTCCAAAAGATCAACGATCCCAATCTCACTACTCATATTATTCCTCGTGAGTTGAACTCATAACCGCAAAGTCGCCATTTAATTATAGCAGACAACGCTTACGAAACTCAGCTTAAAGTTGAGCTAAATCAATACCTAGACGATGTCATGCAGGCTTATTAAATCCAATAGGTATTAAAAAAAATTTAAATTGAAATTTTGTCTAGGCTTTAATTATTATTATTATTTTTTTTTTTTTTGTAAATTAACTGCCATGCTTGTAGTTCAGCATAACATTTTCTTAATATTTCCTGACATACAAGTGAATTTAAAACAAAACTGCATCATTACTTCTGCCATAAGTCATAGATTATGAAAGTAGCAGAAATACATATAAGTCGTACGTGTGGACTTTTGTCGCCCACCATATGATGAAATACAATTTTTATTTTTTTTAAATATACCACGACCATTTTTTTTTTTTTTTTTTTTTTTTGATTAACAAATATTAAAACAAAAATATTTTTTCTTCAAAGTATTTTTCCCAATGTAACTGGAAATATACAGTAATCAGCTAATTAGGTTAGGTTGAGCTGGCCGGCTGTTACACCTTATATGGCCATGCTGGTCCTCTGTAGTACCAGAAAGAGATTCTTTAAATCGCTGCAACAATTTCGACCGATATATATGGGATTAAGAGGATAAAAGCCGCTAATAAGCCCCCATATTTGTTACGCTCTGCCATTGCGCGCACAATCGGTATCACTGACTTTACTCTCTTTGCGTCGAATTGCACGCTCTCTACATGAGACTTCGCTCCATTTCTCTAAGTGACTAGCCTTCTTTCATCACACGAAATGCGTATTTTGTGTATGTACGTTTTTATGTATCTATGAAAGTATATGTTTATGAGCATATGTATGTGTATGTGTGTTTACACATTTACATAGTTTGCCTAACCTCCATAGGCATGGCCAGATTTTCGTGTCTTTTAGTTTGGTTTTATTTTGAACGTGAATGTGTAGCTGAATTATTCTGCACGTACTCGTCGCCAACTTCGGACGCATTGTGTGTATAGTCGGTCGGTCGCCAAGTCATTCTGCGTACGTTTTATTCACGTACACTTCCTTTTGTCGTTTTCGGTATTGCACCAGTGCGCATACTAAATAAACTGTGCCAGTCCATCACACCACTTTCTTTTGCAACGGTATCAACGTATTCGACCATAAACAGTACATACACATACACACATACACACGCGCGTATCCCAAGCATCGGTCGTCGTGAGTGGTTGATGATTGACAATGACGGTAGCGGGTGGTAGTAGATAACCAACCCCAGTCCAGTAAAGTGGTAGTCAAGTCTCCAACAAAGTGTAATTGTTGGCCACAATTGTTAACCAGATCACATTCGTTGTTGAACGCTCACGCGTGAGCATCCCCAGCACCGGCCTCACCGAACACACTTGACTTGACTTTGGCTGCGCTACCACAATAGAAAGTAGATATCATTATTGACAAGGCACACATCGCAACGTGTTGCCATTAAGTGGTACGCGCAAAACGTACAACAGCATAGATGGGATATTGTGGAACGTGCTAGTTGGTAGTAGTCCGTTCGACACGCGGTCAATAAAAATTCAAAATCATCTGAACGCACGTCGCGTACACGGTCCGTACTCGGACGCGGAGGATTCAATTGGAATTACTAATCTGAATTTGCCGGATTCGGCATAGAAAAAAATTTACAGCAACAAAAATCGCAAGTGCCAACCGGAAGGCCACCATCTAATGCCAACCGATAACCTACAATACGCCGACACCCCCGCTTGCACTTCAAAAATAAATTATTGTTTGTGAAAATTTTAAATCGATTTACTCAATGAGTGGCTTCTATACATATGTACATACATAAATAAGTACTTGTGAAAGTGAAAAACACAAAAATATTTATTAATTATTAAATATGTGGTTACATATGTACGAGTATGTACACACATCCAAAGGGATTATCAAAGTGAATTGATATTTGTGCATGGCAAACATATGTATGTAAATACAAAATACTTAAATGATGTATAAAATATGGAAATAATATTGTGAAAGCCAATATTTTACAAAATATCGTGCGAATAAATCTTGTATTCTGTAGCAAAAAATTATTGAAAAAATAAAAAAATTAAATAAAACAAAATACTTAAAACCAAACAATTTTAATTTATTGAATTATTCCAAAGTGTCATATAAATGTATAACTAATGAAGTGTTAGTGATAGTGGATCCATAAACAAACATATAGTTACTCCAAAAAATTACAAACAAACAAAAACAAATCGTTAATTATAAGAGAAGGAACTAAATCATCATGTTACCCTATCAAGCTGTTGCCATGGATTATGCTGGTTATCAGCGACAGCCCGCGCCCGGTCATCCCGGCAATCACATGTCAACAATGGGTTCCTTGGGCATGCCCGGCGTAGGTGCTGGTCCTTTCACGCACTCATGGCTCGTGCCCACGCAGGATCTTTGCGCGATGCCCTACGGCAAAATGTCCAATCAACATCAAAACGGAGGAATGCACGGGCCTCAACAGCCCATAGAACCGGGGTTAGTTGAAGAAATACTTGTTTTATACTAATTCAGTATAAAAAAATACGTGTCTATTAAAAAGCGCAACTTACTTACGTGAAATGTAATATTTTTACAACAGACACAGTAAATTTTTAACCCATTAGGTATGCGGGAAATCGCCATAAATGCAATGAAGTAGGTTAGAAATCAAAACAGAGACTGAAATATTGTTTTTTATATAGGGTTTTCCAATAAGAGTGATATGATTTCTTCAAAAAAAATAAAACTAATTGTTGAGGAAATTCAAATGTATTTTATTTTATGTGAAGTACAATCGACACAATTAAGTTCTGAATATAACATCATTCAAATGTTATCCACGACTTCTTTTGCAGGAACGAATTCGATGAACCCAATTTTTGAGCACTTTTTCCATTAAATCAAGTCGTATGTTATGAATAGCACGTTTAAGATTGACTTTTAAATCTTGAAGAGAGTCTGGTTTATTGCTAAAGACCAATGACTTCAAATAATCCCACAAGAAGTAGTCTAATGGTGTGAAATCACAACTTCTAGGAGGTCATTCAATGTCACAATTCTTTGAAATAATCGAATCTCCAAACCTTTCTCGCAATAATTCGGTTGTTGCACGTGCTGTGTAACACATAGCACCGTCTTGTTGGAACCAGATGTTGTTAAGGTCAGCTTCCTCCAATTGTGGCCATATAAAGTTGGTTATCATCGATCTATACCGCTCTCCATGGCGGACTGGCAACGGTGCTGCCAACTTCATTTCGAAAGAAGTACGGACCGATGATTCCACCAGACCAAAAACCACACCAAACTGTTATTTTAGGTGAATGTAATGGTTGTTCATGAATAATTTGTGGAGTTTCTTCGCACCAGAATCGACCGTTTTGTTTATTTATCGCACCATTCAAATGAAAGTGAGCCTCATCGGAGAAGATAATTTTCTTAAAAAAATCTAATATGCAGAACGATTATTTTGATAATAATATTAAACAATTTGTTAACGTTGTTCTTGTGTATATCTTGCCATGATGAAATTGTAAACATTACTGAATACAATGATCAAGACATATTAAAAATGGCAAAAACGACACATAGAAATCATCCCTATTGGAAAACCCCTTAATTACAAAGGAGTTCTTGGGTAATGTTTTAATAATTTAATCAATTTAAGCTGCTTTTGCGCTTCATTGCATTTAATTAAGATGCTCTAATCCAACCATAGCATTAAAACAGCCTATGTTGATATAAATATATATAAAAAATATGTGTATATTAACATCGATTACTTGGGTAAAAGGGTGAGTTTCCCTTGCTTTGCAAAACTCAAAGAAATGAAGCGTGACATGCACCTAAGGAATTTCCCAACAGCAAGACATTGAAAGCCAAAGGAAATTACAAAGGTGTTTATGCCATTTAGCCTAAAAATAGTGTATTCGCTCATCATATAAAAATCACTATAGATAATTTCGATGTACAAGGTATGTTCAAAGGAAAAGGTGAATTTTGATTTATCTCGGCCTGTGTACATTCGATTATCGATATTTTGTTTTTGTTATAGTCGGACACTAATGTAAGCACATGAGGAGCCAATTCCAATTAGTATTTTGTTTTTGACAACAGAAGATGTTAATCGCGTTTTTATGTGCTCTTCGATTTTGAACTTTTGAAAGAAATGGATCAAGCAATATGTATTAAATTTAAAAATGAAATGAAGTGCTCCAAGGCACTTGAAATGTTGACTGTGGCATTCGGTGAGTCCACTTTGTCTCAAAAAGAAAAAGGGGTTTATAGGTGGTACAAGAAAACATCGAAAAAGTGAAAAAAATTGTTCTTGAAAATCGTCGAGTGACTATTGGGGAAATCGCATAGAATGTTGGCATATCAATCGGCCCGTGTTTTGAGCATGAAACGTGTGGCAGCGAAGTTGGTTCCGAAATAGCTAAATTTTGAGCAAAAGTAATGTCGCGTTAGTACGAGTGTTCGTGGTTTTTTGGCCAAAAATAAAACCGTAATCATGCCTCATGACTTTTTCCTATTCCCAAAACTAAAGAAATCAATGAAAGGAAAGCGTTTTTCCACAATTGATGAGATCAAGTCAGAATCGAAGAAAAAGCTGATGTCCATAACAAAAAGGGCATCAGAAGTGCTTCGAGGAAAAACAGAAGGTGAATTCACACACCTGGTGAAAGTCAGTTTTTTAGTGTTTTCGAACTTGGCATATTTTTTACACGATACTTAATTGATTAACCATTTTCTAAAGTTTCGGATAAGTCCACAATTTTTATAATAAGGCTAATAAGAGAAAGAAATTTCCAAGTTTGCTATTACTGTGAATATTAAAGTTCAATGTTTTTATAATGAAGTGCTTTTGAGCAGTTAAACGTAATTGTTTCATGAGAAATAACCAAAAAATATATATTCAAGAAACTTTGGAATACAAGAAACCTTTACAATATTGTTTGCTTGGAATATATTTTTTACCCAAGAATTAGTTTACAATAGACAAAACGACCCAACACTAATTTTTGTCTAAAATATAATTAATTATGCCTAAAATAAATACTTTTATAGAGATTTGAGCGATGAAACAGCCTTAAATTCTTTTATTGTCTTGAGTTTGCTAATAAAATTGTGTTAAAAAATTACAAAGAAGGCGTTTTCAATAATTTTCGAACCTCTTTAAAGCCTAAATATAGCTCGAAAGCTGGCGTGATGGGTAATTAAGAAAGCTTAAAAATATTATAATCAAGTTTAAAAATTGCAGAGTTAGCCTGGAAATAATTGGAAAAACAGTTTTTTTAGAAAAAAAACAGAAAGAACACTTGTCTCTATTTACATATTTACGAAGTTTAATTATATATTTTTCCTTTCATTATAAACTCACCCAAAGCGAATTTAACTCGCTGAGGTTACTACAGCAGCGAATTTTTGATTTGAATATCTTTAAAATTGTGATTTTCTGATTGTTTTTGTGCGAAAAGAGAGTGGAAAGGAGAGTTTGATAATCTTTTGAGCCAATATATTTTCCACGTTTTTTGACAAATCAGCTTGTTAATTTCGCCTTAGATGAGCTTATAATACCGGGAAAAATATTTAATTAAACTTCGTAAGCGTGTTCTTTCTGTTTGTTTTTTTTTTTCTAAAAAAATTGTTTTTATCTTTAAATTTAATTTTTTTCAATAAAAAAAACAGAGAACTTTTTATCTGAAAATTTCATATATATTTATAAACAAGAAGTTGGATATTTTTTTAACACAATAATTTAAAGAACTTTTTTATAAAAATTTTTGCTTCTTATCCCCCTCGCTTTTCATTGCCACTGAACGTTTCCAGATGAACCTTTTTGTTTAATTTAGCATAGATTTCAGTAAACATATTGTTGGCATAAGGATGTGCCTTTCTGACATTCTTTGAAGTTATATAAATACTTATATGTATATACGAAGTCTACTAACTATTTTCCTTTCTAACAATATTATTAATTATTATTTGACCCGGCCACTCAGTCAAAATTTAATTTTTTTATTATATTGTAATATTTATCTAGCTACGTATTTGTTAGTGCCTTTCGCTAATTCACTAGTTGAAGTCTTTCACGAAAATGTCAATATGAAAGCTTCAAATTAAGAAAAAAACGCAGCCTTCGGTCACAGAAAAATTACACAGCAAAAATACGCACGGAACTATACTTATATCCAAATTATCCTAATTTTTGTCTTTCTGTCGATGTTCCCTTTCCCGTAAAAAAATGTTTGAAGTAAATTGAACATTTATCCTGATCTAAGGTCTCTTTAGACATATCATCTAAAATTTTAACCAAATCTAAACGTAAATCACTTTTTTTTCTCAATTAAATTGGTACACAGCTTGGAAATCATCATTCACGTAAATCGAACCATAAATAAGATTTCGAATAGGGCGGTCCATGGTTCACTTCCCTGAGAGAAAAGTACTGGTAGTGTTCCTGATAATATAAGCAAAAATGCCACCTTTTTTTACCAAATTTCAAGCAAATCGAAACATAAATACAATTTTTTCGAATAGGTCAGTCGAAGGTCCACCTCGTGTGGATATCTGACTGATGCAAAAAGTAGATAAAAGCAATCCTTGATGCGGTTTATATATCATGCTAAAATTTCAGCTCAATCGGTGCACAACTTTTTGAGTTTCTAAAGCGTACAACATAACATTTATATATACTTATACATATATAAGTATATAGTTTGGTCTGGCTTTCAGGTTTTCTGGTTATGAAACTATATTTTTGTTCTAGCTTAGAAAAATAAAATACACTTAAGAATAATAAATTTTAGTCTGAAAGCCAAAAGAATCTTTTATTGTGTAGAAGAAGAATTCATTCCATTTTCTGCAAGTTTATTATTATTTATATTTAAATCATTAATGTTACTTAATATAAGTGAAGAAATTTTATATATATATGAGTTAGGTTCAAAGGAAAAAGTGAATTTTGAATTTTTTTGAAAAGTACTTATTTATTCATCAATATCTATTTTGTCAAAGTAGTCCCCCTCGGATATAATACCCTTGTGCCAACGCTTTTTCCAATCCTCGAAGCACTTTTGAAATACGCTTTTCGGTATGGCCATCAGGTCTTTCTTCGATTCTGACTTGATCTCATCAACTGTGGCAAAACGTTTTCCTTTCATTGGTTCTTTAGTTTGGGGAATTGGAAAAAGTCGAAGGAAGCCAAATCTGGTGAATACGGTGGTTGAGGCATGATTACGGTTTTATTTTTGGCCAAAATATGATGTGTGAGCTGTTGCATTGTCGTGATGCAGAATCCACGATTTTTTTAGCCGTATTGCTTCATGCAAACGTTGCATAGCTTCCTTCTGTATTCCTTGTTAACTGTATGGCCTTTTGGCAGGAACTCATGATGCACCACACCATTGTAATCAAAGAAAACAAAATTCACCTTTTCCTTTGGACATACCTTGTATTATATTCTTTATGGGAATAACTTTCAGCATTTGACATGATTAGCTCTAAATAAAAGATATTAAAAAAAGTTTTATTAAATTAAATTAAATTAATTTAAAAAAAAAATAAAGTAAAATAAAACAATATACTATTTAATAAAAATTTAATTGAAATAAAAGAATTAAATATAATAAAACTAAAAATAACTTAAAAAGCTGAGAAAAGTAAAAATAAAATAAATTAAAATAAACACAATGAAATAAATTAAAATATAATGAAACAAAATAGAATAAAAAATTAACGAAATTAAAATAAAATAAAGTGAAATAAATATTGTAATAAAATAGAACAAAATAAAACAAAATGCATTAAAGTAAAGAAAAATCAAATAATAAACACTTTTAAATAAAAAATTTAATTAAATGAAATAATAAATAAAATTAAATTAAATAAAATGAAAAAAGAACTAAATATTTAAAATCGCTAAGAATGATTTCATGACATAATTTGGAAAATAAAAATTAAAGAAAGTATATCAAAAAAAAGCGAAATAAATATTTCAACAAAATAAAACATAGCAAAACAAAAAAATTTTTAAAAATAAAATTTAAAATAAAATAAATAAAATTACGAAACGAAATAAAATAAAATATATTAAATTAAATTAAGGAAAACAATTCCATATTGGATTAAATTAAATAAAATTTATATAAAAAATTAATACAGTAAAATTAAATTAAATTAAATAGAACAAAAAAGTTAAATTAACATAAATTAAAATAAATAAATAAATTTAATTATACTAAAGTAAAATAAAATAATATTAAATAAAAAAATAAAATAAAGTAAAATAAATTTAAATAATATTAAATAAATTAAAATAAAAAAAAGAAATAATAAAATAAATAACTAAATAAATAATAAAATAAATAATAAATAATAAATAAAAAAGTTAAATAATTTAAAACAAAACAAATTAAAAAGCTTAGGTGAATTCAAGTAAATAAAATAGATTAAAATAATATAAAATAAACGAAGCAAACTGAAAAGAATAAAATAAGCAGAAAAAATTGTCGTAAATTGAGTAATATGTCTTGGTGAAATATTTAAATTCTCTACGGATGATTTCACGATTTAATTTTCAATTGCTAATTAAATTCTTTTTAAATATATATACTTTATATTGCTTAACTGTCTTTAAGACACATATGTTCATAAATATTTTCATGCTTACTTCCATATACATCTACATACTTCCACGCAAATACTCATAGCTATTTATATTAACACGAATTTATGATGTCCCAACTTGAAATATGAGAATACTAATATCAAAAATATATATGTATCTATATACTCGTATGTATGTAGATTGTATTTAAAAAAAATTGGCCCGTGGCAAACACATGGATAAAACGGATTTCAGTTAAATTTGTTCAACGGTTCTCTACATTAATTCATTTAATTGCTCAAAAAGATTTTTTAGTATTTCAAGATATAAATCTTTGACATTCAGCATAGTTTTACTCGCAATGCCAGGTAAAAAGTGTTATGACAAGTTTTGAAAGGAAAAAACACACACATATATATATATATACATTTAATGAAAACGTTATAAACTATCCGATCATCAAAAGAAAGATGCGCTCTGTGAGCTTAATGTTGTTGTTTTTTTTCGTCATTGTTATCTTACGAGTACCAACGGTTGAGAAGACGAAAAAAAACATTGTGTCAAAAATAAAATGTCAGTGTGACTTGCTGATGACCACTAGAGACTTGAGATAGAAGTTACCATATGTTCATTCACATACTTACTTACGTACATATATAATGAGATGTAAAAATACATAAATTTTTGTAGTGCATTTCTTAATCAAAGAAGCCGACAATGAGCACAGCCAAAAAATTTCGCAAAATTAATATTAAAAAGTACAACAAAAAGCAGCTCAAAAAATGTTCTATGCATTTTCAAACACATGTACAACATACGTACGTGCTTATGTAAGCGCATACATAGTCTAAAATATCAACGGAAGGTTAACATTTTGAAATGTTCTGGCGCCCACACAATAGTAAAAAAATATTTTTAAATGGTTAATTAATATATTTAACCGTTTCGCTGAAGCTTTGATACTCTAGAAGAAGGATGATGTGAATCTAAGAGAACATTTTTTATAAAGTCATTGCGTTTTTGTGGGGAATAAAAGTTTTTGAATTTAAGAAAAAATATTTTGTATAAGTGAAATTAAGTCTCATGAAATATTTTTCTAAAGTATTAGGATTATCGACACTGTGCTTTATTATTTACTAAGTCATGAGTTGCATCGATACGTTTTATTAAGAGCATATGTATATTTGTTTCAAGGGAATTAAAAATTTTAAATCTAAAAAAACCTTTAAGAATAAATTATCAACTAACATATTTTTATTTTAAAAATGTAAAATTTTGTTTTTCTATATTCTTATTAAAGCTCAAGGTTTTTGCTCAAACACGTTCGAACATTTCGAAAATTCAAGCAACGAGCTCGAGCTTTTTAACGAAAACTTTGACTTTTTTCTCAGCACCTTTTTCTATAATTTTAAATTTATATTTGCAAAAAGTAAAAATCATTGAAATGCTAAAGACGTTTTCACAACCAATTTTGAAGAAGTTTTTACGCTGAGCAATTGAGCCATGAACTAAAGGGTGATGCAAGTAGAGGTGCTTTTTTGAATAGCCTTTTTTTGACAGATCACGCGTAAGTCGTGTTAAGCTGTCATGTTATTTTTGTTCAGCATTTTTTGGCATTCCATCATGGAAAGACTTACGCCTGAACAACGTTTACGAATTATGCAATGGTTATGGTCAACATAATCGGCCTATTGAGCATACTATTCGCAACACCATCACCCATCTTGAGACCCAGCATTCATTATTGGATAATATTCACTCGAAAAGACTACGTTCAGCACGCAGTGAAGAAAATTTAGCGGCCGTAGCTGAGAGTGTACACAAAGACCGTGCAGAATCGATTCGGCGCCGTTCGCAGCAACTCGGACTGACGTATGGAACGACTTGGCGCATTGTACGTCGATATCTTAAATTGAAACGGTACAAAATACAGCTTGTGCAAGAACTGAAGCCGCTCGACCTCCCCAAGCGACATCGCTTCGCTCTATGGGCTCTTTAAAAGTTCCAAGAAGAACCGACGTTTTCAAGCCTAATTTTGTTCAGCGATGAGGCCCATTCCTGGCTCAATGGGTATGTAAACTAGCAAAATTACCGTTCGGGACGAAAATTAACCTGAATAAATTTAAGAGCTGCCATTTCTTCCAAACAAGTCCAAACAACGGTTTGGTGTGGTTTGTGGGTCGGTGGAATCAAGGGTCCATATTTCTTCAAAAATGATGCCGGTGAGAATGTAACCGTCAATGGCGACCGTTATCGCGCCATGAAAGCCGACTACTTGATGCCTGAAATTGAAGCCCGTGATCTCCGCCACATTTGGTTTAACAAGGCGGCGCCACTTCTCACACATCGCATCAATCAATGGATTTATTGAGAGAACACTTCGGTGAGCAGATAATTTCACGTTTTGGGCCGGTCTATTGACCACCAAAATCCTATGATATCACACCGTTAGACTTTTTCCTTTGGGGATATGTAAAGTCTAAAGTATATGCGGACAATCCCGCTTCGATTCGGGCCTTGGAGCAAAACATCACGCGTGTCATTCGCCAGTCATCAGTCGAAATGCTCGAAAGAGTCATCGAAAATTGGACTCAACGGATGGACCAGCTGCGACGTAGTCGCTGCTAACATTTGAAAGAGATAGTCAGCAAAAAATAAATGCCAAAGGCTGTTCTTTACAATGATAATAAATATTCCCTATAAAATTTGAATTTTCTGTGTTTTTTTTTTCTTTAAAAAAGTAGGCAACCTTAAAATGGTTCACCCATTAGTATCGAGGAAGCATCGAGCTGTTCATTACTCCGTCAAAAAAGTATCTAAGAGCTACACTCTTGAATTTGAATAAATATTGACACTGTAAATCATCGAAATTGAATTTTTCAATTTTCAATTAGTTTTTTGTTGTTTATGAAAGGTATAAAGGCATGACGAAACAGTACTTCTTTCTTGATTTTATGTCCAATATGGAAAGTTCCACGCCCTCTTAGTTCTTTAGCCTCAATTTTTCCATCGAAAATCGAAATTAACTCCATGCAACTCTGGAAAAAAATCGGTGGATTGTTTTAAGAATTGTCTTCGTAGGGCAAGTGCTGCGAACGCAGTAGCGGAGTCGGAGTCGGAGAACGTAGGTCCAAATTCCGTACAGATCAACAAGCAAAAAATAGTATTCTTAATGGAGTTGGCTCTCGGCAGAGAATATTAATACTTCCAAATTTATATGTCACAGAAAAGGCTTCTCATAAAAATCCATAAGTTGAGGCAGCTTGGGACTGTTGATTCCTAAATTATTACACCTTCGGCCATTGCTCCTTTAAGTAAAAAGTAGTTAATAACACTTTCTGTTTTTGCAGTCCACCCTATTGTACATATGAAAATATGTATGTTTGTATGTAAATATATATAAGTATATTGGTTTGACACTTTTATGGTGGTACATATGCAAATTGCTGTTGTTTGTCACAATTGCTAAGTGAAGATGTAAAATCTTGCACATTTTTACCCACATATATACATACATATGTATGTACATACCCCGTTTCAATAAAACTTAAAAAAATTGATTTTGAACGTTGCCACAGTCATAATAACTTCACTTATCTTTGCAAGCTACACATGTATGTATGTAAAAATGTTTGTTTCTATTCACACATTTGTATTTACAAGCGGTACCAAGAAAAAAGGAAGACATTTTTCATCCATTGCTGCCCATTGTTACCACTCCACTCAATAGGCCGCGCTGTTGGTGGGAAAAGACTTCAACACTTTGTCAAACATTACATAATTACAACTAATGAGTATATATATGTATGTATATACATACTTACGTAGCTATACATATGTACATACTTCTTTGCTGCTTGCTTTCCTTGGTTGCTCCGACAACAATACAACTCGCTGAGAGAATAAATTGCCAGCAATAACTCATAGATTTTCTCTCATTGTCAGGCGTTGACTTCAATCCGAAATTTTTTTTAATTTATTTTTATTTTTAAACACCTGCATATATTGCTTTCTTAAGGCGGCTATTTATTATTATTATCAAGGTGTAAAAATATTTAAGCTGAAATTTTAGCGACTTCGTGCACATATGTACATACAGGCAAGTCTATTATTTTCATACATCAATATGAGATGATTTCATGACAGTTACACATACATATTTATTGAAAATATTCAAACACCACTAGAAACTTATCCGTAAAATTTTCTCAAAATTTCTATTTGCAGAATTTTGGAACTTCGTAAGGAAAAATCGCGTGACGCGGCGAGATCTCGTCGTGGCAAGGAGAATTATGAGTTCTATGAATTGGCGAAAATGCTTCCTCTACCTGCGGCTATAACAAGCCAATTGGATAAGGCTTCCATTATAAGACTGACAATAAGTTACTTAAAATTAAGAGATTTTTCGGGACAAGGCGATCCGCCATGGACGCGAGAGCAATCGAGTAGTAGTAAATTAAAAAGTGAGTAATCATTTCAATTTCAAATAAATTAATTTTTTTTCTTTGTTAAGTGCAATAATAATAATTTATATGTGCATATGTGTGTATGCATTTAAATTAATTTAAGCAAAAACTAATTATGCTTTGCAGGTGCAGCGATTCGACGTAGCCCCGCCGTAGATTTATTCGAACAACATCAAGGCACTCATATATTGCAGGTTAGTATTTAATTTTAATAAGAAATAATATTATTAATAAAAAGAATAGAAAGCTCCCAAGGTTTCAAAACAACTTCGATAGTGAAAGTGCTGACATACCCTTGTCGGCCATTTCTCGTCACGAGTGGAGAGTGGTCACTCCCTCTTTCCGGTATTAAAAATTGCCAAACTAAAGGCAACAATTTTGCTTATGGTATCACTGGAGCAAATGGACACCGCAACAAAAAATCCGTATATTTCAAAACTCTATCTTATCGAGCGTACCCGTCAACTAAATATAAAATATTTGATTCTGTTCTTATAACCTTTTTAGATATGCCTTCTAACAGGTCAATTGAAAAGTCCCCGGTCTACCACATAGTAAAACATATTTTTTTTGCCAAAATTCATTGCTTTTGTCCAATATAGTTTCCTTCAAAGGTGATACACTGATTATAGCGACCCTCCGACCTTTCGATACCATTTTTGTAGTACGATTTGTCCTTTGCTTCATAATAGGCCTCAGATTCGACGATCACCTCTTCATTCGACGAAAATTTCTTCCCAGCGAGCATCCTTTTGAGATCTGAGCACAGGAAATAGTCGCTGAGGACCAGATCTGAAGAATTTGGTAGATGCGGAAGCAATTCGAAGCCCAATTCATGGATATTTGCCATCGATTTCACTGACTTGTGACACGGTACATTGTCTTGGTGAAACATAACTTTCTTTTTCCTTAAATGCGGCCGTTTTTCGGCGATTTCGTCCTTCAAACGGTCCAATAACGCTATTTTATAATCGCTGCTGATGGTCCTTCCTTCTTCAAGGTAGTCAATGAAAATTATTCAATGCACATTAAAAAATACAGAAGCCATAACCTTGCCAGCCGACTGTTGCGTTTTTCCACGCTTTGGAGCGGGCTCATCGTGTACAGTTCACTCGACTCAGCTTTACTACGCTTGAACCTCTCCCAACACTGTTCCGGATCATCAACTCGACGTTGGTTTTGGTCAAAAGTGAGTTCGCGTGGCAGCCCCTTTGCACAGAGCTTTCTCATACCCAAATATTCGTGAATGATATAATGTACACATTCAAATCATTTTGTGGATTTTTTTTGATGTTTTCGTCGGTAACAAGCTCTTTTACTCTTTCCACTGCGTTCACCGACTTCGGTGCTCATTTCACCCCGCGTCTAAAGTTAGCATTTGATGGTTGGCAGTGTCCGGAAACTCGTCATCAAGCCAAGTTTTTGCTTCAACTATATTTTTCCCTTCAAGAAGCAATATTTTATCAACACGCGAAATTCAGCACATGCTATAGCTATCTGGTCACGCTGCATGTTTTTTCGTTAAGCCATCTAGTATGTCGTTCATTCTTGATAAAGGCCAGTTTCAGCGTGAGTTTTGCTGTAAACAGAGGTAATTAATTAAGCCCAACGGTTACCCTCCTCCCGCCCAACCGACACGAGGGGCGCCATCCGCATACGGAATTTGCCGAGTCAAGAAAGCAAGAATTTGCTAAGCGTCGAGATTTAAAACTTCTCAGCTACAGAAAACAAATTCATCAGCTGAAATATAAGATTATTTATACTACAATAGAAAATTAGTGAGTTAGTTGTTAAGATAAGTTAGTATAGCACTTTTTATTACGAAAAGTGAGTCTGTAATATCGAATATGCTGGAATAACAATTGAAATCCTGACATAAACGGCGAAACGGTTCATATAGTTCAAAGTTTGTTTTACAAGATTTTAAGAATATTGGTCTATATTGTCGTGATAATCGGATGGGGACACTAAAATTTACTTCACCTAAGAGAAATGAACTGCAAAACAGTCCATTTAGAAGCTTTACTAAAAAAATTATTCCTACCATTTCTCTACGGCTAGAAAGTGTGGGTAAATTTATAAGTTTTAAGCGACTAGTATACGGTGGAAGATTTTGGCGGGAATCCCAGTGCAAATGACGCAAAGCAAACAACAAAAACTGTTTTTGAACTAGCACGTTGCGCCCAATTGCTTGGGATGTCACTATTTCCATGTACCCAGACCACGACTGTGTTGCATTTATTCGAGAGATTTTTTAAAGAAGTTTTACGTTTTATTACCACTTTTATAATATCGAAAAAGGAAAACATCTTCAGCTCTCTTTTGTGACTTCTATTGATTGAAAACAGTTGTCTCGAGGAGGTGTTTTGATTTTTTGAAAGAAAAAAGATTTAACGGAGCCATTTCAGTAGTATGTTATTCGATAGTACTTTTTTTAACTTTTGGCCGGAAATTCGTACGCGTGAGCCTTTACGATGTGTTTTATATGTAAATACGGGGTCTGAGTAGACTAGTTCTGGCATGTCTTCTGCGACCTTGGAACGATTGGTTTTTTTAATAAAAATTTGAGCGGAAAAGCATTTCATAGCACAGAATGTTCTGTATAGGTATCTCTCCAAAATTTAAATAACGATTTTCATTCACCATTCCCTGCAATTTAGCAATATTAACATCAATTAAAGTTGTTGATGGCCGACCAAAGTGAGGCAGATTTTTTTTAATACGTTTGCAATGCAGAATATGTGACCAATTTTTTATTCGATATTTTTATCGATAATAATCATCGCTTGAGATGAACTGACTCCTTAGGGGTATTGCTTAGTCTATAAAATGCATGCTATTCAAATCAGACAATAACAACAAACCGACACAGGGTTGCTTAATTCTTTTTTCAATCTGTGGGTAATAAATACACATAGGTTTGTGTATAGGATATTTTCCCTATCATAGAATATTTTCTTGCATGTGTCTTGTTATAGAGCCATTGCACTAATAGGGAACCCAAACAATCTGTGCACCGTAGGATGCGTTTCCTAGACTAAACGAATACCCCTATTAAGCAGTATGATCATTTCACAGTACTTTTTCGACAGAATTTACTATATCTTAAAAAATACTCTACAAAATTTCGGCAAAATCGACATTTTCGTAGAAGTTTAAAGAGAAGTATAGCGCATTTGGGCCATAAATGCGCTCAAAATCCATATCTTCTTCTTCTTTGACGTAGGCACCGCTTAAGCCGATGACAGATAGAACTTTGTTGCGTTGCATGACATTTCCAACTTTGCTAGCAAAGCGAAAAACGACAATAGTATAACACAATGAATTTTTTTCTACTCAATTATTTTTCCATCAAAAAGCTAACAATTTATCATATTAAGTAATTATTGGCGGCCGTAATAGCCGAGTGGTTCGAGCAACATCCAAAATTATAGAAAATACACTTTTCTAATAGCGATGGCCCATCAGCAGGGGCCTCATAAAAATCCATCGGCCATTCGGAGGCGGCTTAGAATAAACTGTATGTCCCTCCATTTGTTGGTAAAAACATCAAGACGCAAATCGCTTCAATCGCTTTTGAATTTTTTTGAAAAGTACTTATTTATTCATCAATATCTATTTTGTCCCCTTCAAAGTAATCCCCCTTGAATATAATATACTTGTGCCAACGCTTTTTCCAATCCTCGAAGCACTTCGTTCTTCGATTATTACTTTCATTGTGTCTTTAGTTTTGGGAATAGGTGCATCTTATGATGCACCATACCATTGTAGTCAAAGTAAATAGTGAGCAAAATCTTCACCTTTTCCTTTGAACAAACCTCGTATAAGTAATTATTGAACTTGTTTTGGAGTTTTCCTTCTCAATTATTTGGAATTCGCATTTAAATTAAACTCATAAATTGAAATTAAAGTCAGGGAATAGTCACGCGCGCGCAAAAAGATGCGATATAACCATCTTTTGCCGTTGCGTTAGCGCCAGCGTTGCCTTTGAGGGTAATTTCATAGAGTTGTATGTTCTCACCTTAGACGTCAAAGTTAATCTATCACGCAACGTAGCGGAATAGTCCTATCAGTGGCTCGACGCATTACAGCCAAATCTACAATAACCCATCAGCTGTTTCTTTTTTTTAGCGAAGTAAATAAATAATTTAACTCCTTAAACGATTAGTTCCTATTTAAACAACACAACTGTTCGCCTTAGGCTCGAACAACCCAAGCAGTCTGTAATTTGAAATTCCGTTTCAGCCGAATTTACCGCATCCTTACTTATATTTTTTTTTACTGTACTAATATTGTGTTTTATCGTAAAACTATGTATGTATGTACATATGTATTTATTTATGTTACATTCCCACTATTTCACCTTTCAGTCACTTGATGGTTTTGCATTAGCTGTCGGTGCAGACGGACGTTTTTTGTATATATCCGAAACAGTGTCTATTTACTTGGGCCTCTCACAAGTGGAAATGACAGGAAGTAGCATATTCGACTACATTCATCAGAGTGATCACGCAGAAATCGCCGATCAGTTAGGGTTAAGCTTAACCAATGGCGGTATTGTTGGCGGTGGTAATGGTAACGGCACAACTGGTCTGGCGTCACCTACTTCAGGTGCTTCGGACGATGGTGTTGGTACGCATGGCACGAACAACCCGGATGGTAAGTGTGATGTTAGAAGGCATGTTGAGTACATTAGGATAGCCAGGAAAAATTTTGTATTTTACATTCTTATTCATATCATTTTTTTAATAAATACATAAAGGGTGATGCAAGTAGAGGTCCTTTTTCCAATAGCCTTTTTTGACAGATCACGAGTGAGTCGTGTCAAGCGTATCATGTTATTTTTGTTCAGCATTTTTTGGCATTCCATCATGGAAAGACTTACGCCTGAACAACGTTTACAAATCATTCAACTTTATTACGAAAATTCATGTTCTGTAAAGAATGTGTTTGGCACACTTCGCTCAGCTTATGCTCAACATAATCGTCCTATTGAGCGTACTATTCGAACCACCATCACCCATCTTGACACCCAGAATTCATTATTGGATAATATTCACTCGAAAAGACTACGTTCAGCCCGAAGTGAAGAAAATATAGCGACCGTAGCTGAGAGTGTACACGAAGACCGTGGAGAGTCGATTCGGCGTCGTTCTCAGCAACTCGGACTGACGTATGGAACGACTTGGCGCATTTTACGTCGAGATCTTAAATTGAAAGCGTACAAAATGTAGCTTGTGCAAGAAGTGAGGCTTTTCGACCTTCCCAAGCGACATCGCTTCACTCTATGGGCTCTTGAAAAGCTCCAAGAAGATCCGACGTTTTCGAGCCAAATTTTGTTCAGCGACGAGGCCCATTTCTGGCTCAATGGGTATGGAAACAAGGAAAATTGCCGCACTTGGGACGAAGAGCAACCTGAAGAGATTCAAGAGCTACCATTTTATCCAGAAAAAACCGGTTTGGTATGGTTTGTGGGCCGGTGGAATCATCGGTCCATATTTCTTCAAAAATGATGCGTGAAATTGAAGCTCGTGATCTCCGCGACATTTGCTTTCAACAAGACGACGCCTTTTCCCACACATCGCATCAATCAATGGATTTATTGAGTGAACACTTCGGTGAGCAGATAATTTCACGTTTTGGGTCGCTCAATTGGCCACCAAGATCGTGTGATATCACACTGTTAGACCTTTTCCTGTGGGGATGTCAAAGATAATATGATACGAAACTCTTTATCTCGTGAGAGCGTCGAAAAATGTGCATTTTTTATAACATTTGTCAACGATGCCACTACGGATAAATTACAGTTGGGTATAATTGTATCAAAAATTGGAAATTACTGTCCACACTTTTAGCAAGTCATTTAATTTACTTAGCATATTTTGAAAGTCCGATATTAAGCAAATTACTAAATATTTGATCGCGCTAGTTAATTTATAAATTAATAGAAATACTTTTGTATTATTAATGGTACGTATCCACATTGAATTACGTAAAAAAATACTATAAGTTTCGCAAATAAGGTTAATACTGTTACATGGTTTGTGTGTTTGTGTTTGAATAAATGTTTTTCGTAGCTATTTAACTATTTACTACTATTTGTTAAATAAAAATGCCTCATAAAATGCGCATTGCACATATAAACCAATATTATTTTAAGTATTTTAAACTATTTGTTTGTGCATTGGTTTCATGTTCTTTCGCCGGCAAGGCTAGTTTTGTTTTAACTTGGAATAATTTAAATATACTTCTGGCGCAATTCAAAAAAACGCACTATATTTTAAACAATTTGTTAGTGTAGTGTTAGTGTAAATATGGTAGTTCGCTTTTTCCACTCACAGCTGATTGTTGGGCCTCGATCTTGTAGTTTGAGCTGCCAACAAAACACAATCGAGGCCCAAAGATAACAGTTAAATGAGTAAGTTTCGTATCCTATTATCTTTGGGGATGTATCGGTAAAGTCTAAAGTCAATGCGGACAATCCTGCTTTCATTCAGGTTTTGGAGCAAAACATCACGCGTGTTATTCGCCAGTTACCAGTCAAAATGCTCGAATGAGTCATCTAATTGGACTCAACGAATGGACCATCTGAGACGTAACTGCGGCCAACATTTTAAAGGCATAATCTTCAAAAAATCCAAAGGAATGTTCTTTTAAATTTTTTTAGTAGGGAACCTCGAAATGGATCCCCCTTTAAAATAGTTTAATATAAAATTTTTATTTAGAACTAAATTTCCGTAGTTCATTGAACTTTACGAGTATTTAACAAATTATTAAAAAATATTTAATATTATATAAAAATTTATTTTTTTATTAGTCACACTGAGCTAAAAAATATGAATACTTTCTTATATTTATAAGTCTTCTCGTAAATTTCAGTATCTGCACAAATGACTGTGTCCTCCACCAGCGGTTATAAGGGATACGAACGATCGTTTTGCATTCGTATGAAATCGACGCTAACAAAACGTGGCTGCCATTTTAAGTCTTCCGGTTATCGGGTATGTAAATTGTGCTCTGAAACCCCCTTATTTATATACAGCTATTTTATATATGTACATATTTATTTATATATCCGTTTGTAGTAAAAATGAAAAAAAAAACTGTATGAGAGTGTCTGTCCGTAGATTGTACTTCCCATGTAGTATTTTGAAAAAAAGTAGTTTTAGCCTTTTATGCGTTCTTTTGTAGTTTCGTTATTTTAATTTTCTTATTGAATTTTTGTTTGTTTTAATTTTGAGTTCAACTCACTCAAGTGTTAGTAAATAGGCAAAATTACAAGTTTCAAATCTAAGTTTATTTTACCATACCATTCCCCACTTATCTGCAGGCAAACGATCAATCGGTCAATGGTGGTAAAAATAATGGTAAACCAACGGGCACCAATTATTCGGTACGTATTTTTCAATTCAAATCAAGAGCAAAAACAATGCTCACTAGATAGATTCAATATCTATGTACATATATGTATGTAAATGTAACAGAAAACCGTTGTAGTGCATGCCACTTTGGGTTTATTTTGAAAACAAGAAAATCAGTCGTACTAATTTCTTAAAAAACAAAAAAAAGCAAAAAAAACAATACCAATCAATCAAGCAAAATGTTAATGCCGTGCAATATTGTTAGATCAAAAATACAAATTGACTTTGCTGTCTTCAAAATCCTAACCTAATCCTAACCCTCAATATAGCATCGCATTTACTGCGCTATGTTTGCTTGGATTTGTCGTAAGTCCCGAATTAGAAACTCAACATTCTTTCTACTCTTTGACTAATTTCCGAAAAAAAATTGAAATCTTATTTAATTGTTTAATGAATCGTTTTGCGAAATATCTGATTTGATTGATCAGATTTGTATGTAGATATGCTCCTAGTAATTCTAAGTGATATTGGACAATATTTATGTATGTATATGTGTATTTTTAATTGTAGTATTCGTAACATCAGGCTATGTTTTCTTAAGAAGAAGCGTAATAAAAAATATATAAAATTTAATTTATCTTAAATTAAAATAAAGTTAAAACAATGAAACTATATGAATTTACATACATACATAACAAGTATACAAATACGCGCATAAGAAAATTAAAATAATTTAAAACAAAATAAATGTATTAAGATAAAATAAAATAAAATGCTTTGAAATAAATAAAATTGATTTAAGGGGTTAGGTGGGTTTCGGAGGTTAAAAAATACATTTCTACAATTTATTTATAAACACAATTATATATTTTATTCAAACAATTTACCATATCAAAGCTACATATTTAAACAGTATTGTGTAATTTTTATTCTAAAATTCCGAAAACTCAGCCGATGGTACATCATCTACCTTGACGTCTCAAAAGAAAATGCTCTCGCCGTGGACAGCATAACTCATTACTGATTCTTCTAAACTCAAAAAACCAAAAATATTTCGTTAGTACATGGATAAATCTCGTTATTGGAGGAAGGAAAACACACAAAATTAAAATTAGAATTTTTGACAGACTTTAAACAAAGAAGCTTTTTTTTTTATCAAATTTTCGCCATGCATTGGCTCCAAAAAAATTAGTTGTAATAAAAAAAAATCCTTCGTTAAATGACTAGATAATGTTATTACAAAGATGTGTGCCAAATTTGAACAAAATCGCTTTATAAATTTTCGAGAAATCGTGTCCACCGACATAAAACATAAAGTTTTGAGATAAACCGATCGATTTGAAATTTTAGGAGAATATTTTAAACAATATAATATATAATATATAGAATATATTTACAATTTAATAAGACAAAAAAAATTATTTTTTAAATTTAAAATAAATTTTATAAAATAAAATTACACTAAATAAAAGAATTAATATTACTTAAAATAAAATCAAATATCGTAAAAAGGAATATAAAAAAATTATTAAAATTCCACAATTTTAATAATAAGTAAAACAAAAAGAAAAAATTAACATCAAATAATTTAAAAATTACTTAATTAAAATAAAACAATTTAAAATAAAATAAAGTAAAGTAAAATAAGTTAAAAATAAATAATAAAAAAATTAAAATAAGTGAAATTATAAAAAAATAAAAAATATAAAATATAATAAAATTAAATTAAATTGAAACAAAATATAAAATAAAAATAAATTATATAAATATAAATAAAAATATAAATAAAATTAAAAAAAATAAAATTAAATAGAATGAAATTCACCTAAATTAAATAAAAAATAATTAAATAAAATAAAATAAAATACGATAACAAATAAAAAATATAGAATAAAACAAACTAAATTCAAATAAGATAAAGCAAAATAAAGAATTAATATGAAATAAAATATAGATAAAAACAAACAAAATATTAAATTAAATAAAAAAAGTTGAAGTAATATAGACTAAAATTAAATAAATAGAAATAGTATATTGAGAAAGAATAAAATTAAGTAAAGTCAAATAAATAAATAAACAAAATAAAATAAAATGGATAATAAAAAAGAATATAATACTATAATATAATATAAAATAAAATAATATAAAACAAATACAATAAAATAGAGATAATAAATAAAAATAAATAAAAATTCAGAAAAATAAAGTACATAAAAAAATCAAATTAAATTAAATGAATTAAAAAAACTAATTTAAAAAAAAAATTAAAAAAAAAATAAATTAAATTAAATTAAATAAATAAAAACAATGAATTGAAAAACATTAAAAAAATTAAAAATTATAAAAAAATTAAATTAAATTAAATTAAATTAAAAAAATAAAAACAATGATTTAAAAAAAATAAACAAAACAGAAATTAAATTATCTATATATATATATATATATATATTGGGCGCTTTGTGACGCTGAAGCGATTTTCCGGCCGAACTCCTCCTCCAACTTGTGGTGTTTCGTCTTGATCAATCGGAGGGCTTGACAATCCCTGCCGAGGGGCGACCGAAATTAAAAAAATTAGTTTTCCATACTCGAACCCAGGCCTTCCGAATTGTAGTACGCAATGCTAACCACTCGGCTAGTGCAGCCGCTGATATGAAGTAAAGTAAAATAATATAGATTAAAATAAATAATAATAAATAAATTAGTAAAAATTAAAAAAATTAAATGAATAAAAAGAACTAGAATAAAAATAGAATAGAATAGAATTAGAATGGAAATTATATAATTTGATATAAAAAAATTTGAAAAAAGTAAAAAAACAGAAGTCGAATAAAATACAGTTAAAGAATATAGATTAAAATAAAATGAAATGAAATGATGTAAAATAAATAAACAAATAGAAATCCGACGATTTGGTAAGAAGTGTAAATTGATATTGAGCCAAAAAAATAATAAGTTATAAAGGGTGTTTTTTATAGAGGTATAGAACTTTAAGTTGCAATAAAACAACGATGGATTATTCGATTGACATGAATTTTATTTATCTGAAAGATAATCTTGTGGCATTACATTTTAAATATGATTTCTGGCATATGACCGCCACGGCTGGCGCGGATGTAGTCCAATCTGGACGTCCAATTTTCGATGACTTTTTCCAACATTTGTGGCCGTATATCGGCAATAACACGGCGAATGTTGTCTTCCAAATGGTCAAGCGTTTGTGGCTTATCCGCATAGACCAATGACTTTACATAGCCCCACAGAAAGTAGTCTAGCGGTGTTAAATCAGAAGATCTTGGAGGCCAATTCACAGGTCCAAAACGTGAAATTAGGCGGTCACCAAACGTGTCTTTCAATAAATCTATTGTGGCACGAGCTGTGTGACATGTGGGCCGTCTTGTTGAAACCACATCTCCTGGACATCATGGTTATTCAATTCAGGAATGAAAAATTTAATAATCATGGCTCTATACCGATCACCATTGACTGTAACGTTCTGGCCACCATCGTTTTTGAAAAAGTACGGACCAATGATTCCACCAGTCCATAAAGCGCACCAAACAGTCAGTTTTTCTGGATGTAACGGTGTTTCAACATACACTTGAGGATTACCTTCACTCCAAATGCGGCAGTTTTGTTTGTTGACGAAGCCATTCAACTAGAAGTGCGCTTCATCGCTAATGGACGTAGTGCGCGATACGTTTTCCGCACAGAACCATTATTTTCGAAATAAAATTGCACTATTTGCAAGCGTTGTTCAGGCGTGAGTATATTCATGATGAATTGCCAAACCAAACTGAGAATAAATCACTTGACAGCTGTTAAATCGGTCGCCATCTTGAAAAGTAATGCCAACTTAAATTTCTATACCTCTATAAAAAACACGCTATACATATGTAGGAACATGAAGAAACTAAAAGAATTTTCGGAAAAGCGCTTTAGAGCGTTCGCTGTTAGGCCTTATCATTTTATTTCACAAACAACTCTACTACTGCTCTCATGGAGGGCGTTTCTACTTTTCATGTACTCTTAAATAATACTTCTAAATTTACTTAAATAGTTTATGGTATGTTATTAATAAAAGTATTGTTTTCTAGTTTTCCTTAGCTTTATTCTTAATCCATAGAATATTTATATATATATATTTATATATCTTTTACCAATTCTTATTCAATATATATAGGTTGTTTTGTTGTTGTGCAAGCTCCGACCTCAGTATACGTTTTCACATACAAGAAAATCACAGCCGCCCCTATTGGGTATGGTTGCACTTGCGATTGCGCTTCCACCACCTTCGGTGCATGAAATACGATTGGAATGCGATATGTTTGTAACTCGAATTAATTTCGATTTTCGAATAGCACATTGTGAGCCAAGGTGAGCATACACACATACATTATAATATATATACAACGTGCTCATATATTTTTTTTCTCTACAGGGTATCCGACTTGCTGGACTACAGTCCCGAAGACCTCGTCAACAAAAGTATGTACAGCTTATGTCATGCAGAGGATGCCATACGATTGCGCAAAAGCCATATGGATTGTAAGTTTCTTTTTCAGTTTTAGAATTTGATTCCATACGTATGTATGTATATATTCAGAGACACTAATTTACACCTTTCCAATTGCAGTGATAGAGAAAGGTCAAGTGCTTACCGGCTATTTCCGACTGATGAATAAAAACGGCGGCTATACTTGGTTGCAAACCTGTGCAACGGTAGTTTGCAGCACGAAGAATGCTGATGAACAAAATATTATATGCGTCAACTATGTAATCAGGTGAGCATCCCTAATGACATACAAATACCGATCGAACCGCTACAATTTGTTTTTACTTTTACAGTAATCGAGAAAACGAGAATCTTATATTGGACTGTTGTCAACTGGAGCCAAGTGTGGATTGTATTAAACACGAAGAGCTTGCCACTGACAAGAATTCTGGCTCACCCAGCGGTGATCCCGCACCGGAAGGGCAAGCTGGCATTGGAGGTGATACGAAAGCATCCTCAACTAAGCCTGATGGCGATGGGCATCATCAACGTAGCAGAGGACGAGGTTCCAGTTCGACGGTTAATACAAATGCTAACACTTTGACTTTAGTGAAAGATAGTCCAAATTCGGTAAGTGGTGAAATGGATAATGTTGCCAACTCGTTGCCAACAACTGTGACTACACCAGCCACAACACCTACAAATACAACAAAGCGTAAGCGAAAAACCAAAGCTTCTTTGCAAATCGAAGAGAACTCTGATGTTAGTTCAGCCAATAGTGCAACCACGGATGCACAACCACAATCGAAGATAGCCGCGATCGAGCGAGATGTGCCACGCAGTCGCCTGCCATCAACCGTTGAACAACTTCCACAGCAACAGCAGCAACCACAACTCTCACAGCAGCAAATACAACAACAACCGCAGCAAACTCAAACACAACAACAGCATACCGAGGCTTCAGTGAAAGATTTGGAAAACGCTATGACCAAGCACTTGCCCTCACCCGGCGTAAACAACACCGACACTGTGTCAGTTGCCACCGACTTTAGCACCGATGCATTGTTAAAACAACAACAGCAACAAAATGAAAAAAGTAGCACCATACAGTGGATAGGAACGCCACACTATCAACAACCCGCACCGATGCCTGCTACAGCACTGCTGAGACAGCTTTACGCCAATCGAGAGAGTGTTATAAGAGCAACCGCACGTCAAACACCGACTGGCGTATTTTATGGCGAACAACAGAACGGTCCACTACCCACACCGCCGGGCAGTGAATCGTCATATGATAATCATCAATATCTACAACTTCATCCCGCCCATCCACAAAAATCATCCACAGACGCATTCACAAACTTGGTATCCACATACGGTGGCTACCACAGCTCCATCGATTATCACAATGCAATGACACCACCCAGTTCAGTATCTCCACGTGATACAACCAACTCCTTAAACGCAACCAAAGCGACCTCACATAACACTAACGGATATGCCGAATACACCGATTCGCTACGTGTACAATACACAACACCGAATAACACAAGCGAAAGTGCCGGTACACCCGCACTACCACTTAAACCCCAGCCATATACAGCAACAACACCATCCATGCATCATCCGCATTCAAGTGCCGATGCCACAGGCATTACATACAGCAATCTGGATCAACCACAATATTTTGCGCCACATTCTAGCTTCCATTTGTATCACAAAGGCACACCATCGAGTGGCTGGTATTCGACACCATCATAGGTCAGCGCACAGGACTGCGATTTACAACAGCAGTGGGGTACTCAACAGGACCAGCAGTTGCATCAAGTTCAGCTACATCAAAAAGATAGTTGGGATATAGTCGGTGCACTTGGCAAGGTTGCCAGAATGTTCTTTAATGCTCGTAGAGGAAATTGAATTGAATCGAAGAGGACAGTGCAATCGTCGGACTTGAATTGCAATCTTACTAAAACCCATATGTATATAAATACTTACATAAACTACACATATGTATATGTACTTATATGTATATGTAGCTACATATGTAAAACTATAATAAAAGCAGGTGAAAGAGCAAGTAGTTGTGAAATCCATTCACTTTAAAAAGTTTCAATTCAAATTTTTTTTTTTCAATTTCGCAACCATTTCACTCGTCCCTGGGGGTAAATATAATATATAAGATGTGCTCGTATGTTAAACGTACATGCATACATATGTGCTGCATGTAACATTATACTGCTTATCAATTATATGTATGTACAGATATATGTGTGTATATATTTGTATAGTTTAATCCTAAATTGTTGCAAAAATAAATAAATGTTTAAAATATAAAATTTTAATACAAAAATTAAATGTACGTATGTTATAAATATATGTACATATGTATGTATCTACATATGAACGTACACATGGAATATTACATATAAATACTATATGTAGACTAAAGGATAACATTTGAAACATATAATTAATCTTCGTATATTTAATCCTAATTAAAATTGTGTATTTTTCGTATTCGTAAAATAGGCTATTAGAATTTAGTAAATAAATATGTATGTACATACATAACATACATATGTACATATGTATGTAACCATGTACTCATATGAAGAATGAAACTAACGAAAATACTCAAAATGAAAAATATCCAATTACTTAATTTTAGGAAATAAATATCCAATTGCTTGCATAAGACTTAGATAGTGTGCCAATAATACAAAAACAAAAACAAAAATAAATATTTTAATATTTAACGAATTAGAAGTGCATTTTGTATTGTTATTAATTATTTAAGTTATTTGCTATTTACTTAAAGATATGTGTAAATATAATTAGGGAAAGTAGCCTTGTATATAATATATGTACTCGTATGTATGTATGGCACAAATACAACAAACACTTTGAAAACATATCAAACGTTTTTATATTTTAATTTTTGTTTATTTTTCGCTTCTTCCTATATATTGGATGCGAGTATGCTTTTCATTGGAAGTTAGAAAATTATCGAAATTATGCATACCACATACGTTTGTATACATACACATGCACAAATTTATAAAACTTTAAAACAAATTCCCATAAAATTTTTGCTTTATTCGCCCACCGCTCATTTTTAAGATTTTGCAAAACGATCAAAAATATGTACATATGTATGGTTCGGTTCTATGTGATGTAAGTAAGTATGCGCACATTTAAGTAAATATACATATATACATACATACATAAATACATTAACATATGAGAAATGCAATTACCGCATAAGACAACCTGATTTGTTACTTATTTGTTACTTAAAAGTAAATAAAATTTTAAAATTATCTACGAAAGAATGTACATATGTACACACATGTTATATAGTTATGTATGTATATTTACATATTTCTGCACAGGCTTTCACCGAAACTTCATAGAAATAGCGCATCCATATATGTATATGTATTATACTATATAAATAAATATAAAATAAAAACATTAAAATTACTTAATTTTATGTGTATGTTACTTAATACAATATTCGTGGCCGCAATAGCCGAGTGGTTAGCATTGCGTACTACAATTCGGAAGGCCTAGGTTCGAATCCAGGTTCGAGCAACATCCAAAAATATAGAAAATTCATTTTTTTTTAAGTGTCGTCGCCCCTCAGCAGGGTATGTCAAGTCCTCTGGGTGTATTTCTGACATGAAATTAAAACTCTCATAAAAACCCATCGGCCGTTCGGAGGTTGGAAAAAACATCAAAACGCAAAACCACAAATTGGAGGAGGAACTCGGCCGAAAATCGCTTCGTCGGTTACAAAGCGCCAAATACAAGTATATACATATATGTATATATATATATATTTAATACAATACTAGCTTGTCTCTAATTTAAAGCTGATTAGAAAACGTAAGTACATACAGAAGCTTCACTAAACAAATTCTACCAATTTTATTTAAAATACTAACAACTTAAAAAATTTTCCGTTTCTTTAGCCTGAGTTTACACGAGGCAATTCTTGTTTCCGAAACTTTTAGTTCGTTGGGGAGAGGACGGCGGCGAAGAGGGCAGCGCACCGACTCTGTTGTGCTCGCTCAACACGCTTTGTTACCTTATTCTTATTATTATCACTTATATTTACATTCCCTGATTCAGATAGTAGAGGAGTGTGGAAACCGTGGTGAAATCATTACTAGATGTAATCAATAGACTCACCTAACGTTTTCCGCAGTCATATTTCGGTATTGTTTTTTAAAGTAGTAGAAAACGGGAAATTTAGAGCATTATTTTTATGAATACATTTTTATATTAAAATAGAATGAGTAATATATGAAAATTGCTGCACTCGATTAGTATTACTAAAATTTCTTGAAAAGTCGAAAATAAGACACTGCTTTTGACATCGAAAGCATGGAATCTATGGGTCATTCAACATTATATCAAATACATACAATCAATTTATCAATCAATAAAGTATTTATGCAGTTGCACCATAAGAAAATAAACAATAAAAAATATACAAATCTTTTTGTAACAAAAGGAAAACAGATTTATTTCTAAACAATATATTATGAACTTCATTTCAGGTACAAAAAGTTAACTTAAAAATTATATTCCTTTAAATAATTTAAACTTAAATAAAAATATCTTCAAAATAACATCAAAAAAGTATGTATTAAAATCAAATTAGTACTTCTTAATTCATATTTTTATAAAAAAAATTAAAATAAAATTGGTTTTCAATATTTAGTGGGGTTGCCTTTTTGTTTAAGGACCGCTTTTAGTCTCGAATTCATTGAATTCGCCAGGTTCCCTGTCACGCTAGGCGGTATGTTCTCCCATTCTTCAGCGAGGATCTTTTTCAAGTCATCCTTGCTTGAAATGCTGCGTTTTCGAATCTGCTGGTCAAGATGTTCCCATAAATGCTCTATAGTGTTGACATCGGGGGACTGAGGTGGTGTACGAAGTTGTTTCTTGACCTTATATAGGAGCCACTCCTTAGCAATGGAAGCAGTGTGCTTTGGGTCTTTGTTTTGTTGAAAGACAAACGACTCCTGAAGACCAAGCTTGGCGGCACTTTCGTGTAATTTTTTTATTCAAAATATCTAAATATTGAAAACGATCCACAATGCCGCCAATAAACAGCAGTTTATCGACCCCAGATGCTGCCATACAACCCCAAACAAAAACGGAGCCACCACGGTGTTTGACTGTGCCCATCAGATTTTGCAGTTGAAGCTCAGAATGCACTTTTCGGAAAAAATAACTGTATTCCAGAACGTTTTGTCAGCTTTTTCGTATTCTTTGGCGAAACCATTTCTTTTTTTCCGGTTTACTTCGCGAATATGTTGAGACCATGATATCCGGCAGTTCGCAGTACCTGACGAATCGTTTCAGTTTTCCAACCTCATTTTAAATTTCTTTTTGAATCTTGGGAGCTAATTTTTTTGGATTTTCACCCACCTTGTGAACAATAATTCGCTTTTCTGGTGATGTAAATATGCTAAGCCGTCCAGACCTCTGATTGGTTTTGGTATCTCCGTCTCGTTTATATTTCTCAATGACTTTTTGTGCCGTTGCATGACTTTTACCAACAATTTCAGCTATTTTCCTCTGAGATTTTTTCTCTTTTAAGGATTTTATTATCAAATCTTTTAGGTCCTGAGACAATTCTTTTCCCTGCGGTGCCATCACGATTTTAAAAACTCTTTATTAATGCTTGTGCTGAAATTTTATTCAAAACTGAATATTTCAATTATATTCAAAAAGAAAAACCAGCTTCTATGCTCTCTTACCTTTTCAAGCGCGACGAACCCAATGTACTTTACGTTTTGCATACAAACTTTAATGACATAATTTTTGCACATATCAGAAAACACGTGCTATTAAATGTAACGGCACTTTTGAAAATAGATCATGTTGCATGAAAGCAACAGTTGACATCGTAAGCAACAATACAGTAAAAAAAATTCATTTGTGACGCAGTTAGAGCGAAATATTTCATTTTGAAGTTTCAAATACTCAGTGCATACTTACTTTATTGATACACTGTATGTGGTGATAGCCAAAATGGGTTTTTACTTCCTATGATCATGAACAAGAAGTTTTAACATATACATACGACTGAAAAGCAGCTGTGACTTCGAATCACATTTTGCGGAGAAATAAAACGGAATGCTAAAAATTTGCTACTCATGTTTCCTTGGAGAATATTGAAGAAATAAAACCTCATCTGAAAACAAATACTTCGTAGAAATTTAAGTAGCAACCTACGTATTGTTGATAGAAATATACTCTGTTTGATGCATAAATTGTAGAATAGTTCATTAAAAACGGCTCAATCCAAGAGGGCAAAGGTTCTACTAATATATCTAATATACCAAAATCTACTTCAAAATCTTCCGAATCAAAATGGAGCTCACAAATTCTCGAAATCTTCAGAAGTTCTATTTCACAACCCTTTTCCCATTTTCTTATTTGCTGTTTTTCCGTATGGCACTTTAAAAATGGTATGCTTGACAATTGTCCACTTCGTACGATACAAAGCAAGAAAACATTAGGCATTTTCTAGATGCTAAAACCACGATCGAAAAAAAAAATACGATGTGTTCAAAAACTAACGAGAACGTTTAAATATCGCTGGCTTGGAGAGTCCGGTTTTAAGCTATGGAATCAAAGCACGAACAGTTTCGGAGTGATATGAGCGTTTCCAAGACCATGAAGAAACGTTAACCCTGGACGCCACAGCACACCAACGTGCAAAAATTTAATGAAATGGTTATAAACTACCTCCGAATCACAATTACAGAGATGGTTGAAGAAGCCTTAATTAAAGGCTTAAACGAATATGCTATTAATCAGTTTGCCTTAAAAGAAAGTATTTGGTCCTCGTAGACTTTTAATATAGTAGAAAATAATTTACCTGGAACTTATTTTTTTTTTTAATTTTTCCTTTTTCATTTTTTTATAAAGAAATACTTGAACGGAGTACTTTTAGTACCATTTCCATAGTTTTTTTTTAGTGAATTACATATATTAGAATGAGCAAAACTTCCAATAAGTCTGCCGATTTTGTCAAAATTATGTATTTGACGTTGCTATCTATCACACCTTTTTCTGATTCCACCATGGTGGAAACTGTCAGCAGCTTTCCTGAAATAGGCTAACAGCTGAGAACCTATGTGTTTGACAAGTACGCTATGGGGTTGAATTTAGATTTTGTCTGCTAGTAAGTTGGAATTTTGTGTGGCACAGGGTCGCTTACATTTTTTGTTTGATCTCTTTAAAAAAAAAGTTTGCCCAAAAATTTAGATCAAATTATTATACATCATATTTTTCCGGTGAAAATTAACATCCTTGTTATAATATTTTATCAAAGGTTTCGTATTGTATTCATATAATTGTGATTTTTCTTTTTTCCAATCTACCTTTTTGTTTAAGTTGTACCAGAGAACGTCTTCTACGTTCTCTGCGTTTGGTGTACTTTTTTCAACTCCATGTCGTACGCGCAGCTGAGAGATCGCTGATATCGCAGAGTGTGGTGAAACAAGATTTTGCTTACAAGGATTTGCACTGCGGTAAAAATAAATTAATCTTATATAATACTATTTTTTTTTAGTCCAATATATGCAGTATTTTTAATATTATTTAATTTTCTCTCTTAGTGTGTTTAATTACATTTGCTTTATGAATATAAAAAATTAAAGATATAAAAATTAAAGATTAAAAAAATATTTAATTCTCCTCAATCTATTTTTATTATTCTGTTTTGCTGAAGAGTAAAAATCTCAAAGCAATGTCCGTGACGTATGATCTAAAACTCCGCCTGGGGCTCTCGTATTTAATACCAATTTTAAATTCAGTTGAATATGTCGACATTTTATAAGCGACACTTTTGCGTTTACACCCTTTGAACATGCAATATTCCAAAATATACATATGTACATATGTGCTTACATTATCTACAATTATACCGAGTTGAGCAGATCAAATTGAAAATCATCGATATATTCTGGAAACTTAAGAAACAATACAAAAATTTATTAATATCAGAGCTCCAGATACCCGGGTATCGAGCATTGCGAGCAGCTCGATGCTCGCTCCATACTCGCTCATTGCTCAACTGCCCAGCAGAACAAAAAAAATTTAATTTTTTTTGTCAAAATTTCTTTGATGTTTCAATGATTTTTACACTTTGCATAAATAGATTTAAAATTATTAAAAAAAAAGTTTTGAGAAAAAAGTCAAAATGTTTTTAAAAATACTCGAAGTAATGAGCAATGAGCAGTTGTGAGAGTGCTCGTTGCTCAAATGCTCGCACAGTTCGAAAATGTTTGAGCAAAATCTGGAGCTCTAATTAATATAGAAAGTTATAATATATTTTTTATGTACGGTTTTGTGCAAGCGCTCATCAAATATGAATTTGTGAAATACACCCCGGCAAGGTTGCTTTTTAGCATACTCGTACCAGAGAACTTATAACATTGAATACAAAAGCATTTTATAGTTTTTGAAATAGTTTCTGAAATATTAAGATTTTCTTTTTTTAATGCATTTTAATTAAAAACAAACAAAATATTTTATGAAAATGAAAAAAATAATAATAAATAGTTTGATATTCATTATATTTTGATTGGTTTTACATTTCTTCTCTATATTAAACATTCAACATACATAACTCTGTTAGTTTAACAGGCAAAATTTAACAGAGTGGTGAATCCCTTTCCCGTGATTTTCTAACTCTGCACAAGCTTCAATCGAACTTATAATCCAAAAGTCAATTGCACCTTCTCGTTGTTATAAGTTCTCTGCCAGCGCGTGTCGTTTGTCAAATCGTTCCGATTTTCCAATTAGCCTAGAACAGCAATAGGGAATTCACACCACGAAATCTCAAGGGAATTTCACCGCACTTTAACAGTGAGCGGGCAGAAATAATGCTCAAAATGAGAATGATTGTATGCTAAATGAGAAAATACATGCAAAGTAAATGTAAAATTGATAAAGCCAATGCAAGATAAATGTAAGAATCCAGATGGTTATTATCAGAAAGTTATGAACTTATTATTGTTTATTTTTAAATATCATTAAATATTCCTAATATTTATAAAATCATATTTTTTCCATATAACTACCAATTTCTTATATTTTACTAATAGTTTTTTTAATGATAAAATATTATATTTTAGTATTTGAAATATATGAATGTAAATATATTATATTTTAATACCTTATTTAATTATATTAAATAATAATTTATTTTTGGAGGCAAATATAAAAATAAATAAGCAAATCGAAATTCATTCATGCATATCAACATATGAGCGTACGTACATATGTATACACAAAAAAGCGTAGTAAGAACAAGCACGCATGCTCATATCCATACGCACATGTTTATACGCACATAAAATTATATGTATATACATACATACATACATACATATGTTCATATGTGCATAAGTCAAAGCGTACACATCCAGCAGAAAATACCGCTAGTTAAATTTGCAAAAAATGCCCTTCTCATGGCAAACGCACACGTCTCCCTTCGCGCGTCTCTTCCAAAAATCGAAGTGCCAAACATTAGAAGCTGAAAAATTTTGTGTCTTCACTTGACAATTTTAAAACGCACTCTCGATAATCCGAACTGAGTTCTTTACATTTGTTAAACGAATGTTTAAAAAAGCACATGATTATTTTTAAATATATATTTTTTTCATTAAATTTATGTTTAATACTTCGATATTATCGAAAATTTTATAGAAACTAGATATCAATGAGCAATTATTTATGTAAAAGTACTGTAGCTAGATGCACACTGCATGGTTCAAATTTGATATGCATATTCGTGGTACACAAAGTTCACTGTACCTGAATTTCTATACCAAAATGCGAAAAATAAAATAATGACACAAAAATCAAACATTCTTGAAAGCAGCATTTTTGCCATCCATATTCGCAAAAAGGGCACGCGGGAAGGCAAGGAATTGCTTGCTGGTCAATATGAGCTAATAGGCGAATAGCGAATTTAGCAGCACGAAGCCGAATTGCTTCATTTTAGCAGACAAAGTGAATTTTAGTCGAAGTCATAAGATGATGCTTGTGGACGGCATATGAATGCTACGGGTTCAAGGGAAAAGGGCATGCAAATGTATGTTGTTGTTGCTTAAGCTATTTGCTATAAGAAGAAGCAACTACAACAAATACCGCATTCAAACCCTCTTTCCTTCTACTCTTCATCCACAAGCACTTTCCTCGCGACGAAGTCAAATTTTGCCAAATATTAAAAAATTGATGTTGAGCTGACGACAATGCGAAAACACATACATTCAAGCATTTTAATACGTATACGCAAAACATATACAATCATAACAATGCGAATTCCCTTCCTTCATGCATCCCCCAACCCAAAAACATCTTTTCCGCGACGATGACCAAATTTACAAAAATCAAAACTTTAAGTTGAGCTGAAGCAAAGCCAAACACATTCAAAGGTCCATGTATGTATACGAAAAACGCATACATACAAAAGGCATGCCAACTTCTTTCTTTTGGGCCCCGTCATCAACAAGCATTTCTTGCGGCGATCGAAAAATCAGCCAATTTAATAAAATTAAAATAGGAAAAAGGAGTTAGGATTTGAACTCAAGGAACTTTTGTCGTGTGCCAGCACAAGACAGCTGTTTGCTAAATATTGAGGTAACAGGCGAACAGCAAATATAGGGAGCCATGATAGATTTTGTATGGTTTGCTTCATTTTGGTGGTTGACACTTGACTTTTTGCCGGAGTCAAAGGAATTGTTTGTTGTTGTTGCTTTTGCGTAACATTTCGCGACCATGTTTCTTATATTTGTTTTTTTTTGCCACCGTTGCGAAGAAGCAACTTATGTACATGAGTATGCGGGGCATGTGCACGGTGGTATTTATGAATAATCGCACTTTGCTTTGTTGTACGGCGCTTGCGTCTATGAATGAAAATGTTATTGTTGTAATTTGCTAAGATTTTTGTGTAGTAAACGAAGTTTGTATGTATATGATCTCTGATGCAAATAATATGTTTCTATGTGTTTTGACATGCGTGTATGCATATACTGATTTCTTGACACAGGTCAATATTTTCGATAGTGTACATATATACGAACACATGTACATATGTATGTCATATCCAAACTATTAATTGAAACTTTAGAATTTATCCTTGAACTTTTTTCAGTGGTATATATTAATAAAATAATAAAATTATTAATTCCAAATATAAACAACCCTTCTTTTTCGACGACAAATCAACATTTTTATTAATCAGATAATTGAAGTTTGCTATCAGATTATAAAGATATTTGAAAAACGTATGAAATCTATTAATTAGTTCAATCTGTTTCATCTCTATTCTAAAAATTTATTAATTATATATAAAATAATATTTTCGTTTATTTTGATAACAAGCATACGTAACTTTGTTATCTATGGTTAACATATAGCAATGTTATGCACGGACATTTCTGAGCATAATTATTATTACTACGCTCAGATATGTTACGCTCCAAAAGCCAATTCTGTTAAATTCTGGCGGGAGTGGTGAAATTCCCTTGAGATGTTCTGGCTTATTCTTGACGTTTTACACGATTTTTCGTAATTGGTCCTTCTCTGTCTTCTACGTTCTCTGAATAAAAGGACATTAAATAAAGTCTTTATAAATTAAGAGACTGCAAATTAAGTTGGCGATTTTTATTTAACAATCCATAGATCGTACCCGAAGGATTTGGGAAATCATCGAGGTTGATTCAGCAAGATCGTAACAATTGGTGTCAGAAGTGGGATTGTTAAATAAATCCATAAGAACAATAGTTGAAAGATGGTGAAGATTCAGGAATTGACGATACCTCCTCTCAAGAAGAAGTTGGCAAAGCGAGGATTATCTACAACAGGAAATAAGGCAGAGCTGCAATCGAGACTGCGAGAAGCAATGGAAGTCGAAGGTATCGACTTGAACCAATACGAATTCCGCCGCGAGGATGAAGATGTATCCTTGAAGGATGTTGACAAGGAAGATGCTATTGATTCTGCGAAGGAGCTGGAGCAGCCATCAAGTAAGATTCAAGAAGAGGCCCCTATCTCATCTGCGGGTATTGACATGAACATGTTATTGGCTGCAATTTCACAAAAATTGTATACACAGCATGCCCGTAATTCACAAAATATGTCTGCAATGAATGCTAGCATTACATCACAACATTGAACAGAGGGAGCAAATATCATCCTTAGGAGGAACAATCGCGCAAATACAGCAAAATCTGGTGAGAGACAATGCGGAACTTAAGGAAAGGCAGGATCAAATCGAGACGCGACTAGAAAAAATAGAAGAGCTAATTGAGAGCAAAGTCAACTAATTGCAAGGTTGGCAAGACAAAATAGAGGAGCTAATTAAGACCAAAATCAACGAGCTCGAGCGACGCGTCCGAGATTTGCAGTTGCATCGTCCAGACAGATCGATGAACGGCCCGTGGGTAGAAGCACCATCCTTTGACGGCACAGCTCCATTCCAGATCTTCAAGCTCCAGTTCGAGAAGACGGCTGAATTAAATAATTGGACCATCGAGGAAAAATCCGCTGCGCTATTTGTAACGTTGAAAGGACCTGCAGCGGATATTTTGCTGACTATTCCCGAATGTAAGAGGGATAGCTATGGCGCAGTAATGCGAGCCCTGGAAAGACGCTATGGTAGGGAGCTTAGGAGGCAAATTTACCAGATGGAGCTGGAACAGCGTGACCAAAAACACAATGAATCCCTGCAGGAATATGCTTTTGAAATCGAGAGATTGGCTCATTTAGCCACAGGGCACGCATCGGGTGAATATCTCGAAAGATTAAAAATCCAGAGGTTCGTCAGCGGAATTAAGGACGTGTACACCAAGCGAGAAACTTATGCGGATCCAAAGTTAACATTCGCTGAAACTGTTGCGTATGCTCAGACACGTGAAACAGCGGCACTGCTATGTAAGCCAGCCTGCAAAATGAAGGGATTGGAGGTAGAAACACCAGTGGTGAGAACTGAAATATTGAAAACTTTGAAGTCGATAGAAGGAATGATTCGTCCTGGTGTTAAGAATGAAGGTGGAAAGTACTTCAGTTGCAGAGAAGCAGGTGACTTCGCACGCGAATGCCAGTCGGGCTCCAACAGAGAGGAAAGACGACGCAAACGATGCTCAAAAGTTGAGGGCATAATAGACGTAGAATAACAATTACACGAGCGGGAAAGTGGGAGGCAAGTCACTTAAGAAAATGTCAGCAAGAAGACCCAGACTTGGAAATGGTAATGCGCGGATTGGAGGTGAACAGACGGCCAAGTAAGGAACAAATGGCAGCGGGAAGTCCCATCGCGAAGGCATACTGGGCCCAATGGAGCAGTTTAGAGTTAATATCTGGCTGTTTACATAGAGTATGGGAAAGTGAAGATGACCAGTGCTCTGGAAGGCTAATAGTAGTTCCGATGTTAAGAATTCCGGATATTCTGAAGGAATTTCTCAATGGTCCTAGTGGAGAGCATCTAGGCATTAAGAAAATGCTGGAGAAGATCAAACAGAGGTTCTATTGAGTTGGTTGTCGTCAATCGTTCGCAGAGTGGGTTGCTAACTGCAAGGAGTGCAGTGCAAATAAAGGGCCAAAATCACGAAGCCATTACAAATTGGAGGCCAGGTACGACAAAGCGATGAACTCTGAAGGCTTCCAAAGTGGAGATTTGGTGTTGCTGTGCAGTCCACAATTGAAGAGGGATCTGTCCCCTAAACGTCAATGCGTTTGGAATGGTCCATATAAGGTAATCAAACGGCTAAATGTCGCAGTGTATCGAATCCAGAATGTTGGGAGACCAGGAAGCAAGATGAAAGTGTTCCACCTAGAGAGGCTTGCTGCGTTTGGAACAGCGAATGTGTCTGATCGGGACGATCAGAGTTAGGTGGAGGGCAGTGTGGCGAAAATGCGAAGCGAATGACAGATGAAAGAGAGGAGCCGACAACTGGCATTTTCTAGAGCGTAAAACGAGACGATTATCGCAACGACGCGATTATCGTAACGACGAGATTATTCCGGGGGTTTCGTTTTCAAGCAGCAAACAAGTATATAAGGGCGACACACGACTTCAGAGGAGCCAGTCAGTAATCAGTCGTGAAGTAAACGCGTTGCAGTAAAGTAATAAACAGTACATTGTGAAAGTTGTATACAAGTGATTATAAATAGTAAAGTAAATTGTAAATTGTATTGTGAATTACTGAATAATAAAAGGACGTTAAATGAAGTCTTTATAAATAAATGGACTGCAAATTAAGTTGGCGATTTTTATTTAATAATCCAGAAATCGTACCCGAAGGATTTGGGAAATCATCGAGGTTGATTCAGCAAGATCGTAACGGTATTATTGGAAACGAAAAAAAAAATTATAAATCTCGGTTTCAAATCATGTCACCATCATGTTAACTATATATCGATTCCTTTCCAGAACACAGGATAGTTACAAACTTATCGATTATTATTCACCTTTATGTCATCGCAGCAAACAGCTGATATACATTTGTGTATAAAATAAACAAAATTTGTAAAAACAATTTACACGTCAACAATTCAAAACAACAAAGTTTCAAAGTAAAGTGTTTTCAATTTTAATAGATCGCCAGCAATGGACGAAGTTGATAAAATTATTGTTCGCTCCCTGAATCAGATTGGTTGCCACATCGATGAACAGAGTACTATGACTGACTTTACGCCAGCACTTCTGGTTCGTACAGTATCAAAATGCTTGAAAAAAATTCAACCATTATCTAGAAATATACCATTAGAACTGCCCGAAGGCCTTGCTATGGCGCAGCGGTTTTCTATAGCTACCACTATGTCAACCATTATATCCAACCTTAATTACCGTGGAGATATTGGATATCAGACTTTCTTATACCCCAACGAGGTAGATGTTCGTAAATTATTAATGTTTCTTATAGAAAAAATTCCACGCGATGAAGTGGCAACAGAAACACAAGCGGGGACTTTGTCCGATGACTTGGACATTTGGCGTAAAAATGTTAAAGAAACAATAACACAACAGTTACGCAAACCATGGGTTCCGCAATACTGCCGAAATGTTGGTTCTACCCGAACTTTTGGATTTAGCAGTCAGATAATAAATTTTAAACCGCATCACAATTTAATATATTCTGCTAAAAAATTACAAAGTGATAATGCTACGCAGCATAAAACAATGAACATTTTCCAACAAACGGCAAAGCAGGAATTTGATCTCATAAGCTCAGTAATACATCAAAATTCAATTAGTTTGTATTCTGGCGATGATATTACAAGTGGAGGGCAATGGAAGTTATCTATCAAAGAAAATTATGAATCCAACGTAGATGCAGGCAAATCTAAGAGTTCAACATTAAAGGATTTATCAGACGACATAAACCCTCTCATCAAACTAACAGCGGAGCTTAACAATCTTAAGAGTGAAAATGTTGAACTTTTAGCAAAAAGAAAAATATTAATAAACAATATAAACGGTATAAAAGATAAACAAGGGTCATTTCAAAAACAATTAGATTGTATGCGACCAGAAGTAAAAATATACGAACGAGCTTCCTTAGTTTTGGACAATCCCAAGGAAAATGTTGCCAAATTAGAAACACTCATTCAAACTGTTTTAGAACGTCGTAAACACTTGGAACAGCAATGGCATGAATATCGAAAACCCATGTTAGATAGCATTGAAGCAATGAAATCTGCAAAACAACTAAACAACGCTAAAAATGCAAAAGAATTTGGTGAGATAATCAAACAGCTACAGCACGAATTAGATGAAAAGAAAATACAACACAATCAACTTAGCTCCGAGTTGAAAGCGATTGGAAATGATCGAGCAGCGCCGCGCAAAGAATATATTCATAGAATATTAGAGTTCATATCCAATATCCGGAAACAACGTAACGATATTTACAAAGTTTTAGATGACACACGAGATCTACAAAAGCAGTTAAACTCTATTTCCGCACAATTACAGCGACAATTTTGTTATACAGATGATTTACTTTTTCAATCAGCCAAACACGATGCGCATTCTAAATTGGCATATAAGCTTCTTGCCACACTACACTCCACTTGCAATGAACTTGTAGATATTGTAGCAAAGACCGGAAATGTAACAAATTCATCCCGCGAAATAGAGGTACAAATTGATCGTGAGAAAATGAAAAATGTAACTGCAAGTCTCAAACAAATAACGGCAGACATTCGAAACTTTGAAAATTTAATTCACAGCATTCAGACAGAAATACGAGGGTTAGAAAATGAAATTTCAAAGGCTTAAATCGCGGCATATATGTAGTTCATAAAAATCATTAAAAAAAAAACGTAGGTGCGTTTCAGTAAATTGTAACTAGTTACCCAAGATTTATGCAATTTTATCCATTCTACTTTGTCGATTCGATTTGTTTTTTGTTTCGTATGTATTTTTAAAATTTTTGTTTATGCATATTTTATAATGTAAATTATTAAATTAAATCTTCTCGTTTTAAACATGATTGCATTTTCGTTTATGGAAACAAATTCATACATACATATATGCAACTGCAATTGTATATTCTATTTTTTTTATAATCTAATAAAAAAAAATTATTAATTTCGGATATAATAATGATTTTGGACAGAATACAAATTATTCTTTCGTGATAACATCAAATATCTTTATTGCCTAAAGTTTTTTTTATACATCCTAAATATGTAAGCACACACAAATTTGTATGCACAACTGAAAAGAGTAATAAAAATCCTTCCTAGGGATTACACCTTTAATTTAAATTGTAGTCCAATTCATTATAGCAAATATTTTCGATTAATTATACAAATCAAATTAATAAGAAAATATCATATGATAGAATACCAAAAACAAACAAACAAAAAGATTTTTAAAAGTGTCCACTTTCCAAATACTTTTTGAAACTTTCATAACACTCTGATGATGTCCACTGCTCGATAATAACATCAAATTCTTCATCCAAAGCCGTATTTACCGTATTAAGATAATTACTAGCAATAGATTTCTTCATAAAGCGGTATGACTGCAAAGAAAAAATTGTTATTATGTTATTTGTGGTTCGTTGTAGTGAAAATATATAATATACTTCTGTTGACGTTGCAGCTATCTTTTTAGCAGTCAATAATGCATCGTCGTTCACTTTACCGGATGCCGTAAGTTTATGAACTAACCCAGATAATGCCGACTCTGTTGAATGTAACTTTTCGCCCAACCAGAATAGTTTCGTTTTCTTCACAAAAAAGATGTATTAATATTTAATTTTGAAATAATAAAATATCATTAAAACACTTACATAATTATCACGTATTTTCGTTATATTATTCCAAATGCAGAAACCTTCCGGCACCTGTCCTATTTTTGCATATGGAGTTTCATATGTGCCCTTATCGCTTCCTATAACTATGTCAAACAACGGTAATTGCATTACACCCAATCCAATATTGCTGCCATTGACACCAGCAATTAGAGGTTTTGGAAACAATGCCAATGTTTTCAGGTAGTTCCTATGCAATATACATTGAGCGTTATTTTCAACTTTTATTCGTTTTTATATCCAAATTTTACTTACCTAACCGCTGCTGCCAATTGTACAGCGGAATGTTTACGTTTTTCTAAAGTACCAGTTGTTAAGTCGGTGAAATCGATACCATAACAGAAATTAGGTGCATTTGTTGTAATCACCACAGCATTGCATTCAGCATCTTTGCTTATATTTTCTAAAATGTCCACTAACTTGTTAAGCATCTGGAAAATTAAGACATTTTTAGTATTATTCATGATTTTTTATATATATTTATATCTACAATACCTGCGATGTAAATGTATAATTAATTTTTGCCTTTTGCGTATTGAAAACTATTTGTGCAACCTTTGCAACCTTCTTTACCACAACATCCGACATAGTAGCAGCAACTGCAGCCTCATCTTTTAATTGTTTTATTGAAGCTTTGCCACCCGGAGTTGGGCTCTTAGTTTTGTCTTTCTCCTCGAGATTCGCTGGACTACGAGATCCCTTTCTTGCGCCAGGTGTACTCATCGATTTTTTTGTTTCATTTGTGGTGGGTCCTTCAATTTGGGAGCTGCCTTTCGTTCGCCGATTTCCCTTCTGATTCGATTTTGATTCAGGTTTAGCAAACTCAAAGGTATTACCAGTAGTCGCTTTTCCGGTATTTCCAACAGCAGCGGCACTTTTTACAGCGGTATTATTTTCATTCGAACTTTTCAGTAAACTTCTTTGTGTGGTTTTTATTATAGTGTTACTTGAAATTACTTTTACTGTTGTTGTTGGCGTTTTAATTTGTTGCACATTTTTTGTCAAGAAGCTTTTGCTTCCGTTAGTAGTCTTTGTCACCGGAGCATCCAAACTCACTCGCCGTACTGATGCGTTACTGGAATACGAGCTATTGGAGCGTCTTCTTATGATCATTGCATCCTCAGTTGCTTTTTGTTTGTAAACATAATCCCAGGTTGATGATGGTTTTTGTTTAGTATTGCGTTTGCTCTTTACTCCTCCACTCACAGATGTTACAGTTGATACTTTTACAGGTGTTGTGGAGATTGTTTCCGGCTTTAATATCTTTAAAAAAGAAAATTGATATTTAAAAAATTAATAGTGTAAATAAAACAAAAATAATACCCGCTCCGAAATTGTAGCAGCACGACTTCGCATTAACGTTTTATGAGTTTTGTCGATTCCCTGTTCCGCAATCAATTTGCTTCTCTCGCTTTCGAGGGAATGCAACATGTTAGCAGCGCCTTCATCACTTACTAAACGCTCAATTTCACTAACACGTTTTTTCTTAGACCCCGATCCCGCTCCATTTATAATAGGTGTCTGCGAACGACGCTTTACAGGTGAATGAGTTTTCATAGTGTTTTCTTCTTCATCTTTCTTAATTTTATTTGTAGGCGATGGCGAAGTAATTTGTTTGGATTTGGATCCACTGGTGTTTAAGCCTGATTTTAAGTCGGCTGGGCGAACTTGCAGTTTATTTTCTGCTTCACTTTGACGAGAAGAACCACTTGGTGAATTTTTTCCTTTCAAATCAAACTGGTGACATTTAGGGATATCTACACGTAATCCTTTCAGTATAGGCATTGCAGAAGTTTTTTTAGAAGATGTATTTATTGATTGATTGTCTACGCGTACGTTCATTTTGGAACTATTGCGGGCAAACTGAGCATAAGATATTTGAGTTTCTGGTGCATCCGGATCCCATATAACTTTTGGTTTTACAACACGTGTTCGCTTAAATCCAACCACAGGCTTTAAAAGAGACGAGCCGTTTTTATTTGTTTCTCCGGATATATTGTAATTTGCTTCATTAGAGGTTTCCAAATTCAATGAATCAAGTTTTGTCATACTAGAATCGCTTTGAATCGGTTCAATTGGTTTACTTAATGGGTCTTTACTTTCTATATCTTGACTATTCGCTTTTGCTTCTGTTTCTAGCTTTTTGTTTTTAAATCCGCTATGTTTTGGTACATTGGTTAAGTTGGTTGATGTTTTCTTATCGGAATCATTATCATCTTCACTCCAATCTGCACCAATCGCTGTCACTATATCAGTGTTATCTTCTACTTGTAATGGTTTGATATCTTGCTTCCGTTTACGCTGACGATCACTACCACGTGCATTTAAACCGGCTATTTGTTCCATTGCCATTGCGCGTATTTCTTCACTTGTTAGATGTGATATAGTACCGCCAGAGGTAGATCCGGAATTTGGTGATGGTTTTTCATTGCTTACGTGAGGCTCCGATTCTTTTGGTATAGACTCTGCTTCATCTAATTCATCATACACCACCTCCATAAATTGAAACTGACCCTCACCTTCAATAGTTACTCCTTCAACTAAGTCACTTTCTGCAACTGACGGGGATTGACCGCATTGTCGTTCATTATCATCTTCCTCTTTTACTTCATTCAGTATTACATTAGTGTTATCATCAATACCTTTTAAAACAGCTATCAAATCTTCATGTTCTAGTGCTGTTGAACCATTGCTTTCTGTTGCAATATTATTTTCATCGATAGGGTTACATTTCAGCAAACTTACACCATCTCCATAATTAATACCATCCAAAATTTGGGATCCAGTGTGCTTCGATTTTGCCGAAGATATTTTGTCACTATTAGTTCCATGACTATCGCCTACCACGCTAATATCTTTATTTTGATATTCTAAATTATGCGTAGGCTCCACGTGATGTAATTCCGCTATCTCACGCTCCAACGAAGTCAATTCATCCATTTTTTCAACACCACTATACACTCCCACAAGAAGTTCATTCGAAATAATTTTGGCGTTACCAATGTCCGAATCTCCGCACTTATTTTCTTGCTCCTCAACTAGAGGAACACATTCACTCATTGTAAATCTTTGTATTTACTTTTGTTTAATGTTCGAAAAATCTTAAAATAACTTCTTCACGAAAAACTTGATTTTGTGTACACATTTATTGTGATAGCTATCTTACGGCATGTTTACATCTCAGCAAGCGCCATTTTTTCTTTCTATCTTAACACAAAACGAAAGCACACTTGTTTTGTAGATTACAAGCGATCAAACTACAACGACATAAACGAAAATTTATAAATATTCTAAAGCATAAACAAACTTGCTTTTATATATTTACGTCTGCATAGATAATAAAGATTATTTTAACTCGATTTTCTCACGTAATTAAATTCCTCGACATCAAATCTTTTAAAGCTTTTTATTCTACGTTCTCTGGCTTTATCAAATGTCAGCCTATCCACTGTTGCCGTATTGTGACGGTATTTTTCGGATAATGGTGACAGGGTGAGACATATGATGCAAATATGTTAGAATAAAGGTTCAATTATATTGTACGCGACCCAATAAAATTAAAATAAGCTATTTTTTGTGTGTGAGCGCGCAACTCTTTAAGTCTTTAGGTCTGGAAGTTTGCCATATAGTAAATCTATACTCATTTTACCACACCGTATTCATTTCATTTATCTAAAAATGTATAATAAGTATTAATTTGAAAATTTTTCCTTCAATTATTAAACATTTTGGTTTTAATTTTTATTGACATTTCAATTTTTAATTTACTTCCTTCATTTTAGGTTAAATACCTTATTTCTAAATATTCTGCGATTCAAGAAAGGTATCATAATTGTAATAAACCAGGTTTTCCGGTGCCAAAGAACAAGTAGGCGAATTCAAATAGGCAATAGAGAAGTAAAGTATTTTCTAAAAATTATATTGTGGCTTCCATTGCATTCATATGAAAGATGCCGAGTCAAAATAAGAAGAGACGAATACTTTTAGTTGCTGTGTGTGGTGCTAATACCTTGTGAAATTAACATTCGCCATAAACGCATTCAAAGTAGGTAATCTGTGGTATTTGCAAAATATATGCTAGCACCGTCATCTGCCAAATAATTTATACCTTTTCAATGAAATTTCCAGAATTCTTCAATATTATCTGTACACTTTTACAATATATACGACATTTAATTTTGCTCACGAGAAGTCGAAAAGCGTGGTATAAAGTTATATCTTTAGAGAGAACTCATATTAGTGTTCATAAAAGATTGGCAACTTTTTTAAGCGAAAATTGACTAGTGTCAAAAACGAACTTGGCGTTTAGAAAAATTGCAGTGTTCTTTTTTTGCGCTCTTAAATCGCATTGGTTTGACGTCGGCAGGGGTGGTGCACTTCCTTCGTTCACTGCTCCATCATTTTGTCGTTGTCGCAATCATATTTCTTTGTTTTGTATAAGTTTTTTTTGCATAAAGTCGCGAGTGAGTTATTTTACTAAACCCAATTTTAGAAATGGATGTACAGAAGCTTACTGAATTGTTACGGGCTACTATCGAGCCGAATCCGGAGCAAAGAAAGGCGGCAGAAGAACAACTGGCACAAGTAAGTTTGCTTAAAAGATTGAGGTTAATTTTGATGTACGCGATATAGGAGTTATTTATTTTCTCACTTTGAGGTCTGCATTGTAAAGTTGCTTTCATTATACGAAAGAGGATTATAAACCGTGTGTTAGCCGAATTTTGTAGAGAATGTACTTTCAAAGATTTTTTACAAAATTTGATTTTGTGTAGCACGTGTTGACTTGTCAGTAGTAAGTTTTCCATGCCATTCGGGGATTGTGGTTAGTCATAGGTAAAAAAGATTGATAGGGCAATGAATAATTCTTAATTTGATGGGCTGGCAGATATTTACGTTTCTTCAAAATTTGGATTTTTCGACCCATGCAAAATTTGCATCAATGGAAAAGGAAGCATGACGTCTCGAACAATAATGAGAGGTGCCAGATTAATATGTTTTTTTTCGTATAATTGCTGAATATTTGCATTACAATGCACAAAATCCTTTCATATTGCACTATAAAATCCTGTCGACTCTGTATTCCAATATATAATTTTAATTTTTTTAATTCATGCTTTATCATAGTATTTTTTAAGAAAATTACTTGAGTAAATATTGTTTTTTATTTACAGATTCACAAGATAATCGGATTTGTACCAACTATATTGCAAATTGTTATGCAAAACAATGTAGATCAACCAGTGCGTCAAGCGGGAGCTATTTACCTTAAAAATCTTGTAACCAACAGCTGGTCAGATTGTGAGGCTAAACCGGGTGAGCCTATACCTTTCACCATACATGAACAAGATCGTGCTATGATACGTGGATCAATTGTGGATGCTATTGTACACGCTCCAGATATCATAAAGTATGTTGGAAGATTTTATTAAAGAACGCTTATCTAAAATTGTTTCATTTATTTTTTTATAGAGTTCAACTGGCAGTATGTGTAAATCATGTCATTAGGAGTGATTTTCCTGGTCGTTGGCCACAAGTTGTTGACAACATCAGCATTTATTTACAAAATCCTGGTAAGTTTTAAACTCCTTAAAAAAATATAAATAATATTAATTTAATCTTAAAAATAGACGTAAATAGTTGGAATGGTGCTCTGGTTACTATGTATCAACTGGTTAAAACGTATGAATACAAGCGTTCAGAAGAGCGTATTCCTCTTAATGAAGCAATGAATCTTTTACTTCCAATGATTTATCAACTCATGCTTAATCTAATGAATGATCAGTCTGAGCAGTCAATCTTACTACAGAAGCAAATTTTAAAAATATATTACGCCTTAACCCAGTACACACTGCCATTGGATCTAATAACAAAAGAAATCTTCTCGCAGTGGATGGAAATATGCCGGCAAATTGCCGAAAGGCCAATACCGGACTGTTCTCATATAGATGACGAAGAAAAACCTGAATTTCCATGGTGGAAAGTGAAAAAGTGGGCTCTACATATAATAGTACGAATGTTTGAACGGTATGTTTTAGCTATATTTTCAAAAAAAAAAATTAGTTCTTTATTAATGTTTGCTATCTTACAGATACGGTAGTCCACGTAACGTTGTAAGTGAGAAGTATCAAAAATTTGCGGAATGGTATCTTCCTACCTTTACATCAGGCATTTTGGATGTCATGCTAAAGATCCTAGACCAATATAGAAATCACATTTATGTATCACCACGTATTCTCACCGATATTTTGGCTTACTTGAAAAATGCGTAAGTATTTCATTGTATGTTTACATAGTATGTGAAAACGAAGAAAACGAAAAGTTTATTGTAATATTATCGTAAATTTTTACAGCGTAAGTCACGCATATTCCTGGAAATTAATAAAACCTCACATGGTCGCTATTGTACAAGATGTACTATTTCCTATTATGTCTTTCACTGATGCCGATCAAGAACTATGGGAAACTGATCCACATGAGTATTTGAGATTGAAATTCGGTGAGTTAAATATATATTTATTGTGTATTTTAAAATAATTAGTTTTATATAATGTAGATATATTTGAGGACTACGCAACCCCAGTTCCAGCAGCACAATCATTGTTACATACCGTTTGCAAGAAGCGAAAAGGAATATTGCCGAAAGCTATGAATATAATTATGCAGGTAATATACTATTTTATTCTTAAATTACGAAAAAAAAATTAGAAATTGGGAAACACGCAATCTTTGACATGACTAAAAGTTTTAAAGTTATCATAAAAGGAAGGCTAAGCAGCAAAAAGTTGTGTCATATTAAATTTTATTAATCTTAAATGTTTTTACTAAATGTTCTATAAAGTTTGCTTTGTGTTAATAAATTTTTTTGTTTTTATTTTTTATTATTAAATAGATTATCACATCACCAAATGCCGACAATAAACAGAAGGACGGTGCCCTGCATATGATTGGTACTTTAGCTGATGTTTTGCTTAAAAAACGTGTTTATCGTGATCAAGTAGAGACAATGTTGACAACATACGTTTTCCCCGAATTCCAAAATCCGGCTGGTCACATGCGTGCCCGTGCTTGTTGGGTCCTTCACTATTTTTGTGACATTCAATTGAAAAATCCTCAAGTACTGGCGGAAATTATGCGTTTAAACGTGCACGCATTGCTCAATGACAAAGAATTGCCTGTTAAAGTTGAAGCCGCAATTGGTTTACAAATGTTCTTAACTTCGAATGATGATGCAGCACAATATGTGGAAAGTCAAATAAAGGAAATTACAAAAGAACTGCTCACTATTATACGTGAAACCGAAAATGAGGATCTAACAAATGTTATGCAAAAAATTATGTGTACATTTACCACTCAACTGCTACCTGTGGCAATGGAAATATGTCAACATTTGGCGACGACATTTAGTCAAGTGCTTGAAGCTGAAGAAAATTCTGACGAGAAAGCGATAACAGCAATGGGTTTATTGAATACAATTGAAACCCTTTTAACTGTTATGGAAGATCATCCCGATATTCTATTAAATCTACACCCCATTGTAATTAATGTAGTTGGCCACATATTCCAAAATAATATTACTGGTAAAAAAATAACAATTAGTAATTATTTTCTGAATATATAGCGGCTAACGTGTGTAATATTTACAGATTTTTATGAGGAGACATTTTCATTAGTTTTTGATCTTACATCAAAAGCAATATCGCCAGAAATGTGGCAAATGATGGAACTAATTTATCAAGTTTTCAAGAAGGATGGTGTCGATTATTTCATTGATATAATGCCAGCTTTGCATAATTACGTCACCGTGGATACGCCAGCTTTCCTCTCCAATCCCAACCGACTTTTAGCTATGTTCGACATGTGCAAAACTGTAAGAGAAATGCATGATTACCTTCTTACATACTTTACTTTATTATAATTTTTTTTTGTAATTACATTTTTTGTTATAAATTTTTTATGTATATTTGAATTTTTTTTCTTGGAAGTTTTTATTAAATTTTTTCATTTATTTTATTTTGTTTACTTTTGTAACCTTAGATGTTAACAACAAATCCTGGCGAGGATCCTGAATGTCACGCTGCTAAGTTGCTCGAGGTTATCATTTTGCAATGTAAGGGACAAATTGACTCTGTCATCCCGATGTTTGTTGAATTGGCATTGTCTCGCCTTACACGCGAAGTGCAATCCTCTGAACTTCGTACAATGTGTCTACAGGTAAAATGCAAGTGTTTACGAAAAGAAAACAAATTTTTAATGCATTTATTTTTACAGGTTGTTATAGCGGCACTTTATTATAATCCACAACTTTTACTGACAATTTTAGAAAAAATGTCGCAACCAAATAACGAATCAATTTCATCACATTTCATTAAGCAATGGCTCCACGATACAGACTGCTTTTTAGGGTTAGTATTGCGCGAAATCTTAATTTCGTTTTGTTTTACTCAATCAAGTTGACCTTATTTTTTTTTAATATTTTCAGTATCCATGATCGAAAATTATGTGTACTCGGTTTATGTACACTGATTTCTTTAGGCGACGCCAAACCACCGGTTCTTAGTGAGGTAGCCGGTAAAATTATGCCCAATCTTATACTCCTATTCGATGGACTTAAACGTGCTTACGAATCACGTGCACAAGAAGAGGAAGAGGAGGAGGACGAAGAAGATGAAGATGATGGCGAAGGTAAGAAATGAATTATGTCACTCGCAACAACAAACCATTAACCTTAAAATCATTAATTATTTTCAATAGAAGCCTTGTCAAGCGACGAAGATGAAATTGACGAATTTGCGTCGAACTATTTGGAACAAATTGCGGAAATATCCAAAGCAAAGGGTGCAGAAGCAGGTATCGAAATGAAGGCTGAAATAAAGGATGATGAAGATTCGGATGATGAAGAAGAAGAATCTGTTGATGATCTTAATGAAACTGCTTTAGAAGGCTTTACCACACCGATTGATGACGAAGAAGAGGAATCTGCAATAGATGAATATGTTACATTCAAAGAAGTTTTTTCCGGTAATTTATAATGCATATAAACGATGATTAAGCATTTGAAAAGAACAAAAATTGTATTTGTATTTTTTAGCACTCGCTACACAAGATCCAGCTTGGTATGTACTAATAACATCAGGCCTTACTACTGAACAGACGAAAGCTCTGCAGGAGATCGTAATTACCGCTGATCAAAGAAAAGCAGCTAAGGAATCAAAACTGATTGAAAAACGTGGAGGTTTTGCATTCCCACAACAAACCGTTCCATCATCTTTCAAGTTCGGTTCTTAATATTTATTTTAATAAATGATGATGGACAATGCGAAATATTTTTTCTATAATATAGAGATATTTTTTTTGAACAGAAATTTAAAAAAAAATGTGAAAATGAGATGCGTTGAAATAATATGAAAAGTATTTCTAATCGTGCTAAAATATTGTAATTATATAAAGTGATTTGTCATTGAATATCTATTTTATTCATTTGAATATTTTCCATAAAAGAGACTCGACTTTTAGATTCTTATGTTTTTCTATTAAAAAAAGAATATGTATATGAACATATACAAATATGTATTATGCAGGTAAAAAAAAAAAGATTTCATATGGTCTCTAATGTAAATTAACTGTAACAGATATTAGGAAAAAATTTAGTGTCGTGGTGCATAATTGCAGTAATTTAAAGGCTTTTTTTTTTTTTTTTTTTGAAGACCAAACTATTACCATAAATACCAACTAGTTAAAGGAAAATAAAAAGTATTTATTCATACAAACGGACCATATTTGATGTTGCAAACGGTGATGAATTAAAAAAAAAACACGAATAAATGCATACATATACGTATATCTAATTGACGATTAAGTTTATTCTTTATAACATTTTATTTTAAAATAAATACAGTTCATTTATTTTAATATGTAAATCTTGAGTTTAAATCAGTTAAAATGCATTAATACATCATAATTTTATGTAGAAGCTACCTAAAAACATTGAAAAAGAATAATAGAATACTTAGGTCTCGGTTAGAAACTTATCAGTTTCTTTTAAATTTCACCTCTCACATCTATAAAAATGACTGGATTCCCTGACCTTTACGGCCCATGACAATTCCAACCGTCCCTTGTAATTTTCGCGCCGTTTGTTCACGCTTTCGAATATTACTCATCCAGCAAGTATTATAATTGTAGCACACAATTGGGCCCTCGTTAGCCATTTCCCTACTGGAGCAGCGGATTTAGACAGTACGCACTCGCAACTAAAATAGCCTGGTATTAAGCCATGATATGTATATATGTATATATTATAATGGTGGAGACATTATGCCATGGCTAGTGCGCTAATGCCACCACGAAGGGTGAATAAGTGCTGATTGCCTTAGATAGAAAGGGAGATTCTGCACCGCGACTATTGGTCTATTGTGCCCTATGATCTCATCTCTAATTTGAAAAATCTCGAACATCAGCTCTAGAAGTGAGCTGCTGTGAAAATTTCAATGTGTTATTGAAAAATCTTCCTATTAACTGAAGAAGGCAGCGTTATTCCCGATTATAGGCGCCATATATCAATGTTGCTGTATATCTCGTTGTTGTAGAGGCTAGGAGAAGGCAAGACTAGTCTGAGTCGTTGAAGTCATCTAGTGGAAGATCCAGGAAATGGAGTCCTGGAATTCAAGCACCTTCTATTGCAGACCAAGAGCCCGAGCTACCTCGAGACACTCGAGTAATTCTGGCAAAACTGAGATCTGGATATTGTAGCCGAGTTAATTCCTGTTATTGTTGTTGTTGTTGTAGCGGCCGACTTAATTGCTAGTTACCCAGACTTGACCCTGTAATAATCAACGTATTTCCTGCATGGAATAAGTCCCTGTACGACACTAGCCACCTTTATTTATATCTATAAAGCGTACTTTAACGCTTCGTACCATGTCAGGCTGCAAAGTTTTCGATGCTTGGATCCGATAGATTAATATATGTATGCACATAGATGCATAGATGTATGTATGTATATAAGTAAAGCTATTAAAAATCCTAGGAAAAACTGACAGGACAATTTATAGAAGGTTATTAGATCTAAATCCAAAAAGAAAAGAACTAAGAAAAAAATTGAGGATCTTCCGAGAACTAGAACAGAAAGTAGAAAACCGAAATCATAGTACAACCGAAACATTCAACTCTAGCTGCAGACTTTCAAATCCAAAGAAAAAAACAAGTGCTCCATTGTGGCACACACAGCTATCAGCGCTGAAGAAAGAAGTCAGCAAATACTTCAATAGAGCGGAAAGAACCGGTAGTTGCGAGGAGTACAAATCCAAACTAACCAGCTACAATAAAGAAATAAGTGAAGCGAAACGAAAATATATCATCTATACTAGAATCAGCTAGACTACATAAGCCATTAGCAAAAGGTATGATAAAAAGTTAAATGGCTCTAGAGCTATAGGTCAAGAAATACACAAAAAACGAAAGGGAACGAGCGAGAATTTTGCTAATAAAACACATTTCACAGGCTCTATACTTAGAAGTTTAAACTAACCATAGAGAAAGCCCCAATCCAAAAAAAAAAAAAAACTCATGGTTTTGCGCAATAGACTTTTTTGAGAAATATAAGTCACCAGGAATAGATGGAATATGACCAGCACTCCTACAAAATGGAGAAAAACAACTTATGCAAGGGCTGATGTATATCATGAGAGAAAGTCATGCTTATCTTACATACCTATGACATGGAGGAGGACCCTAGTCCGGTTCATCTCCAATCCAGGTAAAATGGGCTGCACTACAGCTAAATTATTCCGGCCAATAAGCTCAACATCCTTCAACTTAAAGGCCATGGCGTAGATTATTGACAACCACATAAGAACAAATACTCTGAAAAATTTACCTCTGCACAACATACAGCATACATACATACATATAGTGAAGGTAGATCAACAAACACAGCTCCATTTTAACTTTCAGAAATTATAAGAAATACTATTGACATTAAAGGGGTAGCAATATGCGCTTTCATGGCCATCGAAGGACAATACCTCTCATGAAGCTGTTGACAGAGCCCTTCGTAAGAAGTGAAGGAGGAGGAACCAATTAGATATTGGATCGACTTTATGCCAGAATACCAAAAACGAAAATAGATAACAAAACCATCCAAACGAAAACCGTAATGGGATGTTCCCAAGTAGTAGTGTTATAACCTGCTCTGTGGAGCCTAGTAGTTGATGGCCTGCCAGGACTTCTAACAGATAATGGAATAAGATGCCAAGGTTATGCAGATGATATACTCATAATAGCAATAGGAAGATTTGAAAATAGTCTGTGTAACATTATACAGAGCACTCACAATAACAAAGATATGGTTCTTAGAAGCGGGACTAAATATAAATCTTGCGAAGACAGCAATTGTACCATTTACTAGAAGGAACAAAATAAAAATATATTCGAATAAGGAACATCCTAATAGAACCCATTCTTGAAACGGAATTCCTGGGTGTAATATTTGACGTCAAACGCGGAGGAGACAAATGGAATATATGATCAGAAAAGCAACGAGGTATGTAGGAGATTAGCAGGAAAAACATGGGGATCCACTACCAAAGTACTGCACTACCATGATAGTAAAATCTATAATTACTCATATGAAGAAATTGTCTAGTCAGAAGGAGTAAAATTAAACTCGGCCAAAGTGTCCTAGCAAAACTCCAAAGATTAGCATGCGCCTGCATAACAGGATGCATAAGAACGGTCCCCATAGTGGTTTCAGAAGCTCTCCTAAACTTTTCAAAGTTATAGAAACTTCGTAAAAGATAACCCTATTAACGTTGGTCAAAGACGGGTCAGGGAAAGGTAAAATAATATTAACCAAAAAAGCAGTAGAAATAAAAGAGAAATACCTCTATCCAACTTTGATAGAGAAGAAATACCAAAGATAACGAATTTCATTTTCAAATTTAGTATAGCTCTGGAGTAAAAATCTTAAAAAACAAAAACAAAAAATTATCTCGGAGTCATACAGCCGGAGGAAAGTCACCTCAAATCCATCAATCCCATTGTGCTGTTGGCGTTTATAAGAGCTTTATGATTGAATGAAGTGCTGTGAAAAGTATCACAGGCACAATAGACCCATGGTCGCGGTGCATAATCTCTTTTCTATTTATCTATCTATGTACATACATATGTACATATGTATATCCGTTATAGGCTAATGAATTCGGCAGCTCCATAGCCAATATTAATAAATTTTTATTTGCAATAAACGCTTTTATATGCTCAGAATTGTGTGCACTTACTTTATCCACAAAGCTTGAACTGTAATTCCGTGTTTTTATTTTATTTTTTTAAAGTCATACATATATCCATGACACAACGATACGAAAATAAAAATATAAAAATTAAAAGAACCAGCTGCAAACAATGTTAAATACTTGTAGGGATTTGGATAAGCTGTCAGCGGATGGAAAATGGGATTATGTCTTCCATTGCCTTAAAATCGATGTGAACTCAACTATAGAATTGGGAAGTATTAAAAGTAAGTAAAGTTTAAATAAAGGTACATAATATTCCTTTCATTGTAATTATAAAAAAATCAAATTAAAACTGATAGCATCAAGAAGTAACGAAAACACCGATAAATGGCTGGACGATTATAAAGCGACAATGAATTCATTAGAAGTGATTCTAGCAACTATTATATTTTTCGACCAAATATTCTACCTTCTGCTCCTGTGGTACTTGATGTGTTTTGCCATCAAATTTGTACGTTTTCGAGGTCTGAAAACTTTGTGGAAACTGTTTCAGAGACTTCATTCATTGGATCAGAATAATAAAAAACAAAATATAAATGAACAGATTATACCCAAGAAGAAAACGCTACGTTTTGCGAAAGGTACTTTTCTAAATTCTCCATGATAACATTAGAAACGATAATATTGTAATTAAAGCAAATAAAGATTTTTCGGACGAAATTCAAGTCAAATATACACCACTTAATTGGACTTTATTTCATTTCTGAACAAACATCCTTGCATATGCAGGGCATTTCAATGGAGATGGTAAAGATTATAATTACACTTTATACGTTTACTGACATTCTGTCAACTACCACACAGATTTAACTACCGATTTAATTCGAAGTTTTTTCTAAAAATATAGAGAGAATTTTGCGCAACTGATCAGCACTGCTTCTCAAATACGTAAAGGGAGATTTATTTATTCTTAGCTTTTCCACGTAATACGTCGTAAGAAAATTTCTATCTGCTATTGCCTTAATACCGAGAAATTATCGATGGGCTACCACATAATCAAAAGCGGTAAAATTGTGGGAATATCGATAATGCCATCCCTATTTCCCATGCTTATGCTTTGGTGTGCAATGTGTACAAAACTCAAGTTATAAATAAATAATATAATAGCAAAGCGGTTTGTGTAGAAAAATTTACGCCTAATCGTAGCAAGGATTTCTGACAAAATGTCGAACCAGTGCACAGATGATGACATTGTAGTGGAAGAGGTTTGTAAACTTGATACTCTGCGCTGGTTAATTTGATTTATATGGGTTTTCATTTTTTTTTTTTGTAGATTCCTGTTTTCCTTTCCAAAAATCTTCAGGAGAACTTGTATCTGTTTCAGTATCCGACTAAAACCCAAATAAGCAACTTTGATAATTCGACTGTGGTAAATTGCTGTGTGAAACCTTTGAACCAAGAAGTAAAAGTTGATTTTGCTTTGAATACAGAATCAAATTTTTATGATCGCTTCAAAGGAGAGAAATTTGCTTTAGCTTCTGATGGTAAAAATCAAGCTAAAGGTGAACGTCCTACATATAAGCGTGGAATCATGGACAAACAGGCGTTCATAAGCACTCGCGCATTGGACGATGTACATAAATATGTAGTCGGGATTTTCTCTGATAAGGAGTTGCATTTGACACCTTTGGCAAACATATTACAGTTACGACCATCTTTATCTCATTTCGATAAAGAGGATAAACGCCTAAAAGCAGAGGAGAAAGCACTCAATGATGAAGATGACGAAGAAGAATTGCAACAAGTGACTGTAAAGTTTGCAAAAACTGGGGTTGGCAACAAAAAGTTAAAAACAAAAGAAAAGCAAGGATATGCGAATTTTATAAAACGTAGTAATGAAGAGTCATGGTGCGAGACATATTGGCATCCCCGAAAATCACCCACCGCAGAACTTGAAAGACAAAAATTATTCGCAACTAACCAAGAATTAAATTTAGCATTAGAACTAGATTCACACAAATATGTTAGAAAACTACTACCTGACAATGGGAAGGATCAGGGAATAGATGCGGTACTTCCACCTAAAGTTATAAGCAAGGCTCGTTTAAAGTCAATGTCTCTCCTGGACCAACTTAAAGTAATTTTAAAAGATGGTGAGTGCCATTGAATAAAAAAACTGATTTGTGAAATAACCAATATAGTTTTTAGCACGAATGTTAACCTTTGAAGACATAATTTCAATACTACAAGAATGCAATGATTTGAGCATATCAAGTGAAAAGGTTCTTCGAGCTTTACCCCAAGTTGGGGTGTTAATTCATGGTAATTGGGTTCCTCAATCTGATATTATTTATCCTGCTGATATGTTGTCCAACTCTAATGGAGTCTCTTCTGAATTGATGATACGTGCTCGAGACTATGTGGTAACACTTCACAGCAACCTTAACTTTTCTTTCCTAATATATTTCTTCATAATAGCTTTTCAGATTTTCCCGAGTTAAGTATTTATATCGTAGACAAGTCATTACAGCTACGCAGCTGCCTCCTGACGAAGCTGCTGAAGTCCTACATTCCGTGGCTCGGTTAAATTCTGAAAAAAAGTGGGAATTGCTACTCGCACCCAACAAAGACTTCGAGCAAAGATATCCCGAGCTTTTACAACGACAAGAAATGGTTTGGCGAGCAACTGAACAAACTTATAATGAAATGGACTTTGAAAAATCGCCTAAACGTTCACGAAAACGCTCAATCCGTGAAACCAGACTACAGCCCGCGCAATCACCCCAAAGAGAGTCTTCATAACTAAGTATTTTCCTCCAATACTTACATATATTTACATATGTACTACATAATTTAATTAAACTCAAAAATGTACGTAGTACACATGACAAAATGCATAAATTTAAAAAAAAAGTGTAGCCTTTTCACTAATTTTTTCTCAACATATTTTTAATGCAATTCACAATATCATTTTGAACAATATTTCGGTTATCTCTTGTTATTTCGAAAATACGAGTTGCAGGGGAACTTTTTATGTGTTCAAGAAGATTGTTTTTTCCCTTAGAATGACCCGGTATAGTCGCCAAAATAGGTGTTTTATGTACTAACTCATTTAAGGCATTTCCAAATTTTTTACTTTTCAACTCCATTGTTCCGATCTCGTCAATAATCATAAGCTCCTGTTTCGACTTTGAACTAAGAAGTATGGGTAGAATCAGATTTTCAAAATCGCTAACATTAACATAATATTTTCCCACTGTTGGCATTCGGTCATTCGTTCTTGTGCGCTCCCTATAAATGTAAAAATATAAATAAGTTTTTTCTTCTTCGAATTGATGCAAACCTTGCCAGTATGCAGCGTGTACCGGATAGTGTCACAGCATCAAAGCCTATACGGGTAAATGTTTGTTCACTTCTTATTTCCTCTGTTATAAAACCATGGCACTTGTAGGACATTCGGAGTTGATCATAAATTTTTTTCACTAGAGTTGTTTTACCAACACCTTCAAATAATTTCTGTATTCCATTATTTCCAAATTCCTAACACACATTCAGATTTCCTACCTGGTAAACCGGATAACAAAATTGTATCGTAATTTCTATTCATTGATATATTTTTTGCTTTACAGTCAATCGCAAGTCTCATTCATGACAGTAGAATTAATAAACAAACTAAAAATGTGTTTATGGTACATCAGCTGGTTTCTTCATATAATTGTCAAAATAAATATTTTTTTTGACAAATCATTACCAGGTAAAAGTAGAAGAAAAACTAGGTAAATTTAAATCTCACTTTCGAAATAATTATATTATATTTGATATTCAAGAGTTGTGATATCTGATCTTGCATTTTATTTCTCAATAGACAAAATATTAAATTTAACTCAGCAAAAATAAATATAAATAATTTTTTGAGGGCATCAAATATCCTAATTTTAACTAATTTCAAATGAACCAAACATTAAATTTCAAACAAAAAAATGGTATTTAAAGAAATGTTTCGAATAGGAACATGAATTCAAAAAAACTTTATTTAAAATTTAGTGTAGTAAAGTGTTTTATAACTGTCATTGAAAAAAGGGGAAAAATTAAAAAGAAAAGCACACTGAATATCACACGTCAACAAATCGTTTCTTGTTACTTTTGCAAACCCTCGCACTTGACAATACAAAAAATCATTGCTGAAAAATGTTGAGTTAAAACTTGTATTGCAATTATTATTATTATTTTAAGTAATAATTGAATACAAATAATGGCAAGCCCACGTACTCGCCGCGTTCTTCAAGAGTTAAAACCTAAGGACGAAAATTCGGTTTGTTTTACTTCCTCATCAAATATTAATATTAATGATAATTAATAATGGTTATATCTTCGATGTTTCAATATGTAGAAATGCTTTGAGTGTGGTACACATAATCCACAATGGGTTTCGGTGACATACGGCATTTGGATTTGCTTGGAATGTTCAGGCAAGCATCGTGGCCTAGGAGTGCACATATCATTTGTGCGTTCAGTAACTATGGATAAATGGAAAGATATTGAATTGGAAAAAATGAAGGTCGGTGGTAACGCTAAAGCTAGAGAATTTTTCGAAGACCAAGAGGATTGGGACGAACGTGCTCCCATCGCACAACGTTACAATTCTAAAGCTGCTGCAATGTACCGAGATAAAATATCCGCTTTAGCACAGGGAAAGCCATGGGACTTATCAGAAGCAAAAAATCGTATTTCCAGTTCTAATACATTAGGCAGTAGTTCTTTTAATAATACAAGTTATTCGAAAGGCGGTGGATCTGAAGGTGGTTACCAGTCGGAATCTAATACAGGAAGTTCTTGTATTACAAACAATTATCAGCAGTTTAATACACCCGAATTCAAGGAGCAAAAGGAAGAATTTTTTGAGCGTCGAAAAATGGAAAATGCGTCTAGGCCAGAGTGGGTGTTTCTTTTCTTATAAATTGCTTCTTTTATTTTGCATCTTTTTATAAAAATGTATTGTTAAACTCTTTCAGTCACTTGCCGCCCAGCCAAGGGGGAAAATATTCTGGCTTCGGATATTCCCGAGATCCGCCGAACAAAACTCAATCTCAGGAAATCATTGACACCACACTCTCGTCTTTAGCTTCGGTAGATTTTGTTGATGCAATTGCAATTATTGATTTAAAAAGTAACATTTTTTATTGGTCATTATATTAATTAATAGGGTTGGAGTTTACTTTCTGCAGGCGCATCCAAAATTGCCACAACGGCGAAAGAGAAGGCTGTCACAACTGTAAGCCTGGCTTCTTCAAAGGTCTGTATATAAACTTTATTATTTTTTTTAATACATTAAACGATTATTTGTTATCCAATATAGCTTCATTATTTTTGTACATATACATTTTATTTTAATTTATTTTGATTTAATTTAATGTCGAATTACAACGTAGTTAAATAGATTTTTGTTCAGTATTTTATTTTGATTATAATTTTTTAGATTAAAGAAGGCGGTTTATTAGAAACCGTCCAAGGTCATGTGTCCGATGTAGCTTACAAGGTTCGTATCAGTTTTATTAATTTTTTTTTATATTTACTATATGAATATATATTATTTTTAATATATTGAAATTAATTTAGGTGACAGATATTGGTAAAAGAGGTTGGAACAATATTGGTGGAAATAATGTAGCGTCAAATCAATTTAATACAGGTGGAAACAATAATGCAAACAATGATAATTCTTACCAACGATCACATTCCATTGGAGGTATATATACATTTTTCGTAATTGGTTTCCTTAACTCTTACGCATAATACACTTTTAAATACTTTGCAGGCAACGGTGATTGGGATTGGGGAAATGGTACTACAAAATCACCTATAGCTCAATCTAGCTCGTATCATCAGCAGCTGAGTGAAACGAATGATAACTGGACAGGTTATGAATCTGTTGGGTATCAAAATTCTTACCAACAAACGAACACATCTGGCGATAGCTCGAGTACTACATCAGTACGCAAGAATACAAAACTTCAAACGACTTCCCAAAAACTAAGTGAAGGTTTCAACAATCTTGATGTAAAAAGCGTTCCAAATAAAACTGGCAATTACGAAAAAGCCACAGAAGAAGATGCTGCATGGGATTTGCTTATGAATTAATTCAATGACGATATTTTCTTAACATTTTTAAACCTTCTTATATACACTTGTCGTAACAACAGATATTTTAATTATAACAACATTCGGAAAACATTTTAAAGTGTATAGCTTTGCAAAAATGTAAAACCGACTTATGTCAAATAAATATTCAATGTTTAATAATCGAAATGCGAATTAGAAATAGTTTGAATGTATCTATACATATTTATATGTTTGTGAACATGCTTACGGAGGAAATTGTAAGCATGCAACACCGATATAGGATTCATGATTACTCTGTAAGTATGTCATTATAATTAAATGTAAATTGCATCTTCATATCGTAAGACAAGAAATTATTATAGGGGCAATGTTACGAAAAATATCAATTTTGAAGTTAAGTTTAGGTTAGGTGATTGAATCTAATTTGAGAAGTAGCTTTTTGCGAAGTTGAAGAGCGCTCTGAAATCTAGTTTTAAATTTGTTTCTAGTTCCCTGAACTGCGAAGCTCTTAGATGTTTGAGCCACGATCTTAACAAGGCCATGTATACGAAGAGATTTTCTAACGTTTCCTTCATATTTATCTTCCTGTATGAATCATTTTTAGTAATGTCCATTTAGTAATAAGTTCTGTGCTGTTACTAGGTCTAAAATCGTTTTGCTGTAGCCTCCAGAACGCCTTACCAAATGATTCTGTCTTATTTGGTTGTGTTTGTACATGATCCTGGCGGTCAACTCTCACGACAGTCTGTTCTACGCACCGGAGTTGATCCGGATTTCATCCAATCAAAGGCTGCCATTTTTTCGGCGATCTAACTCCGTTTAGGTCAACTAGGAAGTAAGTGTATGTCAACAATTCTTTCATTTTGGTAAGATGCAATCATTGCAATGGCTAAAGTCATATTAAGAGCTACTCAAACCTAAAGTAAGTGGACCACGCGCCCACCACCTCTACGACTGTGCCCTCAACACCATTATCCAACTCAACAGCTCCTAGTTACTCCACACTCTGTTCTGTGTGTCGGACCATAGTACAAAGGAATGTGACATCCGACAGATGAAATTTTTAAATCGGCTAGCAAAACTTTCGGTTGTGCTTTGTCCTTCTCCTTTCTTCTCGTAAGTGAATTGATGCGTATGGTTACCAGTTGCTGTCTGAGTCTATTCCCGCCCACAAATACTACACCGCCGCCAACTACCACTAAGGAGCGGCAACTTCCACAGCAAGTAATACATTAAAGACGCACATATAACTGCCCCATCACCCGTACTACGAAAGTCTTCCCGGATCCAACAAGGCTCCTTCTATTTAACAGCAACGGACTCCAACAAAAGATAGTCGACTTGATGAACCGGGAGCACCTTTCGATAGCAGCAGTCCAGGAAACTAAGCTTAACGGCCGCTCAGATCTTCTGAGCATATTGGTCTTAACGTTAAACCTATGTCATACACTGCATCTGGGAAAAGCCTTTGGCACGATCAATCGCGCAATGGTATTAGCGGACTTTGGGCTGTACAGCCGAGGTTAAAAAGGTGGACCAAAGGTATCTCTCTCTTTCTCTCTACTGCCAGAGAGCAGTATATGCCGATGACGGCTCGATATTACCGTCTGACTAGAATATTGATTACAAGACAACTGCTATCTTGTGAAATATAAATGCTGCCAGTTAAGGGGCATAATGTTCACAGTTAATCAATTAATACCGAGATGGTCCCTAAGGTAGCATACTGGCACACATGTACTGGAAGCTAGGCCGCCACCGACTTACATCAGGAACGGAGTACTCGTCGTAAAAGACTCCAATACACAGAACAAAATCGCTGACAGGATAACATACCAATAGGCCCTTAACACAGAATTCCACCTGTACCCTTAGCATGTGCAGAGTTCGAGTTGCCTCGAGAGGTCCGAGTAATATTCCCACAATTACTGGATACTGTAGTATACTCAACTTCTTCCAATTTAGACTTGACCACGACGTACTTAAGGAGTATGTCCTGAATGCAGTCAGTCTCCTCGCAATGCCAACCCCTTCCTTATTGGCTCACTAAAACCTACTCATCTAAAACCCTTCTCCCGCTGGTCCGAACGATTCGAAACAGCTGGTTGCCTGAACCTCCCGTTAGATGACCTCGATGACATCGATTAACTTTGCGTGTTTCTAGATGAATGTTACAGTAGCTTCATATCGACCTGATCCGTTTTTCAGTACTTGAGTATTTTTATATATAAGTATATTAATGGTTTTATATCCTTATCTAACAAATACGCTCCGCAAGCAGCTTGATGGGTTGTCTGACGTCCAGTTCAGCGCAATAGATTTCGCAATTCTGTGTCATCATACTATTTTAGGGTATTCTGAAACCTTCTCTACTTACTCTTGCCTTGGTTATTGAGCTATGCTTCAAGCTTTTGGTAGATAATTTAACTGAAGCCGCAATGTTTTCCATTGCAACATCATTTGGCAGTAGGTCAAAATGGTGGCTCGAGTTTCAGCTGTAGCTAGATGAGGGCCGGGATAACTTTGTAACTTAACATGTTTTTTGAGACTGTCTGTTCCAACAAATTTTATTTTTACTCAATTCATTTTTTATTTTTTTTAGTGGACTGCTATAATTACGCTAAAATTGTGTAGGCCAATTTAGTAGTAGTGGAACTACTAGTGGTTTACGATTTGAAAAAGGACACTCTTATATACATACACATAAACATATAACATGCTAACACTTTATTTCTTTTTATATTTGGATTTTATGACTTGTAGTCAGGCTTTGGAATCTCTGGGTAAATTGGCCTCTGTGGTTTAAGTGGTACCTGAGGTTTACCTACTATATTGGTGTATGACCAAGGCAACTGGCTTCGTAACTCTGCATTAACTCGTGCATTTGGTTGCTGCGAAGCGTCCATTATCGAATAACGACTATTTAACGGGGTCTCGATGGAAAGTTGCGACACCTCCTCCAGAGATACTTCAGGTGAAATCGGTCTAGCTTTTATCGGCGGATAATCAAGACGATCCGGATGTGTATCGCTATTTCGGTATGTTGTATTGTTTTGATCAGGATTCAATTGTTTGCTGTCTCTTGATGTTGAAATAGAGGAAAGACGAGGGATCGTTGATGGATCAGTTAAGGGAGTAGGTGGTGTATTGCCCTGTGAGTTTATTGAAGTTTGCTGTTGAATTCGCATTTGTTCGATAACAGATTTTTGGGGATTCAAATTGGATTGTGCGGGCTTTACTTCAGGTTGTTGGAGTTTATTCTGTGATTGAGCATTAAAAGTGCTTGCCTCTGAAATAGTTTCAGTAGGGGTTATATTAGAAACACCTTCATTTAAAGATGAGCTGGAATTCTAAAAAAAAATTTAATTTATTAAAATATAATTCTGGAATTTAAGCAATTTCAAAAAAATCTACTTTACATTTTTTGCCAAAACGTGCGATAATGACAAACAAAATCCGGTCCCAAAAATATTAAGCAGCCATATAAGCACTAGACGCGAACTCAGGCAAGCCATTACAACAGCAGGTGTTATAAAATAGGCTTCGAACTTTTCTAAGACACCCATTAACTTAGTGTTGGTCGTATCTGCTCCGATATATCCAAATGTGTCACTTACGTTCTAAATTTGAAACATTATATGTATTTCCATTAGTGTGGTTAAAATATGCATTTGTATCGCAGATGTAAAGTTGCCTTAGTAAAAATAAATGTTATTTTATTTTAGTTATTTTCCTTTATTTTATTTTATATTATTTAATTTTATTTTAATTAAATTTTCTCTTATTATATCTATTATATTTGATTTTCTTATATTTTATTAAATTTTTTCATTTTAAATTAATTTTATTTTGATTTATTATACTTCTTGTGATTTTATTTATTTTATTACATTGTAACGATTTTCGTAATTAACCTTGATAATTTCCTAAACTTCGAGTTCGATCACTGGATTGCTAAATAAAAATCCAGCCGTTTGATTGCTTACCAATTGCATAGAAGTTTTGGAGACAAATCTTTTTTCCATTGTGGTTTGTACAGCAACAGTAAACCTCAATCTTATAAATCCTCGGAGTTCATTGCTTATCATCTTGTAGGCCTTCATCTTGTTACTAATAATTTCGGTTCGCTATCTCTAGGACACTAGACGCCTCCTTCCCGATTCTTCTCGCGTCACCATTTACTCCACACTTAAAATCACTAGACAACCGAAGATATCCTAATAATCCTGACCTTTCGCAAGTGCTCCCCAAGAATTCAGTTGACCAGTCCTACAATACCATATGATGCAGAGCTGTCGTTTGGGTTTTCCGAATACCCAATATCAGACACATTTCCTGGAAAACCACCGATTCAAAATTCCTTCCCTGGTAGGTGCACAGTATCTGGTAACCCAATTGTAAGGGAATACATACGCTAAATGTATACGCTTGAGTTTCCTGGTTTGGAGTTAGCCATTTACTAAAGTAGTTCATAACTACAGGTACGTATTTATTTACTTGTCCGCTCATTGGGAATGAACTGGCTGAATCGATGGTGCACCTGAGTTATACTGCTTCATTTGTCCATGACTTCGTGATTTTAGCCCTTTAGCTGTAATGCACTCCTTGCAGTTAGTAATCCATCGCTTGACGACAACCAACCCAATAGAACCGCGGCTTGATCTTCTCTAGCGTTTTCGTGATGCCTAGGTGTCCTCCATTAGGACCATTATGAAATTCATTGATAACGTTCTGAATTCTTAACCTCGGAACTACTATTAGTCTTCATAGAGCACTGACCGTCTTCACTTTCGCAGGTAAACAGCCAGATATCTACTTAAAGCTACTCCATTGTACCCAGAATGTCGATTGGACTTTCCGCTGCCATTTGCTTCTTATTTGGTTGGTTATCCATTTCCAGTCCGTGAATTTAAAGTTCCAAATCCGGATCTTTTTTTTGACATTTTTGTAGGTGACTTGCCTACCAATTCTTCTGGCGTTGTAATTGTCTTCTTTACGTCCCGCTTTTATTGTTTGTTCGTGTTTTGTATTTTTTCAGAATATTTTGTTTTATTTCCTTCTATTTGCTTTTATTTCATTACATTTTATTTCATTTTAATTTAATTTCTTTTATATAATTTAATTTAATTTCACTTCATATTATATTTTCTTCTATATTATAATTAATATAATTTTATTTAATTTAAATTAATGTTATCTTATTTCATTTCATTGCATTTTCTTCTATTTTATTTTACTCCCTTGGATTTTATTTTATTTTTTATTTTTATTTTTCTTATTTTATTACATTTCCTTTCAATTTATTTTAAATCATAATATTTTACATTATTTTCCTATATTTTCTTCTCTTTCATTTTATTTTATTTCATATTTTACATTTTATTTATTTAATCTCATTTTATTTCGTATTATTTCATTTTCTTCTATTTAATTTAAGTTAATTTTACTTAATATTGTTTCATATAATAATTTATTTTTTTCTATTTTATTATTATTATATTGTAATTTTATTTTATTAGATATATTTAATTTATATTATATTATATTTTAATTTTATTTTGTTTTATTTTCTTCAATGTTATTTTATTTCATTTCATTTCCGTTAATGTTATTTAATTTTATCTTATTTTGTTTTATTTTTTCTCTCTCGAACTTATACTTTTTCTATTTGCTTTTCTTTTATTTTATTACACTTCGTTTTATTTTATTTTCTTATATTTAATTTAATTTAATTTAATTTTTTTTGTCACATTATACTTTTATTTTATTTAAACATATTTTGTTTTATATTATTTAAATTTATTTTATTTTAGTTTATTTTAATTCATTTCATTTTATTTTTTTCTATTTTATTAAATTTTTATTTATTTTAATTTAATTTAATTTAATATAGTAATATATTATTATATTTATTTCTTTTTTTAGTTTCTATTCTATTTAATTTAGTTTAATTTTTAATTAATAATTCGATCAATTTATATTCTTTTACTTTACTTTATTTATTTTACTTTATTTCATTTCTATTTTATTTCATTTCATTTTATTCTATGAATTTTTTTTTTTTTTTTTTTTTAAATTTAATTAATTTAATTAATTAATATTTAATTAATTTATTTTTATTTTTTTAATTTTTATTCAATTAATTTTCATCCATTTTGTTTGATTTATTTATATTTCTATTTTATTTCTTCTATTTTCTTAAATTATTTATATTTTATTTTGTTTCTTTATATTTTATATAATATTTTATTTTTTTATATTTTTTATATATTTTTATTATTATATATTTTTATTTTATTTTATTTCTTTCCATTTTTACAATTTTTCCCTTTATTTATTATTTATTTTATTTTGTTTTATTTTCTTTTAGTTTTTAATTTTATTTTATTCAATTTTCATCCCTTTTGTTTGATTTATTTATATTTCTAGTTTATTTCTTCTAATTTGTTTAATTTATTTATTTGATTTGATTTTATATTTCCTTATTGTATTTTATTTTGTTTTCTTCTAATTAGTTTTTATTGTATTTAATTTAATTTTGTTTATTTTATCTTATTTGCTTCCATTTTTATTTTATTTTTCTTTACATCATTTTTTATTTTATTTTAATTTATTTAATTTTATTTTATATTTTTAAATCTAACAAAAATCACTAAGAAAATATCAGCAATAGAATATGTGTATATATAATTAATTAATAACAAAAAATACTCACAGTTGTATGTATAACGTCGTCTACATGATAACCGGTTGCTACTCCATCGAGAACACTTCCGCCAATTACGATCAAAAACCATGGCCAAAATGAAATTGCAGCAACGAATTTAGTAACACGACCACATAATGAGGCTAGACACAAAGTCATAACAAGGAGGTAAGTACTTTATATCGAAAAATTTAATGGAATCGGGATTAACTCACCCAAAACAAGTACCGATGTCGCTATCCATAATGCACTAACCGCAGCATAGCAGATTAAGAAAATAAACGTTCGATTCGTAATTTCAAATGATTTGGACCAATTCATTTCAATTACAACTTCGTTGGACAGATCTGGCGCTGTCACTTTTAGATTTCCACAACTTTCCTCTTTAAAAAAAATTTAATTGTTACTATAAATAAAATATATGTATGAGTTACAATAATTAAATGTTGCACTAGAAATTCTTTTATTTATGTCCTTATGACTCAAGTGCCCAAGTGAAAGTAACTGGCTTTAGATTTTTTTTTTTCAATTTCGAACATGTAAAATTTATAGTATGTACATATGTAGATACTTTTTATAACAAAAAATTCTGTCATGCATTAGAATTTTCACACATAAAATTTTGAAACATAAATATGTATGGCAGCCGCATTAATAAAGTGGTTACTGTGCGTACTATAATGCAGAAGGTCATGGGTTCCAACCCTGGCCAAACCAACGCCCAAACTTAATTTCGGCAAAGACACAGCAAATATGTAAATGATTTTCAATTGCCAGTCAAAATGAAAGATTTGGAATTGTAATTTTAAGATACAGTCACAATAAGTTTCAATTCTGGAAAATAATTTATTTCACAAAAATTTATCAAACATCTTCTCTGACAATACTTAAGTCCTATGAGAGAAAGAAAAATTGTTTGTGCAGTACGTGATATTAGAAATTACAACAAATTAAGCTACAGAAATTAGTTGCAGGGTTGTAACGCGGCGAACTTGACATTTTTTACAGCAAAAGGCGTTGAACGACGGAAAAATGCTGTCTAATAGCACCATTAAGTTCAGGTTAAATCGTCTAATATAAAGAAAGGGTGATACAAGTAATGATTCTTTTTTCAATTGCCTTTTTTCGACAGATCACGCGTGAGTCATGTCAAGCTGTCATGTTATTTTTATTCAGTATCGTTTGAAATTTCATCATAGAAAGACTTACGCCTGAGCAACGTTTACAAATCTTTCAACTTTATTACGAAAAATCACGTTATGTAAAGAATGTGCTTCCCGCGCTTCGTTCAACTTTTGGTCAACATAATCAGCCTACTGAGCGTCCTATTCGCAACACCATCACCCATCTGGAGACCTAACATTCATTATTGGATAATATTTGACCGAATAGACCACATCCAGCACGATGTGAAAAAAATATAGCGTCTGTAGTTGAGAGTGTACACGAAGACCGTGAAGAGCCGATTCGGCGCAGTTCGCAGCAGCACGGACTGAAGTATGGAATGACTTGGCGCATTTTACGTCGAGATCTTAAATTGAAAGCTTACCAAATACAGCGTGTGCAAGAACTGAAATTTTGAAATTTTGTTCAGCGATGAGGCCCATTTCTAGCTCAATGGGTATGTAAACAAGCAAACTTGCCGCATTCGGGACGAAGAGCAACCTGAAGAGATTCAAGTGCTGTAATTTCATCCAGAAAGGACAACGGTTTGGTGTGGTTTGTGGGGTGGTGGAATCACCGATATTCATCCATTCTAACCATATTTCTTCAAAAATGATGCCGGGTAGAACGAAACCGTCAATGGCGACCGTCATGGCGAATGTTATTGCGCCATGATAACTGACTACTTGATGGCTGAAATTGAAGATCCTGATCTCTGCGACATTTGGTTTCAACAAGACGGCGCTACTTCCCACATCACATCAATCGGTGCATTTATTGAGAGAACACTTCGGTGAGCAGATAATTTCACGTTTTGGGCCGGTCGATTGGCCACCAAGATCACATGATACCACACCGTTAGACTTTTTCCTGTGGGGATATGTAAAGTCTAAAGTCTATGCGGATAGTCCCGCTTCGATACAGGCCTTGGAGCAAAAAATCACCGTGTCATTCGCCAGTTACCATTCGAAATGCTCGAACGAGTCATCGAAAATTGGACTCACTGGATGAACAATCTGAGACGTAGCCGCGGCCAACATTTAAAAGAAATAATCTTCAAAAAATAAATGCCAAAGAATGTTCTTTCTAATAAACATTCCCCATTAAATTAGAGTTTTCTATGTTTTTTTCTTTAAAAAAATAGGAAACCTCAAAATGGAGCACTCTTTAAATGCTACATTTCTCTACTTATCGAACCAAATCTGGTAAAATTGTTAAGAAAAAGATAGTAGCTTTAAAAAGCACCAAAACACTTTCCGCCAAAAAATACTTCTCACAAAAATAACATAAAAATTGAAATTTATTTAGTACGTAACGTAATGTAGCGATATCTATGTGTTAAGAGCTGGAGCTTTTCAGCCCATGATCACCCAAAATCGAAAGGAATTTGCAGCAAGAAATGAGCACACAAAAATATATGCTGTGTTCCGTGAGAAAAGTCAGAAAAAATTAGCCAATAACGAAGTTGAGAGAGTAAGATGTCTTACTCTCCCAAAGAGAGAAATTCACTAAGTTTGCACCAAACAGAGATTCAGTAAACATTAGACAGCTGTAAAAATATAACAACTGTTTATTTTGGCGATTGTCAGTTTATTATTTTTATAGCTTTTTAATAAAATGACCATTTTAATGCATTTTTAATTCATTAGCTAAATTCAAAAGTTATTTCTTTTCAACAAATATGTAATTCTACATGCTTCACATCCTTAAATCACCTAAAAATTTATTATTAAGAATTTCATTGATAATTTTTATAAAAAATTCAAGCATTTTCAGCAATAGTTCTTAAATACCACTAATTTTTATTTTTAATCATCACCTACGCTTTCGAAGGCTTAAAAATGTTTTATCGTCATTGTAACAGTATCAACACACTGCTTCGCAATGTGTTGCCGCTCATTTGATCGACACAGTTTTTTTTATTAGATTAAAAGAATCCCAAATCAGGTAGTTTTTGCCAAAAAATAAAAAAATAAAAAAAAGAATATAATTATAAAATATTAATATATAACTCAAGCCTTCGAGATTTCTAACTTTTAATTCCCCAAAGCAGGCTGTCTGGTATGCGGGCGATGATTCCATTCTACTGCCACCTCATTTTTGTTTTACGAGCTCTTTACTATTCAACTGAATCGTTGTATCTTTCAATTAAATTTAATAAAATTTGATTTGGTTATTTCTTTCGTTCCAAAGTTCTAATATTGAAGCATTTTTTTTTTTCAATTAAAGCAATTTTTGTTTTTTTGACAAAAATGCAACCAAATGATCGCAAATCATATATTCCCACAAATCATAACTTCCCACCAAACTAAATGTCAAAATTCTCCTCTTTTGTTGCAAATTTCACTGACCTTTCGACTATTATAAGTTATACTTTTCAAACATTTTTAACTTGAAATGAAAAAAATCTGTTTACAATTTCCTTTATAAACAACTACAGCCGATAATTTCACAGTTTAACAGTTTTATGGTATTTTACTAGCCAACCAAAAATGATAAGTTTTGATAGAGGAGAGCCCCGTTTTCTCTTAAAAATTTGTACTCTCTTACCAATTTAATTTGAATTATTGAAAATTTACGCTTTTAAAAGTTTAACACACACGTAACATACATGCATACATACTTTGAAAGTAGATTAAGCGCATTATGAATTCGAAGGGATTTTCATTTATATCATATACTCCTTTATTCTGGCAGCTCTCCTGGGTTATTCCATATATTGCTAAAGCAAGGTAAACACAACCTTGCAGCTGAAAAATGATAAGTTTATTTCATAAGTGAGTAGAAGAATTTTTATGTTCTATATTTATGACTATTAATAAGCGAAAATATATAAAGTGACTCATACAAGCTTGCACGTAGAAAAGCATTACAAAATTAAGCACAGAGTATTTGTTAAAATACCAGTTATTTATTGTTATACAAATTTACTTTGAGTATAAAATAATTACTTTTATTTTCTCTCTGACACATTTCTCACAAAGTTTTGATGCACCTCATTTTCGCATTGTCTTAACACTTGCACAATTTAAAAAACTTTATTTTTATTTTTCAGTAGCTTGCATAGATGAATTTAAGACAGCACAAATGAGCACATCAATTTTGGTATTATTTCGTACATAATACGAGTAAATTCAAGTATTTACCAATATCACAATGGCCATAAATGAAATGAAACACTTGGCAAAGCCTGTATTGACATTAGATGATGCCATTATGGCTGCATATATTGCTTTTCCGGGAGTATTTTTAGACAAATAGTAGTAATCCTAAGGGCTTCAACCCTGATTTTTTTTTAAGTTTTTCACTTTTTAATTCTAATTTTCGGTTGCTTGTGACTTTTGGTGATCGAAATGACTGCGAAAGACAAGAACCACGACGATAATAACGATAATGTTAACTGCTTAACTCTTGCAGGCATTGACGAAAGTTTGATTCGATGAAGTATTGGTATGGTCGTTTATCATCCACCGCTCAATTCCGATATCTTATCAACGTAATTGCTTTTGGCATTTTCAATTATACACTGGCCAGGGAATTCTTAAATTCCATTGTAAGAGCATTACGCACTCATTAATTTTCGAATACAAAAATATTTGCAAAACTCCATGTACTCACCCATAAGCAATGGGCTTTATCAGTCTCTTATCAAGCTACATAGTTTACATCATTATTTTCCTCGATAATAAATATATTACACTGGTCAACAATTAAACATAAACAAAAGTTGTGCACAATTTTTTAAATTATCAAATAAAAGAGACGTGATATTCGCAAAAAAAAGCTTGAGTGATATTTATAGGTCGCATTTTTTGTACTGCCACAGATATCTCAATTCTTACTCCAGTTATCGTATAACAGATTGATGGACAGATTTGGTTAAATCGATTTATCATGATATATAACATATATTATACATATGTCTATTCTATAGCGATTATTTTATTCCGTTGAATCTCTATGCTCTGTGTACGTAGTAGAGCCGAGTATAAATATTTTGAGAATAATATAAAATGGAAAATTTTTACAAATTCAACACAAAATTTAAGCAACCAGTCAATTTGACGAAATTCAAACTTGACATTGAATTAATCTCTCAATATCCGGTATTTGCCGAAAGGCGCCATATTTGTGCTATAGCATCGCCGGACGAACATACTATCCAAGTAGTAAAGTTAGATATCTGCGATTTTTCAAAGATATGCAAAAAGCCAAAGACGAAATAGTGAAATCAAGTGAATTATGGTTCGACTTTTCTTATTCCATCACCTTTGGACCCAAATCAGCAACAAGTAATGAAATTATTAATTCCTTGCAACGAATCATATCAACAAAGTTAAATTTTTAAAGCAACATTCAACTGTTCCAATACATCATATTCTTAATACCTCAATTTGGTTATCATCCGAATTTAAATTATGGGATACATATTAACTAAATATTTAGTAGTAAAAGTATTAGAACCATAAATAATTGCAACCATAATCTTTCTTTTTAGGAAATCTACTTATACTATATATAGGGTTTTCCAAAAAGGGTGATATGGATTCTTTAAAAAAAAACACACACTAATTGTTAAGGAAATTCAAATATTTTTTATTTAATATGAAGTATAATCGATACAATTAAGTTCTGAATATAACATCATTCAAAGGGGCTCCACGACCTATTTTGCGGGAACGAATTCGATGAACCCAATTTTTGAGCACTTTTTCCCCTAGATCAAGTCGTATGTCATGAATAGCACGTTCAATATTGACTTTTAAAGCTTGAAGAGAATCTGGTTTATTGCTAACGGCCAATGACTCCAAATCACCCCACAAGAAGTAGTCTAATGGTGTTAATTCACAACTTCTTGGAGGCCATTCAATGTCACAATTTCTTGAAATAATCGAATCTTCACAATTTCTTGAAATAACCCTTCTCGCAATAATTCGGTTGTTGCACGTGCTGTGTGACACGTAGCCCCCTCTTGTTGGAACCATATGTTGTTAAGATCAATTTCTTCCAATTGTGGCCATAAAAAGTTGGTTATCATCGATCTATATCGCTCTCCAGCTTCATATAGAAAGAAGTACGTACCGATGATTCCACTAGACTAAAAACCACACTAAACTGTCACCCTTTATTTATTGGAGTGTAGCCATGCTTCTACGAATCCATTAACATGATATAGACGTTTCATCACCCTACTATCATGAAGTTCGAATAGCGATTGTCTGCTTAAAAATAAATGAAACGGCAGGACGTCACAGTCTGTGTTTATTACCTTGGATAAACCTCCTCAAAATCGCATATAAGGTCCTATCCAGCGTATTGTGTGAAAGACTGAAGTCCACCGTCAACAAACTGACTGGACCTAATCGTGTGGCTTTAGACCTCGAAAATCTATAATTGACCAGGTATTCACTATGAGTCAAAGATTGGAAAAGACACTTGAAAAGACCTCTTCGTCGATTTTAAAGCATCCTTCCGCTATGTCTGAATTTGGTATCCCCACAAAGCTTATACGGCTGTGGAAGCTGATCTAAGCAACACCTCTATCAGGATAGGGAAGGGCCTCTCTGAACCATTCGATACCATACGATGTTTCATACAAGGTGACTCCTTACCATGTAACTTCTTTAGTCTATTGCTGGAGAAAAAATACGACCGCACCGTGCGTTCTGCTTTCTAGAGGTTAGACAAGAAAGCGAAGCGAATGGGTCTGGTAGTGAACGAGGGCAAGGCAAAATTCTCCTCTAATCAAACAAACAGGCATCGCATTTTCGACTCGGCTCCCATGTCAATGCTGACAGTTATATCTTTGAAGTTGCAAATAATTTCGTCAGCACTAACACAAACAACTATGACATCCTGGAAATCCAAATCAGAGGCACTCATGTCAACAGGTGCTACTTTGCAGTAAGTAGACAATTGAGCAGTACAGTCGTTTCTCGAATAACAATTACCAAATTCTATAGACGATGACAAAATCTGATGAGTCGGTGTTAGGAGTCTTCGAGAGAAATGTTTTCGCCAAAGTTTTACGGTCCTTTGTGCATTGGCAACGGCCAATACCGAAGCCGATGAAATACTGAGCTATAACGAGTTATACGGCGACATTTACATAGCTAACGCATTAAGAGAAAGCGAATATGTAGGCTATGTCATGTAGTACGGATGAATGAGAGCTACCCAGCTTTGAAAGTATTCGTTGCAGACCCGTGGAAATAGGGGCTACTGTTAACTCGGCTGTAAAGCTGTAACTATATATATATGTATATACATATATAATATATAATCAGAGTTTTCAAAATGACATATGTACATATGTACATAAATAAACGACCAAAGTATATAAAAGAAGCAAAAAATGGAAAAAGTCAGTTAATGCGCGGCTTGAATAAGTTTATGCATATAAACATTTGATCCAAGTAGAGGTACTTTTTCCAATAGCCTTTTTTTGACAGATTACGCGTGAGCCTTGTCAAGCTGTCATGTTATTTCTGTTCAGTATTGTTTGGCATTTCATTATGGAGATTTACGCCTATACAACGTTTACAAATCATTCAACTTTATTACGAAAATTCAAGTTCTGTAAAGAATGTGTTTCGGGCGCTTCGCTCAACTTATGATCAACATAATTAGCCTACTGAGCGTGCTATTCGCAAAATCCTCACCCACCTTGAGACCCAGCATTCATTATTGGATAATATTCAACCGAATAGACCACGTCCGGTACGCAGTGAAGAAAATATAGTGGCCGTAGCTGAGAGTGTGCACGAAGACCGTGGAAAATCGATTCGGCGCCATTCGCAGCAACTCGGACTGACGTCTGGAACAACTTGGCGCATTTTACATCGATATCTTAAATTGAAAGCGTACGACATCGCTTCGCTTTATGGGCTCTTTAGGTATGTAAACAAGCAAAATTGCCGCATTTGGAACGAAGAGCAACCTGAAGAGATTCAAGAGATGCCATTTCATCCAGAAAAAACAACGGTTTGGTGTGGATTGTGGGCCGGTGGAATCATCGATATTCATCCATTCTAACCATATTTCTTCAAAAATGATGCCGGTGTGAATGTAATCGTTAATGGAGACCGTTACCGGGCTATGATAACCGACTATTTCATGCCTGAAATTGCAGCTCGTGATCTCCGCGACATTTGGTTTCAACAAGACGACGTCACTTCCCACACATTGCATCAATCAATAGATTTATTGAGAGAACACTTCAGTGAGCAGATAATTTCACGTTTTCAGCCGGAACGATATCACACCGTTAGGATTTTTCCTGTGAGGATATGTAAAGTCTAAAGTCTATGCGGGCAATCACTCTACGATTCAGGCCTTTGATCAAAACATCGCGCGTGCCATTCGCCAGTTACCAGTCGAAATGTTCGAACGAGTCATCGAAAATTGGACTCAGCGGATGGCCCATCTGAGACGTAGCCGCGGCCAACATTTGAAAGAGATAATCTTCAAAAAATAAATGTCAAAGAATGTTCTTTCGAACGATAATAAACATTCCCCATTAGAAATTGAATTTTTTGCGCTTTTTTCTTTAAAAAAGTAGGGAACCTCGAAATGGACCAACCGTTATATGTAAATTTGTAGAACGTACTTACAACCTCAATTTTGTTATATGTACATATGTAGATATGTGTACATATATATGCTGAAATTAATATAGATATTATGCATATCGTAAAAGTGGTAAAGGGTAAAATTAAATTCAAATTTAAAATCGATTTTTACAATGCTGGGAACTGGGAAATGTTCAATCATTGTTTACTTCAAAGTTGTGAGATTTATGAATAAATATCAATGTAAAGGTATACATACACATACATACATATGCACTTAGTCGTTGTTTGATTTTATAATTTGAATCCACTTCATACGTGCTATATTTCAATTTATTTATTTTTTTCTTCTTTAGCTTGAATAAGTCATATGATTGAGATTTACACATAATGCTAAGCTTTCTTTAATAACGAAAAAAGAGTATTTTCATATTCACAGTATATAATGCAAAAGATGATATATGTGTGTAAATGCAACATGCATACAATATACATTTATATAAAATATGTATATATTATACATAATATTTATGTATATACAAGTATAATATATATGAAATTGTGTTATTACTTCAAGCGCTTGAATTTAAACTCTCGCTGATAATATGATTGGCTCTGCTTCAATTTCGGCGATTCTTTCTTTAAGCTCCGCTTCGGTTTCTTTTAATTCTGATACAGTTTTCTTCGTTTTATTTGGTACTATAGGTTCAGTTGGTGCAACCTCAGGTTCATTAGAAACTATAGCTTTCTCAGTATGGTCTTTAGGCTCAATAGTAGTTGCTTCTTCTTTGAGTACCTCTGTTGGGTTATTATTATTTGTGGGTGCAGTGTGAATGTTTGTCCTGGTAATTGTTATTTGGGTTGGGCCGGGACTTGTATCCTTGAAAGTAGCGGATATAAGTTTTGTGCGATGAACTTGGAATGTGGGCAGAATGGGTAGATCGCCAAAGTGCGGTTGCACGGAAATTTCCTCAACTTCTAGTCGAGTAGTGCCAGTTTCTTTGCTAGAAAACTTCTCTGTTGTTGTTTCTACCGAATCAGCATTTGTCGTTTCCTCCACGCTCACAATTTTATCTGGCACATTACTTTTCTTAATATCCTCATTTTCTGTCTTTCTTTTGAGTCCCGGTTGGTTTTCGTTGGTGTTTGTGGTGATGTCGGGTGGTTTTTCTGTTGTTTGAAGTACTAAACTGCCCGCATTAGATGCTGATTTGAAGAAATTCTGCTCTAAATCACCAATTAGTGCATGTAGGGACACCTTCTTTAAACCTGAGTCTTGATTATCCTCGTAAATACGGCGTTTAACTACCGGTGTTTGTTTTTCAGGATTGTAGAGATTCACATTTTTTAAATATCCTTCAAAAATATCATCCAGCTGTGATGGACGCGCTAATGTCACGACGCATAATGCGCTCAGCAACTGAAATCCGATTTATAAAATTTTTAAATTACTAATTGCAGCAATTGCATCATGCATAAGGTACGTGCTCACCAAAAAATATGCCGCTTTCCACGCCATCGATCTGATGTAGGAGTATGTCCGATTGAAGTGTGACTTGGCGATTGGAAAGTGACTGCTTTGCTCAAACACAATTTCTTTTAGAAACACATTTGCTTTATGCTAAGCATTTTAAAGCTTCTGATACACTGTGCTATTTTCAGAGGAAAAGCTTTTTCACGAAGAGCATACGTTCATATATACATACAGGTATATGTAAAGGTGTTAATTAATTTGGCGTCTGGTTTCAGTTTATCTCAGTCACTGACTGACGTTTTTAAATATTTTTTAAGACCATTGCATAGGGTGTTCGTCACTGATTTCAATGATTTTAAGGTATATTTTTATACGAAAGAGTCTTAAAAGTTGGTTTCAACTAATATACTGGCGGCGCTACACGCTTTACTGTCAGCTGCCTTTATTTTTATGAGAATGCGTCTCAAAAGTGTTTCATACTTTGCTTACGAAAATGCATTCATAAATTAAACTTACAAATCTTTTCGAAGAAAGAAAATCGTACAAGTTTTTAAAGATTTTTTTCCCAAGAATACTTCTTTAAAAACAATGGCGTTATTTTTCTTTATTTTAGAACATTTTTTTGTATGTGTAATAATTTGTATGTAGCATAATTCTGATAGATTTATACGATTATAAATACATAGATTTTGGCCACAACTTCATCCGCATGGAATTTTTAAATGGTTCTAAAAAGATTCTTAATAGATTTTTTAAGTTGTTTGTTTCATTAAAGCATTTTTTTATTTTGTGTCAAATATCGAACAGTTTCGTATTAGTTTACTTCTTTTAATATTACATTGTTTGGTCTATACTAACTTTATCCACCATTTTCACCCAGATAGAATTTTGGAATATTCTTTCTCATCGTTGATTCGTAAGTCCTTCGTGACAAAGAATTTTATACCTATACATATATATATATAGATCTAGATTCGAGAAAAACATTTTAATTGAATTTCTAATAATTTCGTTTCCCAAAGAAACAGGCTTCTAAACATAAGTACATACGTATTTTTGAAGAGTTATTAAAAAAAAAAAAACTAAAATATAAAATTAAATCTTTTAAACCCATAAAAATTAACCTGTGTAAAAACTTGAACAGTTTTATAAAAAAAACACAGTTCATAACTAAATTTACTAGTGTTAAATATTTAATTTAATATTAATCTGAAATATTTAACACATTTATTACAGAAATATAATTATCGTATTATATTCCATTCTATTCTTTTTGAAGTCGGTGGTAATGTGCACTCAAATCTTTTTTTAACTAAAACAGGTTTCCTTTTTCTCAAAATCAAGTTCAAATATCATATTTACAAAACGGAAGGCGGATATTAAAGAAGGTAGTAGGAAATTAACCATCGTAGTGTGGCAGTCCTAAAATAAAATAATAAAACTAGGCGAATAAGTATCCAGAAAAATAATATTAATTAAAAAATGAAATAAAAAACTAGTTCGAAAATTTATTCTATCCATTATTCCATATCTAAATAATCGGTTGAAGGGGGTAATATGATATAGTCTTCCGATTGCGATAATTAATAACTTCTGTGAATTATTATTTATTTAAATTTACGTCTGTACGAGTAGAATATCAAATTTTAGACGCTTCTTTTTTGGCGTAAAACTTGATACCTGAACAAATCGGTTGTATGGGTGATATATGACATTCGATTTCGATTTCGATGATTTTCAGTACCAATACTTCTGATCCGATTTTGGTGGGTCTATATTTTCTCCTTGTGGTACTTAAATACTTCGGACCAAATCTAACATAGTTGAAACATTAAATATGATTCCAGAAAGAAAAGGGGATCCAGCCTATTATTTTAATCAAATTAAACCCAACATTTCATTACGACCACCAAGAGTGAAAGTATTAGTAAATTTCAAATATCTAGTATAAAGGTTAAGATTATATTGAGTCTCGATGCAAACTAATTAAGCCAAAATGGAGAAATAGTTTTTTAATATATTATATCCCATCAGAATAGGTTTGACACAACGTTTTAGTAACAAAAGGTTCTCGAATTGCTTTGACCACCGTTTTACTAACGCTAAGATACCTTTGGCTTTGTTGACTGTCACGCCAATGTGAGGTATGAAGTTCATTTTAGGGTTTATAGTGATACCCAGGTCAATTAAACCGTAAAGATGTACCAAATTGTAGTTATCTTTTGTGTAAAGAGCAGTCTGTATGGCTCTTAGGAAAAAACACTTGCTTTAGTTTTTTTTTTAGGTCTGTTTAAGTTCGTTTGTAGCAGGATACCTGCTTTTCCAAAAGTGTAAAATTTATAAAGTTTTACATCATCTGCATACATTAAAAATTTTGAAAATTTTATCTCAGAAAAAAAATGTCTTTAAAAATGGTGAAAAAAGAACCGGGTTTAGATGGTTACCCAGCAGCACTCCTGCAGAAAAATTTATGGAATCTGAAATAAAATTCTCAAACACTACATAACTTATAAATTCATTGTCAAATTTTGGTTTGAAAACCAATGAGTCAAGTTTCTTGAAAAGTAACGAGCGACACACTCTATCAAAAGCTTTGTTGAAGTCAGTATATACTACATCAACGCTGGTGTTTTCTCAGAACACAATGATGTTATAAGAAGTGAACTCAAGTAAATTTGTTAATTGTAGATTCTCCTTTAACAAAGAGATGTGATATAATAAAAGGGATTGAATGAGTCAAATTATCAGTGATAAGTGATTGAAATAATTTTGGGATTGCAGAGAGTTTTGCTATACCTTGCAGAGGGGGTATTTTTACTATTAATCAAATCAAACTAGGAGGTCTTTCACTCCAGGCAGAAGACTACATTGGTGCCGAACTCACGATCAATGTAGTATCTTCATTTTCTGTGACAGTCAGGCAACGATTAAGTCACATTGCTCCCTTATATAATAATAAACTCTAAAATTGTTCTGGACTGCCGCTGATCTTCAACAGATAAGATTATTTCTCATTTGGATTCCTTGTCACAGGAACTTACATCCTACATGTAAAAAGCAACCAGTCATAACTGGCCACTAATTGATAGGACGACTTGCAGCGAGGCTGGGAGCTCCTTTTAGAATATGTTGCAGAAGCTGCAAGAATTATGAGGTGGAAGTAACGACCTTCCATCTTTTATACAATTGCCATAGGTCGGACAGAGCAAGGTTCCGATATCTAGGAGCTGCTTCCCTGGATGATTTGATAGCAGACATCGAGGTCAATTATTTTATGAAATTTATATATTAATTGAAGTGGATGGATAGTAACATAGACTCCAGCGTGCTTTGCTACACCTATAAAAAAATCAAGAAAATCTAATGTAAACTGCTAGCTTTGTATGAAGAAATGTCAAAATATTTGCTTTAATCGAAAAAAATTTATTCTTAAACCAAAATTTTTTTTAAATTTTTAAAAAAATATTATTTTGATTTTAATTTTCTCACTCATTTTCTTTCAACACCATATACGTATGTACAACTTAATGTACGCGTATTTTGGAATTTTACATGTATTTGTTGTTGTTGCATGTATTTTGTATGGGTAGCGATCAATGTTCACTAAAATGACCATATCTCTAGAACGACTGCGCCAATCTCATGAAAACTTCCCATAACTCCTAAAAATTTGGTGCAATTTGATCTGGTGGTTCTCAAGTTATAGGCGTTCATCAAAAATTGCATTGATTTATGTATATATATATAGATTTACTTATATTTATATGTACTTATTTATATATGTATGTATGTATATTGTGACGGAAATTTCAAATACGAAGAACAGATTGAATGAGTATCAGTGCAAAGGGAATTCCCCGAAAAGGACCGAAAATAAAGAAGCGGCAGTAAGATGAAAATTACCCTTACCAAGGACAAACAAAAGGGTAGACAGTGTAAAGGAAATTCCACGTCGTTAAGGATAAATGGAGCAGCTGCAGCTACCGCAGGCAAACGAATAATGAGCCTATCCTTAAGCGCGTGAACAGAATGTTTGGGTCATCTACAGATATAAAAAGAGCGACAGCCGCTATCACAAGAAGAGACGAGTAGACAACTCGGTGGAGTTAACATTGCAGTGAGCTGTGTGTTTTAGAAACGGATAAGCTGTGTGAAGCAGAGAATAATTGTGTGCCATAAAGAATTATAAAATAAGCCATTGGCTATAGTAAAGAATTGTAATTATCAAATATCAAATATATTAATAAACGTTAAGTTAATTCCTGACGATTAAGAGGTCAAACGAACAAGTCTTGGGAGTTTTATTTAGCAATCTCCAGTGATCGGACTCGAAGGGTTTGGTAAATCATCGAGGTAGCAACGAAAAACGTTACAATATGTATTTATATGAAGAAAAATACAAAAGTAAAGAAAATAAAGAAAAAATTTATTTTATTTTGCTTTCAAAATATTCGAAATTACAAAATTAAGAAATGCCCGCCTCGGTTGGCAAGGGAAATTAGAAAAGGACAGCTGTATCTATTCTTTATGAAGCAAGATAAATGGGTGAAGCAGGGAAGCCAGATCACACGTATATGAAGTAAGATGCCAAAATCTGCACTCTCTTTAACAAATTGCCTGTATTGTTACCCAGTTTTTTATTCTGTTTTGATCAAACGTTTGCTCATATTATCCAGTATTTTACCCAGTCCCGGCTGGCAGTGTATATTCTTCTAAAGATTTAGCATATGTATTTGTATTGCTGATATGCCGTAAAAGAATTTTGAACATAAAATCGTGGATGTAATGGATCAGTAATATGCAATAAATACAGAAAAATAGATAGAGCTGAATTATATCCATAAAATCTTTGTATTCATGTCCACTCATATTGATAAAAAAGCAGTCGAGCCTCATATTCAACTTTGAAGCATAAGAAACTCTTCATATTCATGTTCAACTACATGTTTGAGTTGTGAAAACTCAGACAGTTTTCTTCCCAAAGTGTAAAGCCAACGAAAATTTTTACACGATTTGAATAGTAGGAAGTTGTGCGTGTGTATGTTCGCCGAGCTGTATTAGTATACGGTGGCTGATATTGGACAGATTCAGATATTCGTTACTATCCAAAATACTTTGTGAATATATTGAATCATACAGCCCTAAAAAATGGATCATACCAATAACGCGTATTTTTGAGTTTGGCGTTACTGTCGTATTCATACCGGCTGCAACTCATATTAATAAGCCCAACATAGTTGTGGGTATGGGTGGATAGGAGCAGTAACACTGAGCAATAAGCTACGCATTGACATTCAAAATTGTATGAATGACTGACAAAATTGATTGAACTCTTTCAGCAGCTTTGAGAAGAAGCCATCGAAAAATGGTGCAAAAGGAGGGGTCGAAAATAATCATTTTTTTCCACATTGCGTGAAAAAAATTTCTGTATACATATGTGGAGGCATATTTCTAGACGTCCTTTGTGGAGCTCTAGAAATTTTGAAAAATATCATCAATATCTATAAAAAATCAAAATTAATAATTAATTAAAATTTTTACTTATCACAAATTTTTATTTTTCGTCACATTTTATCTTGCTTATTAAGCTTTTTGATCAAAATAGTAGACAATAGGAAAATTTCTGTATTTTAACAGTATTCGGTATTAACATTTTCACAATATAAACTTCTGTTCGTTTTTTTGATAGACCTTTTGTCAATAACTTTTTTCAGTTGACAGACATAAATAGCACGGGTTGTAAGGATTACATTACTCTTAAAATGACCAAAAGGCTGATATGGTGTGCTTTTTATTAATTAAAGCAAATTAATTCCAACATGTTTTCAAAAAAACAATTGAAATCATTTTCGGTGCTTTCATTTTGTATATATATATATACATATATATATATATTTTGGAAACACAATGAGCTGATTCCATTTTTTATTAAATCAAATATTCACAATAGAGAATTTTTATGTCTACATTGCTTCATAATGCCAACGAAGTCAAATATAGACAGTTTTGACAAATGTCTATATTTTGTGATGTAGACAATAGAAATTGAGTCCTAAAACTTGTTTTCTGAGCAAAAATTTACCATTAAAAAATAAAACATAATTTTTGTATCTTATTTTTTTGATCACAGAGAATCGCTGAAAACGTTATAGCACTTTTTCAATAAATGGTAGATGGTAAAATCTTTCTGTTCTAAACTAACTATTTTATGAATTTCAAATAGATATCAAATTTAAATACAAAAAAAAAAAAGATTTTGCACCATACTTATTTATGAAACTATAGGAATGAAGCTTCCTACATATTTGCATTACAGATCATGAGTAGATACTTAGCAACAAAAATCATAAAGATCGGATAATTATTTTTATTTTTAGCGCACAGTAATGTATCAGAGTCAAGTCAAGTTTTTTTTTTATAAATATTTTCGATTGGATAAAAATGTTGTTTTTCCTCAAGTACATGAGATGGTATATTAACTTTGGTCCGAAGTATACCAGAAGAGGAAGAGATAGACCTACCAAAGTTTATATCGATCGAAACAGATTGGGGAGCTAAGTTGATTTAACCATATCCGCCAGTCCATCCGTCTATTTGAATGCAAACTAGTCTCTCAGTTTTTAAGATATTTAAACGAAACTTAGTAGACGGGTGTATTTTTGTAATTTATTGATCATTTGTCGGAACCGGCGAGATCGGTCGACTACATCATATACCTCCCATACAACCGATTTGTTCAAAAATATGCTTTTGGATCATTAATACTTCAATAAGAACATGAAATTCGGAATTCTTCACACATATGTATAACAAATTAAACATATTTACTGAAAATCATCGAAATCGATTTCTTCTCCGACAACCGATTTGTTAGGTTTTGTGTAAAAAAAATCGTTAAAAAACATCTAAGGGCGTAAAATTTGGTTTTATATACACGTAGCGTTAGGTAAATACATATTAACACCGAAAATTATCGAAATCGGGAGATTATATTATATACCCTCATGCAGCCGATTTAGTCAGATATATGATTTTTCGTCAAAAATCACACACATCATGAAGTGCACTTTATAATTGAAATCATCGACATCGGAATACTATATCATATAACCCCCATACCACCGAATTGTTCAGATATGAGGTTTTGCGTCCAAAATCTGTGAAAGAAGCGCCTAGGAGCATGAGATTTGGTATTATACATACATATTATGAACTTAATATTGGTACTGAAAATCATCTGCATCGGAATACTATATCATATAACTCCCTAAAACCGTTCAAATATGGGTTTTGCTTCGAAAAATTCATCTGAGAGTGTAAAATTTGGTATTCTACGGAAGTAAATTCACTGAAAATCATCGAAATCGAATTTTGAAATTTGCAATAAATTTGATATGTTCATGAAGGGAATGGGTTAGTTCCGAGTTCACTTCTCGGAAATTTTTTTTACAAATCTTCCCGGGAACCACAGAAATAACCTAAAAAAATTTCAGTATATATAATTTTATACATACTCATATATACAAAGTTTTTTGGTAAAAACAATCGAAAAATATTTTAAAACGGTAAGAAATACAAAATAAATTTAATATTTTTAAATGTAAAATAAATAAAAATAAATTACATATTTAAATATATTACTCAGGTTCTGAAGATGTAAGAAGTTCTGTTACAATTAAAAAAGAACAAAAAGGAATATAAGGAGTCTATACAAAGACTTTGATATATTATTTAAGGGTTGTTTAGAGACTTTTATTATTTAAGAAATGTTATAGAAGTCGGAGGAACTTCTGCAGGCGTCTCCAATTGCCTCCAAAGTGAGAAAGGCGTGCTATTATTATAAATGCCAACTAAGAGACAGATATGTATATTTATTTTAGAGTATATTATTAGGTTAGCATCGCGTACTACAATTCGGGTAGGCCTGGGATCGAGTCCAGGTTCGAGCAACATTCAAAATTATAGAAAATTAATTTTTCTAATTGCAATCGCCCATCGGCAGAGAATGTCAAGCCCTCCGAGCGTATTTCTGACATGAAAAAAGCCTCCTCATAAAAATCCATTGGCGATTGGCGATTTGTTGGAAAAACATCGGGCACTCTAGAAATTTGAGCAACAAAGAGGGTCCAAGCTTCAGTGGAAACAATCCGTCTGTTCAACTTTGGTGATCGATTTTGAAGTAGGCTGTATAAATGTGTTCCAAGAGACAGAGAAACAGAGCTTCATATGAGGGCTTCCAATTATTTAGGAAGCGGAGGAAGAAGAAGAATATTTGGTTTTACAAACAAAAAGTCAAACAAAAGGAGTACCAACAGTTTTATCTAAGCCGACCGACTAATTAATTTTTTTCGAGGAATTTTTTCTTTTTTTTTTCTTTTTCTATTATATTAGACGTTGGTCTGGTTAGATTTGCTGCCTATGATTCTCAGCGGGCTAGCACGCACTGATGTGCAGTAGGCTACTGCGTCCGCTTGAAGTTTCAGAACTAATTCATTGAAATTTTCGGTTTAATGCACTTACATATGTTGTTGTTGTTTTTTATTAATTATCATTAAAGTGCCATTAATGCATTTGAAAATAAATGCACTTTTCCCAACTCTAATATGTATTGTATACGGCTATTATAACGGAAAAGTCTTGTGACCATCTTGAAAAATATTGTTACAAATAGATGCATGCAAACGTGTATGTGTGCTTGTGTATGTATTTATATTACAAAGCTGAAAATATATTTAATTTTGTTAAGGAAGCTCAGTAACCAACTCACAGACATGCAAGTTTCTTTTAGAGGGTCTTGATTTTGAATTCAGCATTTCGCGTTAAATTAATTAGAGCTAATAACGTATTTCCCCACTTCCTCCGCAACGTACCAAATTAACACCTCGCCATCGACAATTAACAGTTGATGTTAATTAAACTCAGTTGCGAAAGCTCCGAAAATATAAACAAAAACCAAATTAAGTTAAATGAGCCTGATATAAAAACATCGTAAATTATGAAACAAAGTTCGATTTGGCTAAGTCGTTATTTAACTGGGAAATAGTGTGGTTGAGAACAGATCGATCTATAAGCATAAATCAGGTGACGGAAAACCAATAGTGAAGCGGTTATAGAGCGCAAGAGAAGTCAAAATGCTTCTTAGAACCAATGCTTTACTTTCGATTATAGCCGCTTTATGCTTCGCTTGTTCCATAGCATTTCCTTTATTGGATGAGGAGGATGTTGCTTCAACAGGCATCGATAATGCAACGTTGGAGGAGTTGCAAGCTAACGTCAATGACACACCAAAGAATCTGTAAGTAATATATGTATATAAAACTAAAAGGAAAATAATTTGTTTTTAGAAATTTTTCTGACTGTTATTCTTTTCATGTATAGATATATTGTAAAGGCTGTTGTTTATGAAGTTGGAATTTTAACGGAAGTCGATGATAATGAAACCAGTTTCGAAAGGTAAAAGGAATATATATAAAAGTGCAAATTAGTTTTCCGCCATTTGTATGTATTTTCAGCCAAGAACGTGTTGATTTAACCTTCTACGATGCTCACTCTAATCAAAGTCATATTGATCTGGGAAATGTGCCGCTACCGATTCAAACGAATATTTCCGGTCAAGTGCTTACTGGCATTGCACCCGTCAATATTGGTGCGTTTAGCAGTCCAGCAGATCTTTTACAGACGCTGCCACTAACCGGTACTATTGTTAACATAACGCGTAGCAACACAGCTTATTATCAGCTCACAAAGTCAAACGCCAGTGACACATTAAAACCTCATATAACGGATGTTGATGATCTGACAAATGTCTCGGACCTATATCCGATAGTAAGCCAGGTACCATTACAAAGATCAACTCTATCTTCTGTTCAATCTAGTTATGTGTAACGTTGAAAAAAATTGAGAATTGTTAAGCAGTTGACTTTTAATGAGAATAAGACTGCAGCTATGTAAATTGTTTGTGGATATATGCACATATACGAGTATGTATTTTTAAATATTTATTTAAGCATGTAACATTGCCTCGTTTTACTTGCTTCATTGACTGAAGAATTTAAATTTTCGGGCAAAAATACTTAAATATATACAAACGTATCTTCTCCTTCTTTGGCGTAGGCACCGCTTACGCGATTATAGCCGTATCAACAATAGCGCGCCAGTTGTTCCTTCTCTTCACTGTTTGGCGCCAGTTGGAAATACCAAGTGAATTGAAGGTTGTTTTGAGTATAGAGCGCTAAACTCGGGTAAAAATACATAAAAGTATACATATAACTGGCGCTTTATAAGCGAGCAGAGTTTGTGCTCCGATTTTACTAATAAAGGGTGATTCATTTTGAGGTTCCCTACTTTTTTAAAGAAAAAAAAACACAGAAAATTCAAACTTAATGGGGAATGTTATTATCATTAGAAAGAACATTATTTGGCATTTATTTTTTGAAGCTAATATCTTTCAAAGGTTGGCCGCGACTTCTCTCAGATGGTCCATAAGTTAAGTCCAATTTTCGATGATTCGTTCGAGCATTTCGAATGGTAACTGGCGAATGACACGCGTGATGTTTTGCTCCAAGGCCTGAATCGAAGCGAAATTGTCCACATAGACTTTAGACTTTACATATACCCACATGAAAAAGTCTAACGGTGTGATATCACACGATCTTGGTGGCTAATCGACAAGCCAAAAACGTGAAATTATCTGATCACCGAAGTGTTCTCTCAATAAATCCATTGATACGATGTGTGGAAGTGGTCTTGTTGAAACCAAATGTCCTGGAGATAACGAGGCATCAAATAGTCGGTTATCATGGCGTGATAACGGTCGTTATTGACGGTTACGTTCTCACCGGCATCATTTTTGAAGAAATATGGACCGATGATTCCACCTGCCCACAAGCCACACCAAAGCATTGTTTTTTCTGGATGAAATGGCAGCTCTTGAATCTCTTCCGTTTGCTCTTCGTCCTAAATGCGGCAATTTTGCTGGTTTACATACCAAATGCGCCAGAAATGGAAATCATCGCTTAACAAAATTTGGCGGCTCCAGTTCTTGCGCAATCTGTATTTTGTACGCTTTCAAACGGCGCCGAATTGAATCTACACGGTCTTCGTGTACACTCTCAGCTACCGCCGCTATACTTTCTTCACTGCTTCCTGAACGTGATCTATTCGGTCGAATATTATCCAATAATAAATGCTCGGGCTCCAGATGGGTAATGGTGTTGCGAATAGTACGCTCAGTAGACCGATTATGTTGACTTTAAGTTGAACGAAGCGCACGAAACACATTCTTTACAGAACGTGGATTTTCGTAATGAAGTAGAATAATTTGTAATCGTTGTTCAGGCGTAAGTCATTCCATGATGAAATGCCAAACAATATTGAACAAAAATTACATGACAGCTTGACACGACTCATGCGTCATCTGCCAAAAAAATGCTATTGAAAAAAGTACCTGTACTTGGATCCCCCTTTAAAAAATACACTCAGAGGGCTGTACATTCCCTGCCGAGGAACGACCACAATTAGAAAAACATTGCCACAAAATAGGCAGCCTGACCCGTCGTCATGTCCATACTTGTGCAGATATTTTTCTTAAGCAGCCGTGCCCAGTCAGGATTTGCGTCAAGTAATAATCTGTTTCGCTATGCTATCTCTCTATACACTCTTGCACGCTTCTAATTAGTGGCGGGAGAAATTTGTCGCCGACATCCTGATTGTTTTGTAAATTGTCAGTAACAGTACTTCTTTTTACCTGGTGCTTCAAAGATTTTGTTGCGACTAATGAGACAAAAATCTTAGTTGTGACAGACGAACGGTTGAAAGTCTTCGTGTGCTCTTACAAAAACTAGCTAATTCTGATGTACCAATGGTGGGGTCTTCAAATTAAGTTTCTTTATATGGCGATCTGAGGGTCGAACTTTCCAATCCAGTCATGATTTGAAGTTATGTTCCTTCGTAGGACTGGAAAGGACTTTATCATTCTTAGTAAACTCCGCTAAACTGACTCGGCAAGTTTTTCTTTTAACTATCGCGACTGTGGTGATATAGATACCTGAAAAAGTCTATTGCCAGAGTTAGCACATGAAGTTCGCCGAAGCATGCACATACATATATTGGGTTGGGGAATAAGTTCTTTAGGTTTTTCCAAGAGCTTTATTTAGACAAAAAACAATAATTATAACAATAAATAAATGAATTATGTATTCGTTGTCACTGGTTACGACCTCCTCCCGCCTCTCTACCAATTTGATGCCGTTCTGCCGAAAATCGCCCGGTCTGGTGTGTAAGAAGTTACTAAGTTAGTTTTTGAGGAAGGTCGAAGGTAACACCCCTAATTTGATTCGGCATGGATCGGAAAAGGTGATAATCGGTTAGCGCAAGGTCCGCAGAGTATGGTGGATGCTGAAGAACCTCCTATTCGAACTCTTGGAGTGCAGCTTGGACGACTTCTGCAAGATGGCAGGGCATTTTCGATCAGTTCTTTTTAGTCGCATTTACGTGGCGTAGTTGGGCAATGTAGAGCTCCTTTTTGACCGCTGTGTTTATTTCAGGCATTTCCAAATGAGGAAAATGATTAGTTTTACCCCGTGAGTATTCCATTTCTAACCCTGAAAATTAGGAAAAAATAAATAAATTATACAAAACAATAACACAGCTGTGTGAAGCTGCAAAAGCACTTTCTAAAGAAAACAAACACTCCTAGACTACCGCCACCCCGTACAGCCAAGAATCGCTGGAGGACGGCATACCGACATGCTTTAAACACCATTCACCGAGAGTCCGTTAACACTTTTGTGAACTCTCTTTTCGTGAATGGTGTTCTCGGAATCCAAGCAACACCTATTGCAGAACAAGATCTCGAGCTGCCTTGAGAGACCTGAGTAACATTGGCTGAATGAAGGTCTGGATATTGTAATAGTCTTAACTTCTACTTATCCAGACTCGGCTCCGACACACCCAACGTATGTCCTGTATACAATGAATCCCCGCACGATACTAACCAGCTCTTTGCAGCACGTTTCCTAGGCATATCGTTAGATGGCCTCGATGACTAAGTCTAGACCTACCTCACCTCAGACGGGGTTAGAGAACCGCTAAAACATAAAAACTATTGACTAAAATTCCGGGATTAGGTCGTCGAAAGGATGACAACCCATGACCGGATGAAATCCGTGTCAACTCCGGTACGTAGAACCGGCTATAGTGAGAGCTTTTAGTGACACAGTTAGGGTCCGGATATTATATTCGACGTACTTCCTACATATACATGCAACAAGTCCCAGCACGACTGTAACGACACTTTACACTCTAAAACCAACTCTTCTAACATCCCTCTCCCTCTGCTCCTGAGCTGAGTTTACCTACCCACTACAACCACAAAGCTGCGTTTATAAATAAAAATTAATAAATTTCAATATGAAACTATTTTTTTATTATTATGTACTATGCACTCAACTGAGAACAATAATATTTACAGTAGAGAAGAGCCTCCTTTCATGATTTCAAGTGTTGAAATGAGAATGATAGCACTGAAAATTGGATATTCTTGAAAATTCACAGCCAAGTAAATACTTCATATTTCAGTTGAACTTTCCACGATGTGTTGCTTGCAATACTCCCACATAAATAAAGCGCCAGTTACGTGCACATTCAGAGATCGCAATATTCCAAATTGAGGTATTTCTATTGCATGATCTAGGAAACCCAAAATATTGCTTGGTATGCCTTCTTTCTCATGTCTGAAAAAAATTTATAAAATATATGTTTTTGAATTTTTTTATGTAAACAAATGAAAATTTACACTCACCCCAAAATCAAGATACACTTCCGGGGGAACGCAAATTCGACTAAATTCTTGCTATCAACTGTTTGCTCTGCTCCGACAATTTCGAAACCCTCTACTTGTTTCTCTTTTATGAATTCTACCAAATTTGATGGTGTAACTTCAAAAATATTTAGATTTTTTTCAGCAGTCATACTGCAATATACATATGTACATATAATAAAGAAAATTATATTAGAAAAAGCAAACAGATAAAAAAAAATATGTCATAAAATTACCAACCTTATACTTTTAAAATCTTGCTTCTCTGTTAGTTTTTTTGAACTTAAAACCAAATTTCGTATGCCAAGCACTTCACATGTTCGCGCAATGCCCCCTATATTGGGTATTTTATCTATTAGACTTGCAACCACAAACATCTAAAGAATTTAAATTAATATATATTTATAATATGTAAGTACATATGTTCGTAAGTGTTATGAGTTAAATACTACGTTCTGACCTGAGAATCTACAGAAATGTCAACATCTTTAATGCTGCTCATTGCGTAAAGGTCCTGTTCCGGGTTCATTTTCCGCTGCATGTTAATCAATTTACTTGTATCACATTTTATTTGGTCCAATGAATGCGTTTCCTGTAGAACCTTGCTGATTTTCTTTGCAAACAGATTTTTTGATCTTTTGTATTTTGTGTAATCAAGATTTGACATATACTCCTCGGAAGGAGCCATTGTAATGAACATTATCACATTAAAAAAATTCTCGGGATCGCTTAAATATATATGTGGGAGCAACAAGCGTACGTCATTTAGCAATTCATCAAGTTGTGGATTAATAGCACTAGCGATTGCCTCTTTCAAATGACTTCGATATACAGTTGTTTGATCAATATTACTGTAATATAAAAATTATTGAATAAATAAATAAAAATTAATTATAAAAATAAAATATTTACTACCTACTTTTTATTATTATCTAGAATTTTATAAAGAACGAGCTGAGCATATAAACGAGTCTGGAAATGAGCTCCCATCGTAAGAGAAAGAAGTTTGTGTATTATTACATTTAACACTTCTTCACTAAGTGTGCTCTGACACAGAACAGTGTAACAGTGAATTATGCTGATAAGTGACACTTGCTGGCTTGGAGTATAATTCCTTATCTTCAAATATTAAATTAATATTTTTTATGATTAAAATTTAATTGTTAAAATATGTATGTAATAATGCATGTTGTAAACATTTATCAGTTGAGCAAAAATACACTCAGAGGGCTTAAAATTGACCGCCGAGGGCTTAGAAAATTTAATTATCTATATTTTAACATTTCAGACGAACTACTGCTTGCGCTTACAAAAAAAAGCTATTACTTAATAAAAATTTGATTTTTTTATTCAAGTAAAATGCGAATATAAACATGTTGTATTTTTCTTACCTCATCAAGTTGCTCTAGAATTTCATCATTGTGGGAATCGCATAACGCCAACGCTACAAGCAGCTCATACATATAACTAATATTCAATTGATCATTATAATTTAATATTAAATCAAAGATTGCTTCGTTGGAACACCTCGCATGTGGCATTAAAGAAATTATTGCTCCCAATATTCTCAACTTCATTCGATGTTCCACAGAGTTTTCAAAATATCTTGGCTTCTTTAAACTCAAAGCTTTAAGTTTATCAAAAAGTTGGGAAAATATGGCCGTAGTGTATTCCAATGGTACCGATGAGGCGAATCGCACGCGCATTTGTTGGAAATGGGGACAATGCTTCTCGTCTATTCTCAACAAATATATTTCCTCAATTCTTCAAAAAAAATTAATTAAAATTAATAGTCGAAATATATATAAAATTTAGTAGCTTTTTCTTACCTCGCATCCCCAAAATTCACATCACCCATTAAAATTCCTTTAATGTAAGTTTCTTTTTTCAAAACTATATCAGAATTTAAAACTGCTGTGCAAATCCCAATATTCTCAATATCAGAGCATATCATTTTGTTCGCATAATCCGCTAACTGACTTGACGAGCATCGAACTTTTAAATATTTTAATAAATTGGTGGTCCTATAAAATTATTAGTTATTTTATGAAAATTTTTTTATAACTTTTCTTAATTTTCTTTTACATACACAGTGTAGCAAAGTGTTTGCATACGGGAACAGGTATTGAGTATTTTTAAAAATGTGTCAATAATACTAAAATCAACGGTCTCCGTAGTATTAGCTATTAGTTCAGAAAGTTTATTGAGTGTTTTATACGATCCAGCGGTCAAAATGTCTTCTATTTTTGTCATGTACTTGTACAAATCCGAAAATATTTTTATGTACTCTTTAATAAAAAAGTCGGTAAACATTTTGCGAACAAATGATGCTGTAACTTCATCATCTGCTAATTTTGACAGGATTTCATCACATATTTTCTTGTACGGAATGCCGATAAAATGGTCCAAGCTCAGATCCCAAAATCTGTGGCAAGTATTTCCCACATCCTCCTTATTTTCCGACTCAAATACAACCAATAAAAGTATCCATTTGAGATTACTTTTCTCGGCTTTATTTATATCCTTTATGTAACTAACTATTTCATATAACATTGATTTTTTCACATTTGCATACAATTCCTTGCCATCATTTGACTTTGTACATTTTAGGTATGATTCAATAGAAGTGAATTCATCGTCCAAGTTATTAGTTATGATTTCATAAAATCTTTGGCTTATTGAAAATGTATCTCGGTTTTTTATAGAAATTTTAAGTTTTTCAGAAAATATCCGAAAATTGTGGAAAGGGTCCGTAACATTATATAATGTTTCAATTAAAACTATATATTCCGACAACCGCATACAGTTTATGACTTCATAAAAGATCTCTTCACACAACTTAATAATTTTTATTCGTAATAACGGATTCTGCAAAACTCGAATTCTTGCTGCCAATTTTAAAAGAAGTTCTTTCGAATTGATTTCGATATTTGATTTACATATACGAACGTGACTAAGCCAAAAGTGCATAGGAACACTCTTTAAATTCACCTCAATCATACTTTGCATAAACCGGCCAACATCGTCGCTCAAAAATTTTTTAATATTATTGGTTGGTATAAAAAATTCCTCACAATTATATAGGCATGTGTGATTACTTGCTTTCACAAATTCGAGCAATACGCCTGGACTTAGATCAGAGCAAGTGAACGTCTCAAGAATATAATAAAGAGACCATCGGATGATCACAATATTTTGATGGGATAATATTTTAATATATAGAATATCTTGCCATTTTTTTAAGTCATCATTTCTAAAATACTTTTGTCTAATATTTTGCAAAGATGGTAATATTAAATGCGATTGATTTTCCTCTAAATTTTCTAATATTGTTATATAGGACAACCAAAAATTCTTTTCATCTAAATCACCATGTGTGTTCATTTTCTTCATTAAATAAATAGCAGCCTTACGCTCTTCAATATCCTCAGATATCAACAGCTTATACGCCAGTCTTTCTGCACCTTCAGAAATTTCGCAATTATTTTCATTTATTAAGTTATCAAAAAAGTGAATTAGCACGTAAGTGACGTTGAGTGTAATTTTCTCGCTTTTGTTGATATTACTTAAAAGTTTCTTCCGCAGTTTTTCAACAATTTCAAAATCATTATAAGACTTTAAATATATCTTCAGGCAAAGTAGCATATCTGAAACTAATATTTTGCTCCATGCACGGGAAAACAGCAAATCCAGTAGCACATCTGTCCATCCAGAACTTAAATCGAAATTCGAAGCACCAGCATAAGACAGAGTTTTCACTATGTAGTAAATAACCTGTGCAATGTATTTCAGCGGAAATTCGTCTTGGTGGTGCGTTTTAAGCATGTGTTCAAAGTATCCACCAATATCCAACGAAGCACCATTTTTTATTTCAATTTCGATTGCATGTCTTATTAAGGAAGTTTTCAAAGCAGGCAAAGACTTTTCAGACAACACGCTTGCAGCTTTCAATTCCTCTTCAATTGACTTAAGTTGTACTGAAAGAGCGATATATGGAATTTTTTCATTTGATGATTCTTCGAACGCATCCATTTTAATTTATTGTATAACGATTTTAAATATTAAAAATATTTGTATTCAAAGTTTTAAATTAGTGTTAATTTTAAACGCCGGACGCCCATTTTCTAAAGAATAAAAACAAAAACAAATCCGATTTTACTGTGGCACTTTTATAATCTCTATCAACATCGATTTCTGTTGTCTATAATCGATTGCTGCATTCTCCGACATGCCATGATTTAGAAGTGTTGTTACGATTTTGCATTTTCGCCACGGTTTGTACCAAGTCGAATTTATAAAAGTGAGATCAGGAGAAAAAATTCTAAACTTGTCGTCTATTTTGATTTTGATTTTGGGTACTGTTTGTCAAAGTCATGAACATTTCTTTGGCATTTATTGCTGCACACATTCTCCGTTCCATTATTCTTACGCAAAAGTCATAATAAAAAGAACACAACTCTCAAGATTTTCGCTTTTGCAAATATAAAAGCAAATCAAATTCATAGAAACAAATCATAAACTGAAAAATATTTTGACAATGTCATTCAATTCGCTACCATAGTAACTTCACCTTGTTAAATTCGCTATGCTTTTCACAAACAATAAGAGTTCACTCCAAGGCGAATTTAATACAGTCGAATATTGGCGTTCTCGAAATTAATAGCATAAAAAAACAGCATCAAAACAAAATAATTACTTAGACTGAAGTTAGAAGAAATTCATCCATGTTAATACTTAACTGTTATGATATTAAAATCAAACTTTATCAACTATTGTGGGAGGGTGCAATGTTCACTCTTTGTTTTGTCTGTCATTCTGGAAAGAAATGAAGAAATTCATCTATGTTAATACTTAACCTGTTATGATATTAAAATCAAACTTTATCAACTATTGTGGGAGGGTGCAATGTTCACTCTTTGTTATGTCTGTCATTCTGGAAATCCAGCTGGCCATAAAAGAAGAAAACAGCTGGGCCACAAACTTCACCTTATCTGAATTCGCCCGGGCTCACTGCGCCGCTCAACTGATACGGCCTATCTTATTAGAGCGCAAAGTAAATGAAGAGTTGCCGTTTTCCTTCATTCGAATCCAAATTGATACTTTTTTCGACGAAAATTTGATGATAATGTTACGATCTTGCTGATTAACCTCGATGATTTCCTTAATTTTTCGGGTACGATCTCTGGATTGTTAAATAAAATCGCCAACTTAATTTGCAGTCTCTTTATTTATAAAGACTTAATTAATGTCCTTTTAATTATTCGGTAATTCACAATTCAATTACAATTTACGTTACTATTTACAATCACTTGTATACAACTTTCACAATGTACTGTTTTTATTACTTTACTGTAATGTAATCTCCACGAGTTTAATTCACAACTGATTACTCTTGCAGTCGAATGTCGTCCTTATATACTTGTTTGCTGCTTGAAAACGAAACCCCTGAATAATCGCGTCGTTTTACGATAAACCTCTCGCTTACGATAATCGTCGTTTACGATAATCGCCTCGTTTACGCTCTAGAACGTGCCAGTTGTCGCCTCCTCTCTTTCATCTGTCATTCGCTTCGCATTTTCGCCACAATATTATTGTGGAATGACAGATGAAAGAGAGGAGCCGACAACTGGCATGTTCTAGAGCGTAAACGAGCTGATTATCGTAAACGACGATTATCGTAAACGAGGCGATTATCGTAAAAGACGCGGTTATTCCAGGGGTTTCGTTTTCAAGCAGCAAATAAGTATATAAGGACGACATACAACTGCAAGAGTATCGAGTCGTGAATTAAACTTGTTGGAGATTAAACAGTACATTGTGAAAGTTGTATACAAGTGATTGTAAATAGTAAAGTAAATTGTAATTGAATTGTGAATTACTGAGTAATCAAAAGGACATTAATTAAATTCTTTATAAATAAAGAAATTGCAAATTAAGTTGGCGATGTTATTTAACAATCCAGGGATCGTAGCCGAAGGAATTGGGTAATCATCGAGGTTAATCAGCAAGATCGTAACAATATTTTCGGTGCTCAGTACAAATTTGGATACCTTTATAAATAAATAAAAAAAATTCTTCATTTTAAATATGTCTTTGACACTGAAACGTCTTTTGAACACATTTCCCCCCTTTATTTTAACAAGCTTTCACATTTATTCAAAGAATACGACATAGGAAAAGATATTAATACGGTTGATAAAGTTTAACGATAAAATTAAAGTTGTACACGATTTTGAACATTTTTCATTTTAAATATGTCTTTGCCACAGAAACGTCTTTTGAACACATTTTTTCCCTTTATTTTAACAAGCTTTCACATTTATACAAAGAATACGACATAGGAAAAGATATTAATACGGTTGATAAAGCTTAACGATAAAATTAAAGTTGTACACGATGTTGAACATTTTTGGGGGAAAATATGTAAATAAATGAATCTATAAATCGAGCATTTGTATACAAGACCATTCAAAATAGAAATAAAGATAGTTTTTTCGGTAAAACTGACGTAGCTAATTGCTCACTGTTTTTGTTGAGTACTTGAAAACAAGCGATAGCGTGAAAATCAATCAGTATATGAGGTTTTGTACTTCCAAAATAGCAATATGAAAATTTATTTGTCTACCCTTTCGTTTTTATTAAAAAGTTTTTCAAAACTTTAACGAATACATTAAATGAATTTTGAAAATCATAATAATATATCATGTCCTCCTAATTAAAAGATCATTCATCAAGATCAAAACATTTATTGCTACAAAATTTGACCAAAATTTTATAAACACTTAAATAATTTTATTGGGACAAAAGTATCTATTTGAGACCAACAATTGCTTACTGCATAACAAGGGAAGACAATTTATGGTTGTGTAAAGCTTTTAAGAAATTTATTAATTCCTTTAGTTCCGGCAACTCTGACCATTAGTTGATGTTTTGGCATTTAAATATATGACATTGTATTATTGACAGATAATTATTTGGCATGTAGATATTTCGTTTTTTGTCGAGTTGATGGTCGAAGTTTTCATACTTAATTATAAGTATTTATTTGTGGTTGAATGCGACGGGGTATGAATATTAAGTAAGACTACGTTCTATGGAAATAAATTACTACTGAATTGTCGAACTGAATTTAAATCTAAGAAGGAGAAATTGTGTCAAATACTAGTGAGTATTGTTTTTGGAATTTGTATGTACTTCATTGCTGAATATTTTCACCTGTGCTTAAGTTGTTCCCAGTGAATTCAGAATAAGAATTTAAATAACTTTGAATAAGTTGTGATTTAATTAATAATTTGATATCTACTTATTGTAACGAGCAACATTACTGCTGTGAGAAAAGGTAATACTTATTATGGGTAATGACCCTCAGGTGTTTTGAAATGATTTACATTGCTTTTCATCATTTCTCAACGCGCTACACTGTTTCATAGTTAGACCTGAATTGAGCGGTAGGGGGATATCAAACAGCATTCCAGGCAGTTCATCACCCAGAAAAAATGAGACAAACACTCTACATACAGTATAAAGTATTCATTAGTAAATACATCTATGTACTCAACTATATTTCAACAATTTTCGCGCTGATTTCAGAGATAATTTCTTCTAATGGGTTTAACAATTTAGTTCAGGTCAATTAAATCTATATCGTATTATTAGTTCATTATTCATTGCCTTATTTTTTTGACAGAAAAATTCTTTATGCTTCGTATAAGAAAATTTATTTTTCATGGATTTCCATATCCTATACAGGGATTATTATTTATGTATATATTCATATAGTCTGTGTTAATCCGATTCAGCGGTTATTTAAGCCCGCCTTCCGTCACTTTTAATGAAGCAAACATCCTCAAATACACCTATTTTAGGGAAAAAAACCAATCATTTTGAGTAATTTTAAACAAAAGCGGCAGTTGTCCATAACTACCAAATATAAATAGTTCAAAGTTTATAAAATATGTAAAAATTTGCAACATACTCAAAAAGCTTTTAAAGTTATTTTCATCCGTATATATGTAGGTACACACAATCTTTTTTAATTCTTGAAAAGTTGGTGCTTTTGATTGTTACATTATTTTATTGCAATCCCTTTTCAGTTAGTTACTATAAGGAATTACTATCTAAATCTTAGATAGCAACGTGCAGTACCACAGAACATTGTTCTTCAAAAGTAAATTATGTCCTTTCTTGGACATATCATTTAGTCATCTTTTGACAGTTTGAAATATTTAAGTATTTTACTGATAAGAAGACACCTTGACGATCGTGTCATTTTTTTTATCTACTCAAACTCGATATGAACGTAATAAAACATGTCTAATCTCCTTTACTCTGATTTCATTTGTAATGCTTGTAGCAAAAAAATATGATGGTACGAGTACATTTGCACATAGAAGCTACCGATATGTATATAAAGGGTGTTTTTTATAGAGGTATAGAACTTTAAGTTGCAATAAAAGAACGATGGATTATTCGATTGACATGAATTTTATTTATCCGAAAGATAATCTTGTGGCATTACATTTTAAGTATGATTTCTGACATATGACCGCCACGGCTGGCGCGGATGTAGTCCAAACTGGACGTCCAATTTTCGATGACTTTCCAACATTTGTGGCCGTATATCGGCAATAACACGGAATTTGTTGAAACCACATCTCCTGGACATCATTGTTATTCAATTCAGGAATGAACCATTGACTGTAACGTTCTGGCCACCATCGTTTTTGAAAAAGTACGGACCAATGATTCCACTAGCCCATAAAGCGCACCAAACAGTCAGTTTTTCGGGATGTAACGGTGTTTCAAAATACACTTGAGGATTACCTTCACTCCAAATGCGGCAGTTTTGTTTGTTGACGTAGCCATTCAACCAGAAGTGCGCTTCATCGCTAAACAAAATTCGTGGACGTAGTGCGCGATACGTTTTTCGCACAGAACCATTATTTTCGAAATAAAATTGCACTATTTGCAAGCGTTGTTCAGGCGTGAGTCTATTCATGATGAATTGCCAAACCAAACTGAGAATAAATCACTTGAAAGCTGTTAAATCGGTCGCCATCTTGAAAAGTAATGCCAACTTAAAGTTCTATACCTCTGTAAAAAACACCCTTTATGTACATACATATATAAACCTTATAAAAATGCCTTGTCAAGCATAAAGCGCATTTTTTTATTCATGTATTTTTTTTATTCCTTTGCGGAAATGCTTTTCGTATTTTATAGGGTATAAAGTTAATTTTTTGGAATAAAAATAGGCAAGACCACAAAATACAAGTTAATTAAGCTTACATTTCATAAATGCTCTTAAGTAACTCGCCTCAAGTTATTAATTCAAACAAAGCACATTTTTCCGCGAAAGCAATATAAGTGCGCATGTTCTCACTGGCCACATGCGCTTAATTGTCATATATGTACATGCATATATATATATGTACATATATCATATATACATACATATGTATGCAGAAATGCATGTAAATATGTATTTTGGAAACGAAAGTGGGTTATATTTGATAATATATATTATGATAATAGTAATTGAGTTCTCTACTGCTATTTTGGTTAGACAGTTGGAATACACCACCTTGTGGTAAATAGGTCTATTTGGTGGTTTGTAAAAGTTTATATCATTAAACGTTGTTAACATATTTTTTTTAAATAAAAATAAGTACTTAATATATAATTTAAGTATTTAAAAGAGCTCAATTGCTCTATGCCTCTAAACTCCTTAACCCCATATCCACATTAGCCACGAGTGTACGAATCACCTATAAGTCTAATGAGTTTTTTTAATGTTCTTTTTTCCTATATGCTTCTCAAATCCTTCATTTCTTTTCTTCCGCAGCAAAAAAAAATGTCTAAATATTCAGGAAAAAAATGCCGTTTACTTTCAATGATGTGGCTTACTGCCTTTTTCTTTTTCGTGGAGATTGTAGTCGGCTATGTAACGAATTCGATGGCTCTGGTGGCAGATAGTTTTCATATGTTAGGTGATATCGCCGCACTTGTCATTTCATTTCTTTCAATAAAAGTAAGTTCTTACCAATGTAAAATAATTAGCGATACTATTAGTTTACATACATACATTTATTTCATTTAGATGTCTCCAAAAAAGTGGTCAAAAAATACCTTTGGATGGGCACGAGCAGAAGTGTTGGGTGCTCTCGTAAACGCAGTATTTTTAGTTGCCTTGTGTTTTAGCATAACTATAGAGGCTTGCAAAAGGTAAAACATTATATTCTTTCATATTTACGAGTATGGAAAGGTGCATAACACATTTTCGCACATCTTCACTTATTTCGATAAAAAAATTTAATCTACTTTTATTTGTAGGTTTATAGAAGAAGAGGAAATACATGAGCCAAAACTTTTGGTGATAGTTGGTTGTTTAGGTTTGTTAGTAAATGTCATAGGATTGTGTTTGCTTTACGGTAAGCAAATCTCTTTCAACACCTTTGTTTCAAATATTATATACGGTTACATTTTCGTTCGCAGAGCATGGTGGTCACCATGGTCATTCGCACGGTGGGGGACTTACAAGAAATCATAGTAGACTTACAGAACTAGCAAATATAGACGATGGAGAGGGTGAAGCCAATGATTTTGCGTATGAGAAAGAGGTATTAATGCCATAAGAAATATGTATGTTCCAAAAATGTTTAAATAAATGTTGAACTTTCAGAAAAAGCCAATGAAGAAATTAAATCATGGGCATAGCCACGATGCCGGCCATATGAACATGCGTGGTGCATTTTTGCATGTATTAAGTGATGCATTAGGGAGCATAATTGTGGTGATAAGCGCTTTGGTATGACATACAAACATATATATTTCGAATCAAAAGATAATAAGTAATGCGCTTGTTTATATTTTGTTCACTAGGTGGTTTGGCTAACTGATTGGAAATATAGATTCTATATGGATCCTGCACTTTCCGTCGTTTTAGTTTGTTTAATTTTACACTCTGTTTGGCCACTTTTACGCGAATCAGCTCTAATTTTGTTACAAACTGTACCAACTCATATTCAGGTAAATACTTTTATTTATTCATAATGAATAAAATCATATGTATGGATATATATGAATTGGTTTTTTTTTATTTCTTTTAGGTCGATGCCATTCAAAAACGGCTTTTAGAAAAAGTAGATGGTGTCTTGGCTGTCCATGAATTTCATGTTTGGCAATTAGCTGGAGATCGCATAATCGCCTCAGCTCACATAAGGTAACAAGAAATTCAAAGCAACTGTAAATATATATTTATATTAATGATTGTTGCAGATGTCGCAACCTTTCGGAATACATGAAAATTGCTGAAAAGGTCAAAGAATTTTTCCACAATGAGGGTATACACTCAACCACAATACAGCCCGAATTTGTCGAAATAGAAGGTTGTAACATGTCGGATGGCACGTCTAGTATAAATATGAGTGGCTCGGACTGTGCATTAGATTGTCCCAGCACGGCAGAGGGTTGTGTTAAAGCGACATGTTGCCAGAATAACAGCAAATTAGTAAGTACATTCATATATACATATAACTATACATACCAATAACATTTATCAAAAAACTTTTTATAGAATCAAGTGCCCTCACCTACGAGTTCTCCATACACATGCCGTCAAAGGAATTCTTCGAAAAATCCGAATGACGTTGAAGCAGGTAAAAGCAACATACATAAGTTTTTAGATTTTTAATTCAGAATTGTGCCTATCTGACTTACATGCATACATATTGTACATTTGTGCTTTATAATTAAATGTTACTCATTTTTTACTTAATAAGGTTCATCACTTTTGGAGTGCTTAGCCAGCACATCAAATTCTGTCAATAATGGAAATTCGGAAAAGGATCAAACGGTAAATGGAGAAGTAGTGTGACATCCCCATCTTTCAAACATTTGACGAAAATAACAGAAGAAATGGGAAAGTCCATATCGCACACAAAAAACAACATTTTTATTTTACCTATGCTGCAATTATTGTTTATGGCTGCAAATCCGTATAATGTGATAATATTATCCAAGCCGGATTCATTACTGGGAGATTTTAGTTTTTTTTTTTACTTACATTTCGCTTTATTTAGTTGTCAAATATCTTAGAAAAGTTGACAATTTATCCACCAATCAAAATTAATTACATTTAAAAGCTTTTCATTGTGGTAGTGCTATTAACTGGTAATGAATTCGTTTTCATATTATCGAACCAAAGATTGAAAAAACTTCAATTCGCATTGATTCAAGAAACAGCGTTTACAAAATTAATATTTAATGATATGTGAATTCGTACATATGTACATATAAACAAACATTACTTATATATATATATATATATGTATATACAAGAGCGACGAAGTTAGTACGATGTTTAAATAATAGCCAGAATTGGATAGGTGCAATTAGTGAATGTTATAATAGAATTTTCATCTAAATTTAGTAGAAAAATTATAAATTGTTTATTCATCTCTTTCAAATAAGTATTCTTCGTTACTTTAGGCTATTCTTAAATGAGAACAAAATGGCTTCTGTTGAGACAATGATATGTCTAAACTGAAGTGAGTTAACTAGATTTTGGTAGTTCTACCTTAATTATACATACAGATATGTATGTATGTACAATAAATATATTATATATGCGTGTACGTAAACTTTAGATTTAAGTAATATGAAAATGTTTACTTTTGTGACATTTGAATTTAAAACTTCGTTATAAATACATACATACATATTTATAATAAATTTTTCACAAAATGGATACCCACAATCGTTTGTTTAGAAATATCTTGTTTTATTTTTTAAGCTCTGCTTGGAAATTTCAAAAATATGGACTAATAAACTATTCCCAACAAATAAGCACTATTTGAATGGTATAAATACTTCTCATGATAAAAAAGAATTAATTTAGCTTAGTAAAAAAGTAATAAATGATTTTTATGCGTTCTATAGTATTTTTTTATTGCAATATCATCCTGATTAAAATAGATTCACTATAATTTATCGTCAATGGTATTATCCGTATTTTCCTCGACGATGGCTTCATCCCATGGCCCATGAATATTATATTTATATCGTTGTTGGGTCACAAAAATGTATGGACATACAATATTAATGAATCCAGTAAAAAGGGCGTAAATAATAAAAATATTAAAGGAAATATTGTACAATAAATAACAGCAAAGGTAAAAAATTGGCAAGAGAAAGTACCATCGCCAATATAGAGTTATAAAAATAGGATAAAGTACAAAAAATACAGATGCTTCCACAAGCAAAACAAATGCATGAAATGCTGTTGAAAGACGGGATGCAAGGCAAATGGATGCAAATATTGCTGCATTCAATGATAACGCTTTTGATACTAATGCCGCTGATAGTCCGTAATCGCAGAAAATCAGGTTAAGCAGTAGAACAAAGAATGTCATCGAAAATATAGTGTCAGTACTTATGGCATTGGTTAGACGGTGTAGGAGCGGTGCGAAGAGATATCCGAAGACCAACACGGCCAATAATGTTTTTGAATCCTCTAAAAGGTATTGGAGTTCGAAAAGTTTCTGTCCACGATAAAATATGTAACCTACTGATGCGAACAAGCCAGCTACCACCAACACATCAGACGGCGAAACCAAGTCACTATAAAGCATATAGAAAGTAGCCAAGAATATGGTTATACACGAAATTTGATTATTTAGCCGTGTGATGCCTATAACGGCTTCCTCGAAAGTGAATAAACGAACATTCAAATTTGTTTTTAAATCTTTTAAAAAACTAGGATCTGTGTAGTTATCATCATATTCTGCATTCTCATACAGACATTTTTGCCATCGTTTACGAGATTGTAGCGGCATAATTAATTAATCACTCTAAAAAGAATTGAATTTAGTATTTCCAAACGATTCATTAATTTACATATGTACCTTTTAAAAACTTTTGGTAAGTGTTTTCATTAAATGTAATTATCCCCTTTTTACGATTATAATTTGGGTTGTATAAACATTCTGCGATCAATTTAAATGGAGGCTGTACGATGATTTAAATTATGATCATAATTCTTTTATTTCAATAGCAACAATCATTTTAATAACTAATAACAGAAATAACTCAAGAGATAATCAGATGTTTCAAAAATTTGCTCAGCTGACCGAGAAATACACCTGCTAGGGTAACAACATAACGCTGGCGGGCTTTGCTTGCTTTTAGGGGTTGAACAAAGTCATAAAAATTGCCAAAGCTCAAGCATATTCATTTGCAATCAATTTGATTGACATTTTCTGCTGAGAACGTAACATATTGTGGCGAAAATGCGAAGCGAATGACAGATGAAAGAGAGGAGCCGACAACTGGCACGTTCTAGAACGTAAGAGGCGATTATCGTAAACTACGATTATCGTAAACGACGCAATAATTCCAGGGGTTTCGTTTTCACGTAGCAAACAAGTATATAAGGACTACATACGACTGCAAGAGAGTCAGTCAGCAATCAGTCGTGAATCAGTTGTGAATTAAACTCGTGGAGATTACATTAGAGTAAAGTAATAAAAACAGTACATTGTGAAAGTTGTATACAAGTGATTGTAAATAGTAACGTAAATTGTAATTGAATTGTGAATTACCGAATAATTAAAAGGACATTAATTAAGTCTTTATAAATAAAGAGACTGCAAATTAAGTTGGCGATTTTATTTAACAATCCAGAGGTCGTACCCGAAAGATTAAGAAAATCATCGAGGTTAATCAGCAAGATCGTAACAATTGGTGTCAGAAGTGGGATTGTTAAATAAATTCCAGAGGATAATAACTGAAAAATGGTGAAGATTCAGGATTTGACGATACCTCTTCTCAAGAAGGAGTTGGCCAAGCGAGGATTGTCTACAACAGGAAATAAGGCAGAGCTGCAATCGAGACTGCGAGAATCAATGGAAGCCGAAGGCATCGACTTGAACCAGTACGAATTCCGTCGCGAGGATGAAGATATATCCTTGAAGGACATTGACAATGAAGAAGCTATTGATTCTGCGAAGGGGTTGGAGCAGCCATCAGGTAAGATTCAAGAAAATGCCCCTGGCTCATCTACCGGTATGGACATGTTGTTGAATGCAATTTCACAAATCTGTGCCAACATGTCACAAATCAATGACAACATGTCACAAAAGATGGATGCACAGAACGCGAACATGTCACAAATCGATGCCAGCATATCACAAAAGTTGGATGGATTAGAAGGAACAATCGCACAAATACAGCAAAATCTGGTGATCGAAAATGCAGAACTTAAGGAAAGACAGAATCAAATCGAGGAGCGACAAGACAAGATAGAGGAGCTAATTGAGACCAAAGTGAACAAATTGGAAGGTCGGTAAGAAAAAATAGAAGAATTAATTGAAGCCAAAATCAACGAGCTCGAGCGACGTGTCCGAGATTTGCAGTTGCATCGTCCAGCCAGATCGATGAACGGCCCGTGGGTAGAAGCACCATCCTTTGACGGCACAGCTCCATTCCAGATCTTCAAGCTCCAGTTCGAGAAGACGGCTGAGTTAAATAATTGGACCATCGAGGAAAAATCCGCTGCGCTATTTGTTACGTTGAAAGGACCTGCAGCGGATATTTTGCTGACTATTCCCGAATGTAAGAGGGATAAGTATGGCGCAGTAATGCGGGCCCTGGAAAGACGCTATGGGAGCGAACACAGAAGACAAATTTACCAGATGGAGCTGGAACAGCGTGACCAAAAACACAATGAATCTTTGCAGGAATATGCTTTTGAAATCGAGAGATTGGCTCATTTAGCCACAGGACACGCGTCGGCTGAATCTCTCGAAAGATTAAAAATCCAGAGGTTCATCAGCGGAATTAAAGACGTGTACACCAAGCGAGAGACTTATGCGAATCCAAAGTTAACATTCGCTGAGACTGTTGCGTATGATCAGACACGTGAAGCAGCGGCACTGCTATGTAAGCCGGCCCACAAAGTGAAGCGTTTGGAGGTAGAAACACCAGATGTGAGGACTGAAATATTGAAAACTCTGAAGTCGATAGCAGGAATGAATCGTTGTGGTGTTAAGAATCAAGGTGGAAAGTGCTTCAGTTGCGGTGAAGCAGGTCACTTCGCACGCGAATGCCAGTCGGGCTCCAACAGAGAGGAAAGACGGCGCAAACGATGCTCAAAAGCTGAGGGCATAATAGACGTCCAGCGAATAACAATTACACGAGCAGGAAAGTGGGAGGCAAGTCACTTAAGAAAATGTCAGCAAGAAGACCCAGACTTGGAATTGGTAATGCGCGGATTGGAGGTGAACAGACGGCCAAGTAAGGAACAAATGGTAAAAGGAAGTTCCATCGCGAAGGCATACTGGGCACAATGGAACAGTTTAGAGTTAATATCTGGCTGTTTGCATAGAGTATGGGAAAGTGAAGATGGCCAGTGCTCTCGGAAGCTTATATTAGTTCCGAGGTTAAGAATTCCGGATATTCTTGCGGAATTTCACAATGGTTCTAGTGGAGAACATCTAGGCATTAAGAAAATGCTGGAGAAGATCAAACAAAGGTTCTATTGGGTTGGTTGTCGTCAATCGGTCGCTGAGTGGGTTGCTAACTGCAAGAAGTGCATAGCAACTAAAGCGCCAAAACCACGAAACCATTACAAATTGAGGGCCAGGTATGACAAAGCGATGAACTCTGAAGGCTTCCAAAGTGGAGATTTGGTGTTGCTGTGCAGTCCACAACGGAAGAGAGGTTGTCCCAAAAACTTCAATGCGTTTGGGAGGGTCCATATAAGGTAATCAAACGGCTGAATGATGCAGTGTATCGAATCCAGAATGTTGGGAGCCCAGGAAGCAAGATGAAAGTGATTCACCTAGAGAGGCTTGCTGCGTTTGGAACAGCGAATGTGTCTGATCGGGACGATCAGACTTAGGTGGAGGGCAGTGTGGCGAAAATTCGAAGCGAATGACAGATGAAAGAGAGGAGCCGACAACTGGCACGTTCTAGAACGTAAGAGGCGATTATCGTAAACGACGATTATCGTAAACGACGCAATAATTCCAGGGGTTTCGTTTTCACGTAGCAAACAAGTATATAAGGACGACATACGACTGCAAGAGAGTCAGTCAGCAATCAGTCGTAAATCGGTTGTGAATTAAACTCGTGGAGATTACATTAAAGTAAAGTAATAAAAGCGGTGCATTGTGAAAGTTGTATACAGGTGATTGTAAATAGTAACGTAAATTAGACTGCAAATTAAGTTGGCGATTTTATTTAACAATCCAGAGGTCGTACCCGAAAGATTAAGGAAATCATCGAGGTTAATCAGCAAGATCGTAACAATATATATTGTTCGGGTACGACCTCTCGATTGTTAAATAAAATCGCCAACTTAATTTGCAGTCTCTTTATTTATAAAGACTTAATTAATGTCCTTTTAATTATTCGGTAATTCACAATTCAATTACAATTTACGTTACTATTTACAATCACCTGTATACAACTTTCACAATGCACCGCTTTTATTACTTTACTTTAATGTAATCTCCACGAGTTTAATTCACAACTGATTACTGACTGACTCTGCAGTCGTGTGTCGCCCTTATATACTTGTTTGCTGCTTGAAAACGAAACGGTAATCGCCTCGTTTACGCTCTAGAACATGCCAGTTGTCGGCTCCTCTCTTTCATCTGTCATTCGCTTCGCATTTTCGCCACACTGCCCTCCACCTAAGTCTGATCGTCCCGATCAGACACATTCGCTGTTCCAAACGCAGCAAGCCTCTCTAGGTGGATCACTTTCATCTTGATTCCTGGGCTCCCAACATTCTGGATTCGATACACTGCATCATTCAGCCGTTTGATTACCTTATATGGACCCTCCCAAACGCATTGAAGTTTTTGGGACAAACCTCTCTTCCGTTGTGGACTGCACAGCAACACCAAATCTCCACTTTGGAAGCCTTCAGAGTTCATCGCTTTGTCATACCTGGCCCTCAATTTGTAATGGTTTCGTGGTTTTGGCCCTTTAGTTGCTATGCACTTCTTGCAGTTAGCAACCCACTCAGCAATCGATTGACGACAACCAACCCAATAGAACCTCTGCTTGATCTTCTTCAGCATTTTCCTAATGCTTAGATGCTCTCCACTAGGACCATTGTGAAATTTCCTAAGAATATCCGGAATTCTTAACCTCGGAACTACTATAAGCTTCCGAGAGCACTGGCCATCTTCACTTTCCCATACTCTATGCAAACAGCCAGATATCAATTCTAAACTGCTCCATTGGGCCCAGTATGCTATTGCGATTGGACTTTCCGCTGCCATTTGCTCTTTACTTGGCCGTTTGTTCACCTCCACTCCGTGCATTACCAGTTCCAAGTCTGGGTCTTCTTGCTGACATTTTCTTAAATGGCTTGCCTCCCACTTTCCTGCTCGTGTAACTGTTATTCGCCGGACGTCTATTAAGCCCTCAGCTTTTGAGCAATGCTTGCGTCGTCTTTCCTCTCTGTTGGAACCCGACTGGCATTCGCGTGCGATGTGACCTGCTTCTCCGCAACTGAAGCACTTTCCAGCTTGACTCTTGACACCAGAACGATTCATTCCTGCTATCGACTTCAGAGTTTTCAATATTTCAGTCCTCACATCTGGTGTTTCTACCTCCAAACGCTTCACTTAGTAGGCTGGCTTACATAGCAGTGCCGCTGCTTCACGTGTCTGATCATACGCAACAGTCTCAGCGAATGTTAACTTTGGATTCGCATAAGTCTCTCGCTTGGTGTACACGTCTTTAATTCCGCTTATGAACCTCTGGATTTTTAATCTTTCGAGAGATTCAGCCGACGCGTGCCCTGTGGCTAAATGAGCCAATCTCTCGATTTCAAAAGCATATTCCTGCAGATTCGTCGTGTTTTTGGTCACGCTGTTCCAGCTCCATCTGGTAAATCTGCCTCCTATGCTCACAACCATATCGTCTTTCCAGGGCTCGCATTACTGCGCCATAGTTATCTCTCTCATATTCAGAAATAGTCAGCAAAATATCCGCTGCAGGACCCTTCAACGCAACAAATAGCGCAGCGGATTTTTCCTCGATGGTCCAATTATTTAACTCAGCCGTCTTCTCGAACTGGAGCTTGAAGATCTGTAATGGAGCTGCGCCGTCAAAGGATGGTGCTTCTACCCACGGGCCGTTCATCGATCTGGCTGGACGATTCAACTGCAAATCTCGAACACGTCGCTCGAGCTCGTTGATTTTCGTCTTAATTAGCTCCCTCTATTTTGTCTTGTCGCTCCTCGATTCGATCCTGTCTTTCCTTAAGTCATTTTCTATCACCAGATTTTGCTGTATTTGTGCGATTGTTCCTTCTAATCCATCCAACTTTCCTGAGATGCTGGCTTTCATTGCAGACATATTTTGTGACATGTTGGCATTGATTTGTGAAATGTTTTGTGACATGTTGGCATTGATTTGTGAAATCGCAGCCAGCAACATGTTCATTTCCATACCGGTAGATGAGCCAGGAGCATTTTCTTGAATCTTGCTTGAGTGCTGCTCCCACTCCTTCGCAGAATCACTAGCCTCCTCTTTGTCAACATCCTTCAAGGATACATCTTCATCCTCGCGGCGGAATTCGTATTGGTTCAAGTCGATACCTTCGACTTCCATTGCTTCTCGCAGTCTCGATTGCAGCTCTGCCTTATTTCCTGTTGTAGATAATCCTCGCTTTGCCAACTCCTTATTGAGAGGAGGTATCGTCAATTCCTGAATCTTCACCATCTTTCAACTATTATTCTTATGGATTTATTTAACATTCCCACTTCTGACACCAATTGTTACGATCTTGCTGAATCAACCTCGATGATTTCCCAAATCCTTCGGGTACGATCTCTGGATTGTTAAATAAAAATCGCCAACTTAATTTGCAGTCTCTTAATTTATAAAGACTTTATTTAATGTCATTTTATTACTCAGTAATTCACAATTCAATTACAATTTACTTTACTATTTACAATCACTTGTATACAACTTTCACAATGCACCGCTTTTATTACTTTACTTTAATGTAATCTCCACGAGTTTAATTCACAACTGATTACTGACTGACTCTGCAGTCGTGTGTCGCCCTTATATACTTGTTTGCTGCTTGAAAACGAAACGGTAATCGCCTCGTTTACGCTCTAGAACATGCCAGTTGTCGGCTCCTCTCTTTCATCTGTCATTCGCTTCGCATTTTCGCCACACTGCCCTCCACCTAAGTCTGATCGTCCCGATCAGACACATTCGCTGTTCCAAACGCAGCAAGTTCTCTAGGTGGATCACTTTCATCTTGATTCCTGGGCTCCCAACATTCTGGATTCGATACACTGCATCATTCAGCCGTTTGATTACCTTATATGGACCCTCCCAAACGCATTGAAGTTTTTGGGACAAACCTCTCTTCCGTTGTGGACTGCACAGGAACACCAAATCTCCACTTTGGAAGCCTTCAGAGTTCATCGCTTTGTCATACCTGGCCCTCAATTTGTAATGGTTTCGTGGTTTTGGCCCTTTAGTTGCTATGCACTTCTTGCAGTTAGCAACCCACTCAGCAATCGATTGACGACAACCAACCCAATAGAACCTCTGCTTGATCTTCTTCAGCATTTTCCTAATGCTTAGATGCTCTCCACTAGGACCATTGTGAAATTTCCGAAGAATATCCGGAATTCTTAACCTCGGAACTACTATAAGCTTCCGAGAGCACTGGCCATCTTCACTTTCCCATACTCTATGCAAACAGCCAGATATCAATTCTAAACTGCTCCATTGGGCCCAGTATGCTATTGCGATTGGACTTTCCGCTGCCATTTGCTCTTTACTTGGCCGTTTGTTCACCTCCACTCCGTGCATTACCAGTTCCAAGTCTGGGTCTTCTTGCTGACATTTTCTTAAATGGCTTGCCTCCCACTTTCCTGCTCGTGTAACTGTTATTCGCCGGACGTCTATTAAGCCCTCAGCTTTTGAGCAATGCTTGCGTCGTCTTTCCTCTCTGTTGGAACCCGACTGGCATTCGCGTGCGATGTGACCTGCTTCTCCGCAACTGAAGCACTTTCCAGTTTTTGACTCTTGACACCAGAACGATTCATTCCTGCTATCGACTTCAGAGTTTTCAATATTTCAGTCCTCACATCTGGTGTTTCTACCTCCAAACGCTTCACTTAGTAGGCTGGCTTACATAGCAGTGCTGCTGCTTCACGTGTCTGATCATACGCAACAGTCTCAGCGAATGTTAACTTTGGATTCGCATAAGTCTCTCGCTTGGTGTACACGTCTTTAATTCCGCTTATGAACCTCTGGATTTTTAATCTTTCGAGAGATTCAGCCGACGCGTGCCCTGTGGCTAAATGAGCCAATCTCTCGATTTCAAAAGCATATTCCTGCAGATTCGTCGTGTTTTTGCTCACGCTGTTCCAGCTCCATCTGGTAAATCTGCCTCCTATGCTCACAACCATATCGTCTTTCCAGGGCTCGCATTACTGCGCCATAGTTATCTCTCTCATATTCAGAAATAGTCAGCAAAATATCCGCTGCAGGACCCTTCAACGCAACAAATAGCGCAGCGGATTTTTCCTCGATGGTCCAATTATTTAACTCAGCCGTCTTCTCGAACTGGAGCTTGAAGATCTGTAATGGAGCTGCGCCGTCAAAGGATGGTGCTTCTACCCACGGGCCGTTCATCGATCTGGCTGGACGATTCAACTGCAAATCTCGAACACGTCGCTCGAGCTCGTTGATTTTCGTCTTAATTAGCTCCCTCTATTTTGTCTTGTCGCTCCTCGATTCGATCCTGTCTTTCCTTAAGTCATTTTCTATCACCAGATTTTGCTGTATTTGTGCGATTGTTCCTTCTAATCCATCCAACTTTCCTGAGATGCTGGCTTTCATTGCAGACATATTTTGTGACATGTTGGCATTGATTTGTGAAATGTTTTGTGACATGTTGGCATTGATTTGTGAAATCGCAGCCAGCAACATGTTCATTTCCATACCGGTAGATGAGCCAGGAGCATTTTCTTGAATCTTGCTTGAGTGCTGCTCCCACTCCTTCGCAGAATCACTAGCCTCCTCTTTGTCAACATCCTTCAAGGATACATCTTCATCCTCGCGGCGGAATTCGTATTGGTTCAAGTCGATACCTTCGACTTGCTTCTCGCAGTCTCGATTGCAGCTCTGCCTTATTTCCTGTTGTAGATAATCCTCGCTTTGCCAACTCCTTATTGAGAGGAGGTATCGTCAATTCCTGAATCTTCACCATCTTTCAACTATTATTCTTATGGATTTATTTAACATTCCCACTTCTGACACCAATTGTTACGATCTTGCTGAATCAACCTCGATGATTTCCCAAATCCTTCGGGTACGATCTCTGGATTGTTAAATAAAAATCGCCAACTTAATTTGCAGTCTCTTAATTTATAAAGACTTTATTTAATGTCATTTTATTACTCAGTAATTCACAATTCAATTACAATTTACTTTACTATTTACAATCACTTGTATACAACTTTCACAATGTACTGTTTCTTTCTTTAGTGCAACGCGTTTACTTCACGACTGATTGCTGACTGACTCCTCTGTAGTCGTGTGTCGCCCTTATATACTTGTTTGCTGCTTGAAAACGAAACCCCCGGAATAATCGCGTCGTTACGATAACCGTGTCTCGTTACGATAATCGTCTCGTTTTACGCTCTAGAAAATGCCAGTTTTCGGCTCCTCTTTTTCATCTGTCATTCGCTTCGCATTTTCGCCACAATATAATTAGATATATTGTGGCGAAAATGCGAAGCGAATGACAGATGAAAGAGAGGAGCGGACAACTGGCACGTTCTAGAACGTAAGAGGCGATTATCGTAAACGACGATTATCGTAAACGACGCAATAATTCCAGGGGTTTCGTTGTCACGTAGCAAACAAGTATATAAGGACGACATACGACTGCAAGTCAGTCAGTCAGCAATCAGTCGTGAATCAGTTGTGAATTAAACTCGTGGAGGTTACATTACAGTAAAGTAATAAAAGCAGTACATTGTGAAAGTTGTATACAAGTGATTGTAAATAGTAACGTAAATTGTAATTGAATTGTGAATTACCGAATAATTAAAAGCACATTAATTAAGTCTTTATAAATAAAGAGACTGCAAATTAAGTTGGCGATTTTATTTAACAATCCAGAGGTCGTACCCGGAAGATTAAGGAAATTATCGAGGTTAATCAGCAAAATCGTAACAATTGGTGTCAGAAGTGGGATTGTTAAATAAATTCCAGAGGATAATAACTGAAAAATGGTGAAGATTCAGGATTTGACGATGCCTCTTCTCAAGAAGGAGTTGGCCAAGCGAGGATTGTCTACAACAGGAAATAAGGCAGAGCTGCAATCGAGACTGCGAGAATCAATGGAAGCCGAAGGCATCGACTTGAACCAGTACGAATTCCGCCGCGAGGATGAAGACGTATCCCTGAAGGATGTTGACAAGGAAGAGGCTAGTGATTCTGCGAAGGAGTTAGAGCAGCCATCAAGTAAGATTCAAGAAAAGGCCCCTAGCTCATCTGCGGGTATTGACATGAACATGTTATTGGCTGCAATCTCACAAAAGATGGATGCACAGGATGCCAAGATGTCACAAAAGATGGATGCACAGGATGCCCGTAATTCTGCAATGAATGTTAAGATATCAGAAAAGATGGATGCAAAGTTTGATGGATTAGAAGGAACAATCGCGCAAATACAGCAAAATCTGGAGAAAGACAATGCAGAACTTAAGGAAAGACAGGATCTAATTGAGAGCAAAGTCAACGAATTGCACGGTCGGCAAGAAAAAATAGAAGAATTAATTGAAGCCAAAATCAACGAGCTCGAGCGACGTGTCCGAGATTTGCAGTTGCATCGTCCAGCCAGATCGATGAACGGCCCGTGGGTAGAAACACCATCCTTTGACGGCACAGCTCCATTCCAGATCTTCAAGCTCCAGTTCGAGAAGACGGCTGAGTTAAATAATTGGACCATCGAGGAAAAATCCGCTGCGCTATTTGTTACGTTGAAAGGACCTGCAGCGGATATTTTGCTGACTATTCCCGAATGTAAGAGGGATAACTATGGCGCAGTAATGCGAGCCCTGGAAAGACGCTTTGGTAGCGAACACAGAAGGCAAATTTACCAGATGGAGCTGGAACAGCGTGACCAAAAAACAGAATGAATCTCTACAGGAATATGCTTTGAGATCGAGAGATTGGCTCATTTAGCCACAGGGCACGCGTCGGCTGAATATCTCGAAAGATTAAAAATCCAGAGGTTCATCAGCGGTATTAAAGACGTGTACACCAAGCGAGAGACTTACGCGAATCCGAAGTTAACATTCGCTGAGACGGTTGCGTATGCTCAGACACGTGAAGCAGCGGCACTGCTATGTAAGCCGGCCCACAAAGTGAAGCGTTTGGAGGTAGAAACACCAGATGTGAGGACTGAAATATTGAAAACTCTGAAGTCGATAGCAGGAATGAATCGTTGTGGTGTTAAGAATCAAGATGGAAAGTGCTTCAGTTGCGGTGAAGCAGGTCACTTCGCACGCGAATGTCAGTCGGGCTCCAACAGAGAGGAAAGACGACGCAAACGATGCTCAAAAGCTGAGGGCATAATAGACGTCCAGCGAATAACAATTACACGAGCAGGAAAGTGGAGGCAAGCCACTTAAGAAAATGTCAGCAAGAAGACCCAGACTTGGAATTGGTAATGCGCGGATTGGAGGTGAACAGACGGCCAAGTAAGGAACAAATGGCAAAGGGAAGTTCCATCGCGAAGGCATACTGGGCACAATGGAACAGTTTAGAATTGATATCTGGCTGTTTGCATAGAGTATGGGAAAGTGAAGATGGCCAGTGCTCTCGGAAGCTTACAGTAGTTCCGAGGTTAAGAATTCCGGATATTCTTAGGAAATTTCACAATGGTCCTAGTGGAGAGCATCTAAGCATTAGGAAAATGCTGGAGAAGATCAAGCAGAGGTTCTATTGGGTTGGTTGTCGTCAATCGATCGCTGAGTGGGTTGCTAACTGCAAGAAGTGCATAGCAACTGAGGGGCCAAAACCACGAAACCATTACAAATTGAGGGCCAGGTATGACAAAGCAATGAACTCTGAAGGCTTCCAAAGTGGAGATTTCGTGTTGCTGTGCAGTCCACAACAGAAGAGAGGTTTGTCCCAAAAACTTCAATGTGTTTGGGAGGGTCCATACAAGATAATCAAACGGCTGAATGATGCAGTGTATCGAATCCAGAATGTTGGGAGCCCAGGAAGCAAGATGAAAGTGATCCACCTAGAGAGGCTTGCTGCGTTTGGAACAAGTGAATGTGTCTGATCGGGACGATCAGACTTAGGTGGAGGGCAGTGTGGCGAAAATGCGAAGCGAATGACAGATGAAAGAGAGGAGCGGACAACTGGCACGTTCTAGAACGTAAGAGGCGATTATCGTAAACGACGATTATCGTAAACGACGCAATAATTCCAGGGGTTTCGTTGTCACGTAGCAAACAAGTATATAAGGACGACATACGACTGCAAGTCAGTCAGTCAGCAATCAGTCGTGAATCAGTTGTGAATTAAACTCGTGGAGGTTACATTACAGTAAAGTAATAAAAGCAGTACATTGTGAAAGTTGTATACAAGTGATTGTAAATAGTAACGTAAATTGTAATTGAATTGTGAATTACCGAATAATTAAAAGCACATTAATTAAGTCTTTATAAATAAAGAGACTGCAAATTAAGTTGGCGATTTTATTTAACAATCCAGAGGTCGTACCCGGAAGATTAAGGAAATTATCGAGGTTAATCAGCAAAATCGTAACAATATTTTAAGAATATATTGTTACGATTTTGCTAAATAAATAAATAAAACGAGAAACACTACTTCGTTTAGTCGCTTGGTTATCTTGTATAGACTGCCGATTCAAAGATTTTTTCTTGGTCTGAATGTAATTCTAAAAGCTCATCGTATCTGGTAACCCAATTGTGTGTGAATGCCTCAACAACTGTTTTGGCTTCCTGGTTTGGAATTGGGTAGACCTCAGACCATTTACTAAAGTAGTCCATAACCACAAGAACATATTTGTCTTCTTGTCTGCTCATAGGGAGCAGTCCAGCTACATCCATTGTGTACCTGGCTATACCTCTTCATCTGCCCATGACTTCGTGATTTTGGCTGCAATGCACTCCTTGCAGTTTGCAATTCACTCAGCGATCGAATGACGTCAACCAACCAAATAGAACCGCTGCTTGATCTTCTACAGCGTTTTCGTAATGCCTAGGTGCCGTCCACTAGGACCATTAAGTAATTCCTTGAGAACGTCCGATATTCTTAACCTCGAAACTAGTATTAGCCTTCGAGACCACTGGCCATCTTCACTTTCCTATACTCTATACAAACAGCTCTAAGCTGCTCCATTGTGCTTAGTGTGCCTTCTCGATTTGACTTTCCGCTACCATTTGTTCCTTGCTTGGCCGTCTGTTCATTACAAATCCGTGTATTAACAGTTCCAACTCCGGATTTTTCTGCTGACATTTCCTTCAGTGGCTTGCCTCCCACTCTTCTGCTGATGTAATTGCCATTAGCCGGACGTCTATAATTTCTTCCTTACCCTCAGCTTTTGATCAGTGTTTACATTGAAAATTACTTGGTCGACGGGACATAGCGTCAGCATTTCCTTGCGAATTTTCTTTACGGTGCTCAATGGTGAAGTTATAACTTTGCAGTTAGCTGTCTTTCGAGATTCCTGAACAGTGGTAGCCACTTCAACGCTGTTCTAACTCGGAAGTATTGGCCATACAGATATTTGTGAAAATGTTTGATACAATCCTCCAATGCCAAAAGTTCCCTCCTATGCCATAACCCCTAGCATCTGTATCCAGAATAAATGTTGTACCTGGAACCGGGTACGCTAGCATAGGCGCAGTGCATAGTCGTTCTTTTAAAACTTGAAAAGCCTCCTCTTGTTCAGTTTTCCAATCCTAATATCTATTCTTCATAGTGAGATCATAAAGACTATTAGCTACGCTGGCGAAACTGGGAACAAATCGGCGATAGTAAGTGTACAGCCCAAGAAAACTTCTTAATTCATGCAATTTTCTGGGTCTCGGCCAATACTTCACTGCTTCTATTTTTTCTTTCGAAGTACAAATGGCCTTCGTGTTTACTTGATGACCTAAGTAATTCACCTCCTTCCTGAATACAGATCACTTCTAAGGACTTAGTTTAAGACCAGCGCCAGCTATTTCCTGGAAAACTTTTTCCAAACTATTCAGGTGTTCCTCAAAGCTTTTTCCCAATACAATGATATCATCAAGATACACCAAACAAGTCTTCCAATGTAGTCCTTTGAGTACATGGTCCATTAGTCTTTCAAAAGTGGCAGAAGCGTTGCATAGTCCAAAGGGCATCACCGTGAATTGCCAATGACCGTTGCAAATACTAAAGGCTGTCTTCTCTTTATCTTCTTCACTTACTTCCACTTGCCAATACCCGCTCTTAAAGTCGAGTATTGAGAACCATTCTGTGCCAGTTAATGAGTCTATAGTATCATCGGTCCTGGGCAAAGGGTAACTGTCCTTCTTTATCACATAATTTAATCTCCGATAGTCATCGCAAAACCGCAATTGGCCATACTTCTTCTTCACAAGTACTACCGGAGAGCTCCATGGATTTGCCGATGGTTTGACAACACCGCTTTCGCTCATATCTTTAATTATTTGGGAACAGCGTCACCTTTGGCTAGTGGAACACTTCAAAGGGCTTGACGAATAGGCCTAGCGTCACCAGTATCAATTCAATGTTTCACATGTTGGTCCTGCCTGGTTTGTTGCCATCCTTGTCGAATAAGTTCGAGTATTGGCGGATAAACTGACTGGCCTCGTGCTTGTATTTGGGTTCCAACCCTTGCTTCCATATATTTATGTCTTCCTCCATGCCCTTTTTGCCAATGGAGCCAATTTCAGATGAATCATGGCAATTGATAATGGCTCCACCTCTTGACATTACCCTAATACAGTTCTTCTATGAATTTTTACTGTTGATCTGGAGTCATTTAATACTCTCTCTGGGATACGTTCATTCTTTTGCGTCTTAGCCAGGGTTTTACCAATAAGTACGTCTGGTATAGAATTTTGTGCTGTTTCGACAACCCACAATTTGTTTGTCCCACAATTTCCATTAATCTTTGACCAAACAATTGCTTCTGACTTTGGTGGGATCAGTTCACTGCCTTCTAGGGGCACTTTCTTGCTGCTTTAGCGGAATTACAGTCAGTGGTAAGTGGTAGTATCATTTTTTGTACTCCATAATTTGGTTATTCAAGACGATCTTGATGCCTTGATCCACCAAGAAATCTACTCCTATGATGACGTAATCTACAATCTGCGCAACTAAAAAGCTGTGTAATACCGTCACATTCTCTACTGTTCGCAGCTGCAACCTCACATGTTACTTCTCCCACAACTTGGGTGTCCTCACCAGTCGTTGCTCGTTCTTCTACCAATTTGCGAGACGGAGATTATGAGGCATTCAATTGCAGAAGCCAGCATACGCCCCTTTAGACTGGCTCCTTTTAGTTTAACGACTGAGAAGTTGATGGCTCATCTTCCTTCTTGCATTCGCGTGCGAAGTGACCAGGCTTTCCACATTTAAAACATTTTCCATCTTGATTCTTGACACCAGAACGATTCATTCCTTCGACTTCAGAGTTTTCAATATTTCGGTCATCATATCTGGTGTTTCTATCTCCACGTTATTAACTTTGCTGGCCTGCTTATGAGTGCCGCCGTTTCACGTGTTTGAGCATACGCAACAGTTTTAGCGAAAGTAAACTTTGGATTCGCATATGTCTATCGCTTGGTGTAAATGTCTTTTATTCCGCTAATGAATCTTTGCATTTTTACCCCTTCGAGATTCTCACCCGATGCATCCCCAATAGCTAAATGAGCCAATCTCTCAATTTTGGAAGCATATTCTTGCAGAGATTCGTTGGCTCTTTCGTCGCGCTTCTCCAACTTCCAAATTTTGTAAATTTGTCTCCTGTATCCGCTACCATAGCGTCTTTCCACGGCTCGCATTACTGCGTATTAATCTTCCCTCTCATATTCAGGAATAGTCTGCAAAAATTCCGCAACAGGTCCTTCCAACGCAATGGAAAGTGCATTGGATTTTTCCTCTATGCTCCAGTTATTTTCTGTAGCCGTCTTTTCGAACTGAAGCTTAAAGACCTGAAAAGGAATTTTGCCGTCAAAGGACGTTATTTTTACCCGGGGAGCGTTCAAGTGGTTGGACGATTCAAATGCAAATCGCGGACACGACCTTCCAATTTGTTGACTTTTGTCTCAATTACCTCTATTTTGTTTTGCCGACTTCCAATTCGTTGCATTTGGTCTCAGTTAGCTCCTCTATTTTGTCGTGTTTCACTTTCAGTTCTGCGGAGTCTTTGACAAAACTCTCTTGAAGCTGCATGAGCCGGGATGAAATACGCACATACTGGTCTTGCATATTTTTTGACCGTCTCCGTCCTCGCGGAAATATGTTAGAAATACAATTTATACTTTTTTCTTCGTGCAGTGGAAAATAAATATAAAGGGAGATCCAAGTAGAGGTACTTTTTTCAATAGCTTTTTTTTTGACAGATCACGCGTGTGCAAGAACTGAAGCCCCTCGACTTTCCCAAGCGACATTGCTTCGCTCTATGGGCTCTTGAAACGTTCCAAAAAGGAGATCAAACGTTTTCGAGCCAAATTTTATTCAGCGATGACGCCCATTTCTGGCTCAATGGGTATGTAAACAACAACAATTGTCGCATTTGGGACAAAGAGCAACCTGAAGAGATTCAAGAGCTGTAATTTCATCCATAATAAACAACGGTTTGGTGTGGTTTGTGGGCCGGTGGAATCATCGGTCCATATTTCTTCAAAAATCATGCCGGTGAAAACGTAACCGTTGTTGTTGTTTTTGTTTTTGTAGCGGCTATACGCCAGCCCCGTCTAGGGTGAGGCAAGTTTAGTTTCAACCATCGAGGTCATCTTACGGGAGGCCCAGGAAACGTGTTGTTTCTACGGGTTCGAACCACAGGTAGAGGGGTGTTAGATGAGTCGAGTTAAGTGGGCGCGCGGGGATTTGTTGCATGCGGGACATGTGTTGGGTATGTCAGAGCCGAGTCGGGATAGGTAGGGGTTAAGCCTACTACAGTATCCAGATCTTAATTGTGCCATGGTTACGCGGGTCTCTCGAGGCAGCTCGAGCTTTTGTTCTGCAAAGGGTGGTGATTGGACTCCGAGAACACATTCACGGGAAGAGAGTTCACGAAGGTGTTAACGAACTCTCGGTGAACGGTATTTATGACCTGTCCCCACGCCGTCCTGTCCAGCGGGTCTTGTCTGTATTGCTGTATGTCGTCGCGGTAGTCAAGAACCCCCTTCCTGATGTGCCTAGGTGGTGGCTCGGCTTCCAATAAATGTCTCCCTACGGTAGCATCCCAGCAGATATTGCTCACACAGCATAACATTATGCTCCTTAACTGGGAGCATAGATATTTCACTGTGTAAGTGGTGTTCCGGAGCTATCAGGAGGTTTCCGTCACGGTCCGAAAGGCAGTGTTCCGGCAAGTCTGGAGCTTCTTCAACTGCGTCTCACTAGTCCCCGGCGTCCAAATCGGCGCAGCATAGTTCATGACTGGCCGACCAATTGCCTTGTACGTTGCCAGCAGCTTCCGGCTAGCAAAGGCAGTGTTCCGGCAAGTCTGGAGCTTCTTCAACTGCGTCTCACTAGTCCCCGGCGTCCAAATCGGCGCAGCATAGTTCAAGACTGGCCGACCAATTGCCTTGTACGTTGCCAGCAGCTTCCGGCTAGCGATTTGATGATTTTGCTGCGGCTTTGTACTTTGATGGCAATTGCAGTCGTATGCGGAGTGTAGGAGTGCAGGCCATCAAATGTGACTCCCAGTAACTTTGGGTTGTTCGTGGTCGGAATTTTTACGTCACCGACATTTATATTGAGTTCAAGCCAATACACCTTCGTCCAGCTGCTGAAAAAGGTGACAGAGGATTTCGCGGGTTGAAGGTGTAAGTGTTGTAGGTGAAGAAGGTCGGCGAGATAGAAGCTTACTTTAGAACAAAGGCTATCAATATGCGATATTTAGTATTTTTTTAGAACCGTTGATGGCGACCCCTGCGGGTTAGGGTTCAAGAATTTACCGGCGGTAAGGCATGCCTGTCGTAAGAGCCGACTAAAATCCATAGTTCCCGCGACAGTCGGGTCTTTATACCGGAACGACCCGCATTTTTATCCGGCCAAGGACTGTCACTCCCGCAATGTTCCCCGAAGCCCCATTTGGAGAATTTTCTGCGGCTACAATAACAACAACCGTTATTGCGCAATGATAACCGAATATTTGATGCCTGAAATTGAAGCTCGTGATCTACGCGAAATTTGGTTTCAACAAGACTGCGCTACTTACACACACGGTTAGACTTTTTCCTGTGGGCATATGTAAAGTCTAAAGTCTATGCAGACAATTCCACTTCGAGCAAAATATCACGCGTGTCATTCGCCACTTACCAGTCGAAATGCTTGAACGAGTCATCCAAAATTGAACTCAGCGGATGGACCCTCTGAGACGTAGCCGCGGCCAGCATTTGAAAGAGATAATCTTAAAAAAAATAAATGCCAAAAGATGTGCTTTCGAATGATAATAAATATTCCCCATTAAATTTGAATTTTCTGTTTTTTTTTCTTTAAAAAAGTAGGGAGCTTCGAAATGGATCACCCTTTACATAGGTTGGGATAAAGTTCGAAAAATACCATTCCTCCATGCACGAATGAAATATAGTCTCCACGTGGACAATAGAGTAATCCAAAATTATCAGAATCCATAGAAAATGAGGCTGGACCATATAGGTACTCGAACTGTACATAACATCAGAGTACTCCATCGAGTACCTACAGGAGATTACATTATGGAGAATCTAGGAAATATTACATTCAAATTTCCTTTTTGCAACATGGCGTAGGGGTTGCGATATATAGATTCTTGAGTTGATTCAATAGTACAAAGCAGAGGAGTATATTTGTAGGTACTCCAATGGTCCATATGGTCCACATATTTTTGCAAGGTATTTTTCCCTTCGCAGCATATTTTATTGCATGTTTTGTTGCTGTGCTATTGTACGAATAAAAATTTGCTAGGGTACCATGCATTTCCTAGATAAATGAATACCCCAAGTTTTAACCGTTCTAAGCATTAATTTGTATACCAACCATATTTACCATTGCGAGTCAGTTATGCGACCAAAGAAAACTTACTCTTACTCATTTTTTAATTTATTTTATTTGTTAATGCACAAATTGGTAGTAAATAAACATATATATGTATATATATATATATATATATATAAATTATTGTATATTACTAATATTATAAGAATTCTGCATTTTATTGTATATTGATTCTGAGTCAAGTATGATTTACAGAAAAATCACTTGATATTGACAATTGGAAATATTAGACATTCAAAATATTGGAAAGTCGAGTCATAAACGAAGAATTTGATTATGATTATCGGAAATATGTATATGCAAGAGGAAGAAATTTACGAATGCATTTAGCTTTTTATTATTTTATGTAATTACGCTTTTCCCATTCCTATAGTATGCACTATATATACACGTACATATACGTATGTTTGTATGCTTTTGGTACGCTATAGTAGTATAAACCAAGTGATCAATGTATGTACACCATGTATATTTCTAACTAGTGATACACATTTTCATATTTAAGGTCAAATATTTGTTACAAATTCTATGTACATATGTATGTATATGTATTTTCATAAATTGTATTAATTGCATGTTGATTAAGATTATTCAGTTTATGACTCAACATATATTGATGTAGAAGTTACTCTTTCAGGGGTAATCTTTTATAAGTTATAAGTAGTAGCAACATTATTGTGCGTTCGTGTTATCGACAACCAATTTAAGGCTACGAGTGATCAAGGCACCGGAGTGTTAACAATACACAGTTAAATTTGTTATTAAAAAACATACATACATTCAGTAAATTTAAATATAACATTTTTATGTTAAGTGTGTATTAATAAAATGATTCGTTTGCATTCATGCATGCGCTCTTGTTCGAAAGGTACAACATTTTTGAACTGGTTTAATGTTAATTGTAAAGATAAATTAATTCGTGAGGTTTAATATACTCAAGTAGAAAACTACGACTTAGGCACCTCGGAAATAAACAATTTAAATTAGTTTGGCTTTGTATCTTAATTTATAACCGTTTTGAAAGTTGTTTTTGCAGAAGGCATTTCTATATAAACGCAAATCCAGTAGAACGAATATGATATTCCATATTTCAGTATTGTAGATTTGTTTGCAAAATTTTATATACGCTAATTATTTGTCAAAAAGAGGAAGTGAAATACGAATTTGTCTATAAAAACAATTTAATATAACGTTCGAAAAGATCCGAAACGTTATATTTTACAATATTTGCTTATTTAGAGTCACCAATGGACTTATTATATAAACATATGTAGTAAACATATGTAAATATGTATGTACAAATATCATGTATACGAAATACTGGATGACGACTACATATTTTATTTTATGCCCATCCTCCGGTTAATTTATGGAACAATTCTTCATTTAATGTTTGATTATTCTCCTTAGAACGCATGGACATAAATATATATCCACCGATAAATTCGTGAACGACTTTACAATCTGCAGTTTGAACCGAGAAGACTACAGTTTCATCGTGAAACTGAATCATCATGCATTTTATACCCCAGTTCACATTCCATGCCTTCATAGTGTTGTACCGCCATGTTTTAATATGATCTCCCGTGTTAAGGTCCATTCGCATAATTCGATTATGTGCTACACCAAGTAATTCTTCCTTTTTATGTCCGTCAAATTTAATAACGAATAGTGTTACGCCAAAGTCAGGCAACGATTGCCAGGCCTCTATATATTTCAGCTTTGCCTCAATCAATCCAAGTTTACGTACATTTGCATGAGCTTCCAAAATTCGTTGTGCTGCTTTATTCGACATTTTACGTAACATTCTCGGTGACAAATAGTCATTAGCTTCAATACTTCTCGGATCTACGTTTACCGCAGCTCCTTGCACTGGTTTCTGCATACTCAGAAAAGAACGAATACTGGCCACCTCACTTTCATATGAGCTATCGGCAAGGGAACGCCCCTTGGATGCTAATCGACAAGCAGCCATCCATCTAGCATACTGCTCTTCTGTGTCGCAACGTACCCACACTTCGCTGTTGGGACCGCTTTGACCTTCTGGGGAGACTTCCAAACGTATAGAGAATTTTCCTTGTGCTAAATTAACATCGGGTGTTACTTCGCATCCACGCAGGTTGATGGTAATCTCTGGTGCTCCGCGACGAGAATCTTCAGCAGTTTTATACAAATGAAGATGAAGATCTCGATATGCAAAGAAATATTTTTTATATCCTCTTAATGTAAATTTACGAGGCTTCAGAAATCTCAAATAATCTGAGAGCTCGGGAATTTTTGTTATATTATTGACTTCTGTAGAAGCGTTTGGACCTTCTAATGTAATCTGTAATTCATTTAGTGCAACGTCAATGTCATCGTACGCGCCATTTTCGCCATTACCAGTATCTACTACATCCAGTTTTGAAGAATGGGAATCTGCTTGATAATTTATTTGAAACTGGAGTGCAGCGAACATAAGTGATTCTTCTTCAGTGCACTCGATCTCCTCATTCAATATCGACCATTTGGCTTGCTCATATAATTGATTTATACGTATTTGATCATATTTTGGATTGATGTCGAAAAACGTATAATATTTGAAACGCAAACAAAGTGTTTCGTATTCACGTATACCTTGTTCCATTATTGAAAGTGAAGAATCGAGCCATCCCACATTCATACGCGCTTTTTCTATTAAAGATTTGGGACGTAAAAGCCTCGCACGGACATCTGGACTTGGTGATCTGGGTGAACATGCTAAATTTTCTTGAATGTCGCCTAGACTAGAAGAGGAATCTATTGTGGTGTATCCGTTATTACTTTGTTTCCAAGTACCGGTAGGAGAACTGATAGGCGTACTTGGAGCAGTTCCACTGGGTCCCCTTCGTGGTGTCGAAGCATAAGGCGATACCGGTGCACATAAGAAATTTTCGTTCTGATGCTTATCAAGACTACCATTACTGCCATTGAATGAAGAATTAATGGGGATAAAGGAAGAATCGGCCTTATGTGGTAGTTTTGAAAAATTCATTTTTAAATGCTCGGACTCAATTGGTTTACAAAACGACAACTCTTCGGGATATCGAATGTCAAGTGCTTTACAGAGATTAACAATTGAAGCGAAAGTTTTGATTGAAAAGTCTACTCTACAATCCAAATATCGCAAGTCTGGTAATTGAACTCGAAGAGTTTTATGCATTGGTGTAAAGTGTAGTATACAATCAGCGTGTACACCCACCTGATCCAAAGTTGAGCGGGTTCTTGTCAACCATACATTCTTTGCTGGCCACCAGAGGGCGTGATCTGACCAATCCTTTGGATTTTCGGGTTCAACAAGTTGCAGCATAATACCTCCAATGTGTTGATCGCCTCGTACTCGCAAAGTTTTCTCAATATGTAGATCGGTGATAAAAATCCGAAGATTCCAAGAATTCTCGCCGACGTGAATCATTGTTCTCTTACTCGAATTAAAACGTAAATTTATATAAATCGTATCAACAAGCAATGTTCTCCTCTTTTGAAGCAGAATCTAAAATAAAAAATATATACATATGTAACAAATGTTTTCAAGAACGCTTAAAGTGAAAACGTATAGCGATGACGTAAGTTGCTTACTGAAAATCTGTGCTAATACATGTACATATTTCGCCTCCGTGTTAATATATTCGCAACTCAATGGAATTGCTTATCTTTCAATGTAGCAGATGTTTTTTTAAGCAACCAATTCTGCTTATTGAAATGGTAAATGGGTTGGATCTCGCACTGAACTAATTGAAGAAAGGTATGTATTCACATTAAATTATTTTTCATGTATACCACAATTCTTAATCCGTCACTAATAAATGAATTACACAAGATCAACATTTATGCCACAACATTTTAGATCCATTATATTTCTGTACATTTTTAAATAAATCAATTTAGTATGAGTTATAATATAATATACATGTACTTATATTTGGATATTGTACGGATATTCAATTTGTTCACTCCCTTTTTGTATTTAAATAGCAATCTTAATTACTCGAACGCGTCAAAACGAATGAATTATACCTTGTGTCCGAAACAGCCAGGGCGAAGCTTAAATTCAAATAAAAATAAAATAAAAAGATTTCAAAGTAAGCAAAACCCACGAGAATATTGGTAAAAATATTGGAACGAACAAGCAAGAGAGCTTTTTAATAATAATAATCAAAACGAAATCATACAATTATTTTAACAATTTATTAAAATTCCTCTCGGAGATTTCACTTCTCTCTATATTGTTCAATTTCTATTTTTAGCAGATTTGAAAAGAACACTTCGCTAAAGATAAACACAAAGCAAGTGAAGAGCAGTGTTGCAATAAAGTGTCCATCAGGGTCAGTTTTTATTGCTGTATTTTTTCGCAGTTTTAAAAAGGGATTAAGCCGATGGCAGATAGAACTTTTGCAGCACGTTGCGTGACATATTGACTTTGACGTCTAAGATGAATGCTTGCAGTTCTACGAAATTACTTTCGCAACTCCAAAAGATGGCCATCTCTCATTTATTAAAAATTATAAGTTGTTTGATAGAAAAATAATTACATAGAAAAATATTCATTGTGTCATACCATTGGCATTTTTCGCTATACTAGCAAAGCTGGAAATGTCATGCAACACAGTAAAAACCTATCTTTCATTTACCCAAACTCCTCAAAAGCCATTTCGAAGAGAAAAAAAATTGTGTTCATACACCTTTTGTATCGAAATATTTGAGACCATGGCTGATGAGACGTATGAGAATCGTTACGTGACAGATTGTCTTTGACGTTTTAGAAGAATACATGAAACTTTACGAAATTACTCTCATAAGCAGCACTTACGACAACGCAATTGCATCTAACCGAGGTGGAAGAATGGTGGAGTCGTCTTTGGCACACGCGGCAGAAATAATCCGTCGGACCAGGGTTGGTTTCTACGCCAGCCCTGATGAGAAGGAGCAGGCCTGCTGCGAAATGTTGCTCCATTGATGCCCTAAAACTAAAATTACCTGATGACCTAAAACGGGGTTAGGTAGTCGAAAGGGTGACAGCCCTTGGCCGAATAAAATCCGGGTCAACTCCGGTGCGTAGAATCGGCTGTCGTGGCAGTCGCAAAGAATCCTCGCACAACACTAACCACCTCTTTGCATGCTCACTTAACCCGACTCAACTAACACCCCTCTCCCTTTGGTCCGAACCCGTCGAAACAGCACGTTTCCTGGACCTCCCGTTGTAAATGTTTCACATTTCAATTTTAAAAATATCAAAATATATACTACTTTATGTATATTGCTTTTATAAAATGAATATTTTTTATTTTTACCTTTATTTAAGTTGTTTTCTCTGCCTGGTAATCATTCCATATTCATAATCTTCTCGCGTTTGCTATAAAATTTTGTTGTTTGCTCTAGGTTAGTCTACCAAACAAGCTAGAATAGAAAACCATACTCGAGGTTGTTCTAGTTCCGCTTAGAACTCATAAAAAAAGGTCGAGCAATTAAGAGCAAACAATAATAATAATAACAAAAGTAACTTTTTAAATACAAAAACCTGGCGTAATCTAGAGCAACTCAATAAACAAACCGTAATACAACAGACTTTTAACTTCTTGATAGAAAAATAATTCAATAAAAAAATGTTAATTCGTAGCATTGGCGTTTTTCGCTTTTTCAAAGTATTAGAAATTACGCGCAAGGAAATAAGATTTATCTGCATCTACTTCAGAAGGTTTTTAGTTAAATTTATTAATTTCCACTAAGGGTTAACCTCACACGCTTATCGATGCAAACCTGTGAAACTCTGCTGAAAATAGATATGTGCACCTGAGATCCACAAATGTGGAAACAACTTTCATATTCGACATATTCGATTTTATTTTGTCAAACATCCATATCTAGCACAATTTTGAGTTCTTGAAAATTTTTAACTTTTGTGGTGAGACCTATTCAATTACTTTTAGTTAATTCATATAAGTAGGTACATCAAAAAATATAAAATGTAGTTAAAACAAAGATTGTGGGAAGATACTATTAGAAAGAAATTTGTGTTTATAAGTATGTGTATACGTCGCTCAATCAGCAAAAGACGTAACTCAAGAAATACGATTATGTATAAATCCTATTAAAAAATTTATACGCAAGGAGTAGAAAGTAATATTCCATTCTCAAGTGGAAATTGTACTATATTTGGCATGCTATCTTACACAATCAAAATTAAGATATGTTGAACAATCTTACATCGTTAACCTGCAATAACATATTTGTTGACTTATGGCAGTTTTTTAGTAAAGGGCCACTGTATCAAATTGTATGACGAGATGTATCATAGTGCTAATGACGTCATTGGTTAAAATTGTTTTCCATAATAAAGTTTCTTTCGTTTAGTAAAAAATGATCCATCCAAAATAAAGCCAAAAATACATATATAACATTGAACATTTTATGGAAAGCGTACACATGCACATATTCACATTATTACGTATATTTGCTTAATGTTTATATTTTTTATATGTATATATATATGTTTGTTGACATTTATTTCTACATATCTATATCTATATATATACAGTAAGTGTTGCCGTCTATGTTTGGGTTAATTTTGCTGATTTTTAATGCGGGGAATCATCCATGGTCTACTGTTTGCCTATGTATTAAAAAAGCCTTTCATAATTTCCAGCGCTATTTTAAAATCAATTAATTTTTATACACTATCCTGAACTCATTTTCCTATTATTAAAACAAAAGTTCCTTAAAGCATAAGAAATGTATGTACGGAAAGAAAATTAATAATACAATTTATATTAATTTACTTATTAATTAATTCAAAACTTTTGTTGTTTAGATTTTAAATTTGTAAATCTACCTAAAATGAGTAAATCAAATGGAGCTACACCACCACAGTACACGTACGTTCCACCTCCATCGGCACCACCATCTTATCAGGAAGCGGTTGGAGGAGTTAAACCAGTTGGTCCTTTTACACCAATTTCACCACCTGCAGCCCCATCTGCTAATAATACAATTGTAACTACTGTTGTGCCTATTGGTCGATCTGCAACTCACATGATATGTCCTTCTTGCCATGTGGAAATCGAAACTACTACACGTACGGAACCCGGTATGATCGCCTATTTGTCGGGATTTATAATAGCTCTCTTGGGGTAGGTAAAAAAATGTTGTTCATATATTTGAAACTAACTATATCGTCCTTTTTTCTGAATACAGTTGTTGGCTTGGTTGTTGCCTAATACCATGTTGCATAGACGATTGTATGGATGTACATCATACATGTCCAAATTGCAAAGCATACCTTGGACGTTACCGACGATAAAATATATATAAAATTGGTTCATAGAATTTATTATTAAAAAGAAGCGTAAAGAATATCCAATTATTTTGAGGCAGAGAACAACAGTTCTCGTAATCACACCGAAACTGATTATTTATGCGATGCGAATATTTTACCTGTAATAAAAGTAACTATAATTGAATTTATTAAAGTTTGTGAAAACTATAAAATGCTCGCTTTAACGGCCTTAAGAAATTAAAGCTGAATCTTTTATAAAGTATTTTTCTAAATATCTGGAGACCATCGAAAAATTAAAAAAAAAAAATTAAGAAATTTTACTAAAAATTTGTTTTCAGTCATTATTATAAATGAATTAATCTAGACAAAAAGATAATTTTTTAAATCGAATATATCTTTATGCATATACTATATGTACATACTATGGATTGCTCAAATTTATTGTGGCAGCTAATTAATTAATTTAATGTTGAATACATCATATCAATGATATACATACATATACGAATGTATTAAAGCTCAAAAGCACAATATTATATTTTTCATTTCAAAAATTACTTGCAAATGTACAATAATAGTTATGCGATTATTCGAATATTCTACTTAATAAATTACTGATTGATTATATTATATTATATAATTAATTACAATTTTGTTTAAAAAGGATTTAATTTGATTAGTCATAAAAATGATTACTATGAGCCTAATTAATCAGAACCTAATATGTTTTTCTATATTGAAGAGTATAACAAATATGATTTAGAATATTTTTGTTTTCAAATGAATGCTGATGCAGTTTTTTATTTGCTTTGGTAATAAATTCAAAATAAAGCAAATATGTACTCGGATTATTATTGTTCTAATAAAATTCATGTAAAAATATACCTAGAGTGATGTTATAAAAGCTACCTATCTCAAAAATAACGCAAGATTTGAATTTGGCGCCACTTGTGCAGTAGGAAGCGTCCATAAAAACGTGGATGTATTTAACGGATTCCGGGGACCCCGCTCCCTCCATGAAGCCTTTTTGCCTATGATTCGCACTACCACAAACTTATTAAAAAATATTTAGCACAAATTAGTAATTTATTTATTAAGTACAATCTATTATCCTTACTATTATACGTTCTCTGCTATGGTTGTAACAAATGTAGTGTTCAACCAGAACCATTGACAATTTACACGCCAGGATATTGATAGCCTTTGCTCTTCAGTAAACTGCTACCTCGCCGACCTTTCCAACTTCTTCACTGCACGACACTTACATCTACAACCCGCGAAATCCTCTGCCACCCTTTTCAACAGCTGGACGAAGGAGTACCGGCTAGAACTCGATGTGTAGGTCGATGACCTAAAAATTCCGACAACGACCACGAAGTTACTAGGAGTAAAATTTGATAGCCTGCACTCATTCACTCCGCATACGATTGCAATTCTCACCAAAGTACAAAGCCACAACAAAATCCTCATATCGTTAGCCGGTAGCACCTGGGGGAAAGACAAAGAAATGATGCTGGCAACGTACAAGGCAATCGACCGGTCGTAAACTATGCTGCGCCGATTTTTTACGCCGGGGACTAGCGCGACGCAGTTGAAGAAGCTACAGACCAGTCAGAACACCACCCTTCGGACCGCGACGGGAAACTTGATGGTGCCGGAGCACCACTTACACAATGAAACATCTATGCTCCAAGTTAAGGAGCATAATGTTATGCTGTGTAAGCAGTACCTGCTGGGATGCTACCGTATGGATCATCCCAACAGGCAACTGCTGGAAGCCGGACCATCTGGGCACATCAGGAAGGGAGTACTTGACTACCGGGACGACATACAGCAATACAGACAAGACCCGCTGGGCAGGACGGCGTACAGACAGGCAATCAACACCATTCACCGAGAGTCCGTCAACACCTTCTTGAATTCTCTTCCAGTGAATGGTGTTCTCGGAGTCAAACCACAACCCATCGCAGAACAAGAGCTCGAGTTGCCTCGTGAGACCCGCGTAACCCTTTCACAATTAAGATCTGGATACTGTAGTAGGCTTAACTCCTACCTATCCAGACTCGACCCTGACATATCCAACACATGTCCCGCACGCAAAGAGTCCCCACACGACACTAACCACCTCTTTGCTTGCCCACTTAACCCGACTCATCTAACACCCCTCTACCTCTGGTTCGAACCCGTCGAAACAGCACGTTTCCTGGGCCTCCCGTTAGATGACCTCGGTGACTAAAACTAAACTTGCCTGACCCTAAACGGGGCTGGCGTATGCCGCTACTACAACAACAACAACAAGCATCTGCTAAAATGGGTGTCCCTCGTAGATATAGCAGAAATGTACAGTACGGCAACGCGATTAACATGTCATTTTTGCTGAAATGACATCTTCATATTTGAATAGCCAGAAGGTGTCGCCGCACTTGAAATTAATCAAAACAAAATCAATAGTTCTGTTCTTTTTGACAAGTCGCAAATTTCGCGTGGAAATTTCATGCCGTGAAGTGTAGACGGTGTAGATTCTAATTTTAGAGTTAATAATCTGTGAAAGTTATTAATAAGAAAGAGGCTGGTATCAATTGATTTGAAAAATGACTGCTCAAACTATTCTATTTGATTTTACGGTGGATTCAGAAAAGACTTCTGATTCTAAACAGCGCCAAGATATCGCTAAAATAGTCCGAGGAGAAGTGGAAAATATATTTCCGCAAATCGAGCTTGCGTATCAAATGGCCATGGAGGATGGGTTCTTTTGTGTGTTAACAGAAAATAAGGAGACTATGATAACATTACGCATTTTCCAACAGGGACTTGTTACAATGAATATTGAGTATTATTTAGAAGATGGAAAAGAACCACTGATGTCTTTCGATGTAATTATAAATTGTTCTTACTATATTCATCAGTATTGAGTTTAGAGTGCTATTATATTAGAATACCGTAAACTTCTATTAATATTCATTATTAGCGATGACCAGTAGTTACATCGACGATTAATCGAAAGTATCGATGTTTCACTGGTATTTTCTATAATTACTGTTTTAGAATTTACTTTATATTTGTTTAACAAAAATTTTCATTTGAATTATCATATATTTACATTACATAATAATTTTTAAGAGCAAATATTTTAAATACATTTTAGGTATAATTGTTTTGTGCTGAATTTATTTTAATATATGCACGTATTTATAAATTCAGAATGTGTGCCCAAATATTCTTAGAAATATTTATCTCAAAATCCTTTTTTTTATTGGTTCACTGAGTTTATTTCAAAAAGGGTTGTTGATTTTGAATAACTTTTGAAATCCACCTTTAGAAAAAATACATTTCAATAATTGAGAAGAATGGCCCTAGCCTGTATGTGAGTATGTTTGTATGTATGTGCCAGTTTAGTTTAATGGAATTTTACTTTTATTAATTTTAAGTATATTTTATGTGTATGTACAATTATTTTATGTATTTGTATTATATAAACTTTGCAATTGCAGACAATGCGCACAATGGAGTTAATACTACGACAAAAATTACATTCTGATCGTTCCAAGTATTTACCGCCGATAAAACGTGGTGGATATATTGACATATACATGACTAGCTCAGGTCAGCTTAAGATTGAACATAAATGTATAATCTAATTATATTAAAATAAACCTGGTTATGCCATCAAAACAGATTCCATTAACGAATAGGTAATTCGTCATTATAATTGAATTAAATTTTGCATACATTTGCATACTGCACGGGCACACTATAGAGTCATTCTCATTCCAAACAAGCCCTCTCTGTAAGCCTTTAAGCATATTGTTTTGTTTTTCCTTTTTATTTCTTTAATTAACTTTTCAAGAACCTCTATAAATCTAGTTACGAGTACCTAACTTGACTTGAAACGCATATGTGTATAAATCCATGTTATAAAGTAAATATACATATGTATGTACTTCGCTTTTGAACAGTGAAAAAAGTTATGAGCACTAGATTGTTCAAATGTGATATCAAATATATTTATATATGAAATAATTTGACAATTAAACCTATTAGGTAATTGACTAAAATAGGTCGAGATGTACAAGGGATCGAACAATAATAACGTTCTTATTTTTTAATTATACGAATATTATTCCCCTTATGCTGAAATCCAGATTGCTGACGTTTATTATCAATGTGCAATTTATTTTTTATTTTAAAATTGGGTTAAGGTTACAATAAAATGCCATCACGCATCTAAAAAAATCCTTTTATAAAATTTCTGCATAATCTTATACGATTGGAATTTTTTTTTTGTGTAGTATGCATTGTGTACATGAATGTGTGAATGTATTATTAAAAACTCCGTATTCACCAATCATACAATTGAATAATAATTTATAATTTTATTTAAAACAAAACTATTTTCTTTTATTTTCATATTGAATCTCTTACGACATCAATTCATAAAAACGCCACCCACCATACCCACAAATACCATCATCACCACCACCACTTCGATAATATCTGAACGCAAAATTTAATAGTCATCCAAACGCCTAGAAAATATCCTAGCCAAGAAATTGAAAGTTCATTCCGGACAAGTATTACCCACTATCAAACGTGGAGATGTCGCTAGGTATTTTCCATCATCAGGTAACGAATTCCTTTAAAAATTACCGTTTTATTGCTTTATCAATAAGTAACTACATTTTTTGTATTTGATTTTAATATAATTGATTTTACCTGTGTTCGTAAGATATAAACGCCCCTGTTTGATTTTTCAGCGAAGCAGCTTTTGAAGTTTTATAAGAAATAACGTAAAGAAGGTTTTCCAAGGCTGATCTCATCGTAACTTAAGTTAGGCGGTTATGACTTACGAATACAGAAATGTTAGACGTACATATGTATACAGTATAATATGTTAGTATATACGATTTATGTATAAATATCGTCTAACTATAGTCGATTATGTATGTATGTACATGTGCATGTACGTAAAAAATAAGTACTAATTTTTGATTTAGGTAAATTATTCTCGGCGTCCGCAATAGCCGTGCCTACTACCATACGGAAGATACCCCCTGCAGGTTAGGGGTTCAAGAATTTACCCGCGGTAAGGCATGACTGTCGTAAGAGCTGACTAAAATCCATAGTTCCCGCGACAGTCGGGTCTTCATACCGGAACGACCCGGATTTTTATCCGGCCAAGGACTGTCACTCCCGCAATGTTCCCCGAAGCCCCATTTGGAGAATTTTCTGCGGATACAACAACAACAACACCATACGGAAGATCACGGATTGGAGTCATATCCGACCGACGTCCAAATTTATAAAAAATCAATTTATATGAAAAATTAAGTTAATTTTTCTAATTAAAAGGAATGACAACCCCTCCGAGAGTATTTCTGACATGATATGAAAGCTCCTTATACAAATCCATCAGCCAAACGGAGGCGACTTAGAATAAACTAATCGTTTTAGCGGTTACAAAGCAGTAATCATATATGTATATAAAGTATTCTCTTAAACTAAACAGTAGACGAATGCAGTGATTATCGCATACTTGTCGAATTTATCGGCTGAATTTCCTCAATTTGAAATTTATTCTAAATAAATTATTCCTCACTTCAACCACGTGTTTTGTTCATATATTACAGCGGAATCAAAGTCATGAGGGTTGCGTAGATATTGATAAAATCAGCATCCAAAAAATTTTAACAAGAAAAATATTAATTTCCCTTGCAAAAATGAGAGAAAAAAATGGTTCAACATATATTTCTAAAACTGACTTTTTTGAACATTGAAAGGCAGCAGAATTCTAAAGCTGTAACTTATATGTACTTAGAAACCACTGAACTCTTATTACTTGTAAAACCTCAACTATAATTTATTTAATAGATCCGCAATAAAGATTATTCTGTGTGCTCGCCTATTTAATTAATTTATTGTCATAGCAATGGGCACATTTATTTCATTAACGTTTCAAAACGACAATAATTTATATGTGTTTGTATTTAAGTACATACATTAATGACCCCATTTGATTTTCAAGAGATATGAATATATTTAGATTTAGCTATGAAATACTTATTTGTAGTTTATTCCTCTTCCTCATTGTAAAATATGTACATTTTATTATAAAGAAAAATAGGCACTTGGATACTGTGTTTATGTTTATGTATGTATGTATGTATATGTACGTATGATGGCTGTATATTTTAATATTTTAAATTTTAGATGAACGAATCATTGAGTATGACATCGATGCATTGGTATTTGAGGAGCGTTCACCATTTCAAAAAATTCAAATATTACACTCAAAGACCTTGGGAAATATGTTGATTTTGGATGAATTACAAAGTGAGTAAAAGATAAAGCATTTTATTCATGGTAAATATAGTATGTATGCAACTGTACATCTATGTATATTATTAGAATTCAAGTGCTCTTTTATATATAAATAATGCTTTATTAAAAATGTCTACTTTAATTTAGATATTGCCGAATCTGATCTTATCTATACCGAAACACTGATGGGTCGCGGAAAGGAAAATTATGAAGGCAAAGAGATATGTATACTTGGTGGTGGAGATGGTGCACTGCTGTATGAATTACTGAAAGAGAAACCAAAATTCGTGGTGATGCTTGAAATTGATGAATTGGTAATGCAAGCATGCAACAAATATTTAAATACGATTTGTGGTGATGTACTTGAGAAACGCAGTGGTGATAATTATGAGATTGTGGTTGGTGATTGTGTGGAGTATATGAAAAAATACGTTTCTGAAGATCGCAAATTCGATTATGTTTTTGGTGATCTCACCGATATTCCAATATCCGGAGCACCTGTTGGCGAAATATGGGATTTTATACGTACGATTCTTGAACATTCATTTAAAATATTAAAACCAGATGGAAAATTTTTGACACATGGAAACGGTACCGCTTGTACGGAATCTTTGGAATTATTTGAAGATCAATTACGATTGCTAAGACCAAAAGTCAAATTTACTACATCCAAGGCATTCGTTCCTTCCTTTATGGAAGAATGGGTCTTTTATCAAGTATCTTTAGCCTGACCGCCTCAAATGTTGGACAATTCAGCTAGTAGGCTACGCAATCAAATGCAGCGGCTATGTTGTTACAAACAAATCTCTAATACTTATATATGTTATTTAATTAGTTACCGCAATGAATACTTATTTAGCCTTCTAAAAAATCCATTTAATTTTGAAATTTTATATTCGTTGTTTTCTATGAAAATAGATATGCTACCATTAGAGCATCTTTACCACTCAAGAATTTCTTAGTTTTGTGGTAAAGTAACTCGTGATGCCAATGTGTCTGCTACAAATCATACCAAATATGGATTACAATTATATTTTAATTGTAGGTGAATTTCTAATAATACATTGATAAATCTTATTGAGATGCTTCCTTATATTCATTAAGATTACGCTTAAAAAGTGGTAGATTACGCTTGGCCAAGTCGCCAAGTTATTAACTCCTAATTCCCCTATAATTTAAGTTCCATTGTAATTAAAACACAAGGCTATGTTGATAATTCTAGTTACTTACCTCAATACAATACATGTAAAATATACAAATTAAACCAAAAATTCAAACATATACACCCATAAAGGTATTAATAGTTGAGTACTTAAAGTATACTTAGTTGCTTAAAATTAAATAAAATTAAAAGTCGTATGCAGAATCTAATTTGAATGTGTTTGATTTAGAATTTGGTTTAAATTTATTAGAATCTGAATTTGCAACTGTCAGTCTCTCAATTACAAGTGATGGCTACCAAGGCAATTGTAGATAATGGGATATTCATCGAAAAGAGGAAATTTTACGGGACACAATTTTAAATACAACTGAAAAATCATCAAGTATCGCTGCGGTATCGGACAAAAATGTACACCCAAAAGCTGTAGCAAGAGCTTTAGGGGAAAGTAGCTATCGAAACAGAGTTCCACGCAAAACCGCACTTAAACCGAGAAAGAGTCCCTTTTACTGACGAATCAAAACTCAAGATGTTCTGAAGCGATGGTCGTGTAATAATTTGGCAGAAAGCAGATACAGCTTATCTAACCCAAAATGTAATACCAAACGTTAAGCATGGTAGGGTAACGTCATGGTTTTGGAGCGATTGGAGCAGCTGGCGCAGAGCATCTAACTTTAATCGATGGTATATTGAACAAATATGTTTACAAAAGTATTTAGGATCAACATATGCAGTCTCCGAACTTCTTGGATATTCTAACAAGACAACAACCCTAAACATACCGCGGGTTGGGTGAAATATTGGCTGTTGTATTAGGTCAGTTTAATGTGTCTTCAACTAGCGAACAATCCTTGAAAAAATCTTTGAAAAAGACCTGGTATGAAATTGAGCTATCGGAAATAGAAATTTTAGTTCTATCTATGCCCCGTCGTCTTAAAATAGTTATTGAAGCACTAGGTGGACCAACAAAATACTAAGTTTTATGTATACCTTTATTTTAGTTTAATTTAGTGGAATATGCTACTATATGCAGTGTATTTAAACTTTTGTTCCTCGTAATTTTATATTTTTGATTAACTTGCCGGTATCTAAGCAACATTGATTTTTTCTGGATTGCATTCTTGGTTAAATATCTACTAGAAATAAACTGAATTCTTACAGTTGCTTTATTTCAATAAAAGGTGTAATTTTATTAGTGTGTTCAAAATTTTTATTTGACTCTGCATATTATTTTATTTTTCTTGAATTCTCACCAGTTTAGTAAATGGAAAATATTTTTTTAAGAGCAATACTATATATATATATTAAAAAATTAGTGAAAATTTTTTAAGCAAATAAAAGAAAATATTTGTTCTAATTTTTGTTTATTTTTTTTTTGTTGGGCTGTTTATGGTTTTTAATTCTATGTATACAGTAAAAAATAATTTAATTTGAATTTACCGTAAGTTGCCTAAGTGATCATTTTCAACTACTGATAGAAAAGTATATACTTATCGATATTTATAATCGATTTATTATCTGCCCCACTTTAAGTGATATCGTGCCAAGGCGAATATGGAGCATCAGCGGGGCCTATGTACACATACACTCCTACATATTGTGGCGAAAATGCGAAGCGAATGACAGATGAAAGAGAGGAGCCGACAACTGACATCTTCTAGAGCGTACGAGACGATTATCGTAAACGACGATTATCGTAAGCGAGAGGTTTATCGTAAACGACGCGATTATTCCAGGGGTTTCGTTTTTCAAGCAGCAAACAAGAATATAAGGACGACATTCGACTGCAAGAGCAATCAGTTGTGAATTAAACTCGTGGAGATTACATTACAGTAAAGTAATAAAAACAGTACATTGTGAAAGTTGTATACAAGTGATTGTAAATAGTAACGTAAATTGTAATTGAATTGTGAATTACCGAATAATTAAAAGCACATTAATTAAGTCTTTATAAATAAAGAGACTGCAAATTAAGTTGGCGATTTTATTTAACAATCCAGAGGTCGTACCCGAAAGATTAAGGAAATCATCGAGGTTAATCAGCGAAATCGTAACAATTGGTGTCAGAAGTGGGATTGTTAAATAAATTCCAAAGGATAATTATTGAAAAATGGTGAAGATTCAAGATTTGACGATACCTCTTCTCAAGAAGGAGTTGGCCAAGCGAGGATTGTCTACAACAGGAAATAAGGCAGAGCTGCAATCGAGACTGCGAGAATCAATGGAAGCCGAAGGCATCGACTTGAACCAGTACGAATTCCGTCGCGAGGATGAAGATGTATCCTTGAAGGACATTGACAATGAAGAAGCTATTGATTCTGCGAAGGGGTTGGAGCAGCCATCAGGTAAGATTCAAGCAAATGCCCCTGGATCATCTACCGGTATGGACATGAACATGTTGTTGAATGCAATTTCACAAATCAGTGCCAACATGTCACAAAAGATGGATGCACAGAACGCGAACATGTTACAAATCGATGCCAGCATGTCACAAAAGATGGATGCACAGAACGCGAACATGTCACAAATCGATGCCAGCATATCACAAAAGTTGGATGGATTAGAAGGAACAATCCCACTTCTGACACCAAAAATTGTTACGATTTCGCTGATTAACCTCGATGATTTCCTTAATCTTTCGGGTACGACCTCTGGATTGTTAAATAAAATCGCCAACTTAATTTGCAGTCTCTTTATTTATAAAGACTTAATTAATGTGCTTTTAATTATTCGGTAATTCACAATTCAATTACAATTTACGTTACTATTTACAATCACTTGTATACAACTTTCACAATGTACTGTTTTTATTACTTTACTGTAATGTAATCTCCACGAGTTTAATTCACAACTGATTGCTCTTGCAGTCGAATGTCGTCCTTATATACTTGTTTGCTGCTTGAAAAACGAAACCCCTGGAATAATCGCGTCGTTTACGATAAACCTCTCGCTTACGATAAACCTCTCGCTTACGATAATCGTCGTTTACGATAATCGTCTCGTACGCTCTAGAAGTTGTCAGTTGTCGGCTCCTCTCTTTCATCTGTCATTCGCTTCGCATTTTCGCCACAATATGTATTTTGGGTTTGCAAAGTCACGCATTCATCCATTTGAAAGAAAACTCTTTAAAACATGCTGCATACAATATAAAACAGACATTGTGCTTAGATAATCAATAAAATAATAGCTTTTGGATGGTTGGAAAGTTAAGTAGCTAGTTATTAGTAAACGGACACTTCAGTGAAAAATGGAAAGGAAATTACACAGCGGTATTCATCATCCTACTTTGCGTATGCTGCAGGAATCGGGTTGTGAAATAACGCCACATAATTTGATGTATCCAGTGTTTTTGATTGGGGATGACGATGCAATCGAACATATTAAAAGTATGCCTGGTCAATCACGTATGGGAATAAATCAGTTGAGAAAGTTTATCGATCCACTTATATCCAAGGGACTTTCTTCAATACTTCTATTCGGCGTTGTAGATTCTAACTTAAAAGATGATCGGGCTACTAACGCTGACTCAGATATAAATCCAGTAATTAGAGCCTTGCCATTGTTAAGGAAGTGGTTTCCAAATCTTTTAATTGCGTGTGATGTATGTCTATGTCCTTATATGAAACACGGACATTGTGGAATACTTGGTGAAAATGGACTTTTAAATGCACAAAGCATTAATCGTTTAGCTGAGGTAGCTGTTTCTTACGGACGTGCTGGAGCGCATATTGTTGCTCCTTCAGATATGATGGATAATCGCATAAGAGCAATTAAGGAGGCATTAATAGAAGCAAATTTGGAAAACAGAGTATCTCTATTGTCATATTCAGCGAAATTTGCTTCAAACTTTTATGGCCCTTTTCGTGACGCTGCGAAGTCTGCACCAGCATTCGGAGATCGCCGTTGCTATCAGCTTCCTAGTGGTTCCAAGGGACTGGCTATTAGAGCAGTTCATAGAGATGTTATGGAAGGAGCAGACATGTTGATGGTTAAACCGGGTATGCCTTATCTGGATATATTACGTCAGACAAAGGACACATACCCTAGTCATCCATTATACGTTTACCAGGTTAGCGGAGAATATTCTATGCTTTATTTCGCTGCTCAAAATGGAGCATTTGATCTAAAAGATGCTCTAATGGAGACAGTTAAAGGATTTCGTCGTGCAGGTGCTGACTGCATTATAACCTACTTCACACCTACTCTACTGGATATTTTAATGGAACTAAAATGACATTATTCAACAAGAATATGTTACCTATATAATTTTCACAAATTGTGCAAGAATGGAATTTAAATGTTCTACATTTTGTAACTTGACTTAAGTTACTTGGTGGCAGTTTTTAAAGCAAAAACCTTTTTTAGTACGGAGTTATCCACTTTTACATGTGTTTGGATTGATTATATATCAAAACTACTGCTCTTTTGAATCATTTTAAAATCGGTCTCAGGTGGTTGTCTCGTAAATAAATTAATTAATCTTGTATGTATGTACATGTAAATATGTACATAAAATTATAACTGCCGAAAGGTACTTAAAATATTCCTGTTACGATAAGCAAATTAAAGTGTTTTCAATAAAGGTGTTGTTGTTGTCATTTCAATGATGATCGAGGAAAAGGACTATTTGAATAAGGGCTCAATATAATATGGTAAATGGTCCCTTTTATACTCTAAAACATGATAATGGCTAAATTTTTCAATAAAATAAATGCTGTAAAGAACTTTAAGGTGCATAATACGATAAGTTTCAAGCAAGGTAAGGGCGCAGTAAGTGATTTTTATAAAATTCCCCAACAGCCTTAGTACATCAGTGCATTGTGGATTACACTTGTCAGTTGCATGATCGTGTTGTCAAGTAGTGCAAGTCAAAATGATTGACATGAAAGGCAATCTTTAATAAAATGTAATAATCAACACTATTCTATTTATAATACAATGAGGACATTTTATTTATGAATATATGTTTAAAAACTTCAAGAACTAAAAATTAAATAATTGAAATTAAGTACGTACATTATTACTTATAATTAAATGAATGGATTCTAGTACTTAACATACATACGTGTTAAGCATTCTTTTTACAAATGCTAGATTTCTTAGGAATTTAACTTGCGTAATAAATACGGGCCTATTGGGATCTTAAAAAAAGGTCAGAATCTTAGCAGCAATTCAGGTGAGATTATTAGCCGTGTTTTTCAGAAACATTTTTAACATACAGTTAAATTATCTATAGAACATACCACAGGGCTGCTGATAATAGTTCAATCTTTTAATTTACTGTGCTCTAATATTTCAGTGTTTTGCATGGGCTCCAAATCGGTATCTTTTATAATTTCTGATAGCCAATGTTCTATATGGACAGAACGAATTGCTTCGTCCTGCCTATCATTTTTCAATACAATATTAAGGTTCTCAAAATTTTTAAAGACTAAATTAGGTTTCAATTGCTCAACTTCTAAATTTCTTGTATTTAAGGGCAATGTTTTGTTTAGTGAACCAGCGTCAACTGGCAATTTTTTTTCATCTAAGTTACGTTTGATTTCATTTAAAAGGCGATTGTAAAAATCACAAGTTATATTTTTAGACTCAGCATTTATGTTATCACTTTCAGTGTTGTTGTGGCTTTCGAAGCAGCCAATGTCTTTAGATCCTTTTTCTGATTTATTGTGAATATCTGAACTAACCTTCCTTTTTTGCACTTTCTTCGATTGAGATCTTGAACTTGAGTTACTGGAATGATTTGAACACGAATTTACTGAGCTTGGAGTAGGAGTGGAAGATTCTGATATACAATCACCAACATATGGAGCCCACTCAGCTTTTGAGTTCTTTAAGCCGGCCGTCATGCTGTATTTTTTTATATCCCCAGTGTGTTCGCACTTGTCGTTACCACAATTTATTGTAACACTGGAAACATTACGGAGATTAATAGTACCATTGCAATTGTTAATGGTAACATTTGATTTGGAACAACCAAGCATTGCTCTCTTGGTAGAACTTTCCTTCCGCACATCGTACGATTTGCTAGTATCGGTTTCATTTTTGTTGATATACGATTCTCGGCTTAAATTAGAAACGGCTTCAACAATAGAGGATTCCAACTCATCGTCCAATTCTTCTAAATTTAATGGCGGTACTTTAGTGTCATTTGTTAAACGTGTTTTTCTTATAAGCTCCTTTGTTTCCTCAAGTGTTATATTAACTATTGAGTCATTTACATACTTTGCATTACTCTCAAATAAACATTTATCATTTGACAAGTCCACAACAACATAATCGGACATTGGTTTTTGCTGAGGTAATTGGTTGATTTGATTATCATCAGATTGAATATTTTTGTACATTGTTTCGTGGTCACAATTTGGAGTTATATAGTCCTCTTGTTTTAAAGCCAACACAATAGATCCTAACTGAAATCGACCAAAGGATCGAATCGAACGTAATAATTCAACTTCGTCTTCAAACAATATTTTTATATCATCTCCTTCACTTGATGCAGGTTTGGTGAGGTTGTTTTCAGTGCCACATTCGGAAAGGATTTGTTTTGTTGAGGCGACCACTTCCAATTGTCGCAGCAAGAGCTTCTCACGCATTTCTAGTGCTGCTCGTAGTTCTGCAAACTTTTTATGTACACTTATTTTAAGCTGAAAAATAACAATAATGTGTACATATATGTAGGTGTATGAGAATTGAGGCACCCCTTTACCTTTTCCACTTGGTCGCTTTCTCCACTGCGATACTCCATTTTGCAATTTATTTAAAATACTTGCTTTATTTAATACATATTAAATTTCTGATATTTTTTTCGAAAATGTTTGATGAATCCAGAATCTGCTAAAGATGAAATGGGCTTTAATATATGTCAACAACAGCTGGTTTTAGTTGGAGGCCCATTGGCGCATGCTCATTGCACATTTAATCGATTATTTTTCCCAGACTGACTATCATCACTGGCTAGAAGTTTTCACTTGCGTTTTAAAGTTGTTTGCATCCAATGATTTTCCTATTTTTCGTTTTCAAAAGTTTTTATCTCCTTTTGCAAGAGATCTTTTTTTTAACAGATAAGAAATTTCATTCAATTTTTGATTTTTTGTTGCTCTAGCAATACTTCATTGCTGTGTAGTCCTGAAGAATAATTAACAAGCTCTCAATCTAAAGTATTCAATTAAATTAAAGGACCGCGGCAACTCAGATATTTTGTGTATGTAGTTGAATGTGGATCGCCTTGCAAATATTAACCAGTTTTGTTTCATTTCGCATTTGTCAGTTCTTGTGAAGTGTGTTTTGGTACTAAGTGCACATTTTCGTCGGGGAGATACGCCTTTATCTAAAAATTATTAAATTTTATTTTTACAAAATTTGCTCCCCCAATTTGAAGACTACGACGATTATTGAATATTCTTTTAGTTCGTTTGAGAAATTTGCCAATAGTGCAGTCATTTCTAAATACACTCGAACTTGTTTTGGCAATTACCGAGAGGCCAGTGGTATCTTTTTTTTACTTCAAATTGAAAAGGTGAAATATAAAAATAATCTTTCGCGTTATATGAAAATAAGAAGTTTAGGAGTGTTTGAACTCTTAAATGAAATATTTAATACATTTAAGTTCACTACATTAACATTAAAGGAGCTTCTTATTAAACGTGAAAACAACTTCATAAATACATACGTACATATATGTATGTAGTTGTATACGCATTTTTTTATATGCATATATATATATATAGTATATATATTTATAAAGGGATATGAAAACATGAATTTCAGAAGTTTTTAATGCACCTTTTATTTTCTACATTGTTTCGATTTTGAGAATAAGTTTGAAAACAAAACAGGTGATATAGTGAGAAATGATGAAGTGTATTCAAATATAGAACTACTGTAATATTCTCCCTAAAATATTGAATTGGATTCCTCTGTTGAGAAGCTGCTTGAGTCCCTTTTGCATCATTTCATCCTTGATGAATTTGTGAACGTGTTCATATTGTGCCCTTTTATGTAAAGTTTTGATTATGTACGTGTGTGAGTTGGTGCCACAATCCACTTTGAGAATGCACATAAGTAAGAAAATCCAACAACACTTTTAGTGAGCTGCGGTGAAATATGTACATATGTATTTTTGTTTTACTACGTTTAGTGAAATGTGTCACCAGTTAAAATAGAATTGGTTAAATACACAGATTTGTGATAAATTACATATATTTTTTAGTCTTAATGTTTTCATTATGGTTCATAATATGGTGTTTGTGTAAGCGGCTCAAAGTGCGGAGAATGTAAATACTTACATATATATACATATATTTACCTTATTTATATGCTCAAAATTCATATTCCCTTGCATATGCATATCTGCGTTTAAATAAAAATAATAATAGTACATAAGATATGGTGTTTAACTCATGTTGTGCATTCACTAGTAAATAAGCATAAAAACAAAACCTTATTATTCTATACAAATGTTCTTATACATATTTACATAATATTCACAGAAGTGTTTTTGTACATTGTGATAACGAAAAATAAGTGTGAATTTCAGAGCACATATGTATATTTGGGAAACAATTCCTTTACGGTCCCAAACTAGGAGAAAAACTAATGATAGGGGAGGGTAGGGGTCCCTCCCCCCATTCTAAAACTGAAAACCAAACCACTTAGAAACCCTTAGTTTTCGAGATATTTAAAGTTAAAGTTTCAAAAAATATGAATTTTTTCCTTAGTTTTTGCTTATCAAAGAAACTACCATAAATTTTGGTGATGCCACCTGTAAAAAAAAAAGTTCCTAAAAAAACAATAAAAACACAAATTTTACAGTATTAAGTAAAACACCTTTATAAATTAGCGGCCTTTGGCCGCACTATATTGGCGGCCTCTGGCCGCACTATATTGGCGGCTTCTGGCCGCACTTGGGAAAATAACCCAACACCGCTTTCATCTTGAACAGTATTCTTAAGTGAAACACCTTTATAAGTTGGCGGCCTTCGGCCTTCGGCCGCGCTTGGAAAAATAACCCTCCATCGGACCAACACCGGCTTCGCTTTGAACAGTATTCTTAAGTGAAACACCTTTATAAGTTGGCGGCCTTCGGCCGCGCTTGGAAAAATAACCCTCCACCGGACCAACACCGGCTTCGCTTTGAACAGTATTCTTAAGTGAAACACCTTTATAAATTGGCGGCCTTTGGCCGCGCTTGGAAAAATAACCATCCATCGGACCAACACCGGCTTCGCCTTGAACATTATTTCCAATAAAATGAAGTTAATAACAAAAATCCTCCAAATGTTTTCCATAAATTTTTATTAATTTTTTTCTGTGGTCATGCAACTCTGCATCGTAAAATATTTCTATATTAATGACGTATGGCAATACCCATTTACTGTCAATGTGAAACATTACAATTACAATTCGTCAAAGAAAAATAATACATAAGTAAAATTGGTTTTATTAAATAAATTAAATAATATAGAAATGTAATAATCTGTGAAATAGTGAATGACAACATCAAAGAAACCTTCTTACACCATATATAAAACATTTGTGCGCATGTTATATGAAAAATTTGCAATATAATAGGAAATTTTTTAACAACAAATTAAATAAAAATATGAAAACTAAAATCAATTTACATAAATAACATCTGTAGTAACCACATTTGAAAGTTTCATAAGTAAAAGTAAAGTATTTTGGCTAATATAAGCATTGGAACCGAGTAGGAAACCTCAGCCGTATATTTAGGTATGTGCATCAATATCGCTTGAATCCAAATTGTGCTGGACACAGCCATAATAGACTTAAAGTGGTCATATAATACTTAAACAAAAATAAGCCTGTTCTCCGTGTCATTCAGCGTGTTAAAACAGGTAAGTACCGTTTAAAAAAGTAACTTGAAATTGAAAAAGGCCGGTCAAATAAGACTATATACTATTTGTAATGGAGACTATTGGCTATTTGTAATGGATGCAAACAGTTCTCACTTAAAAATACGCACTTTTTTCATAAATTATTTTTCTTATATATTAATTTATGTCCGAACCATGTGAGTAACCAACGAAACTTAGTACACGACTGTATTTTTGTAATGTATTGATCAATTCTCGGAACCGGCTGTATCGGTGGACTATATAGTATAGCTCCTATAGAACCAATTTGTTCAGATAATGAACGACTATATCCAAAAGTCCCAAACAGCTGATTCGTTTAAATATGAGGTTTTGGGTCCAGAATACTCTAAAACAGCATTAGGTAGTGTGATATTTGGAATTTTACACATGAATATTATGACAAATATTTACACCAAAACCATCGAAATCGGACGACTGTATCATATAGCTCCAACCAACCTATTTGTTCAGTTATGAGGTTTCGAGTTACTACTCAAGTAAATTCAAATAAATATAAACCATGAAAATCGACAAATTCCAATTTTGCTTTTTGCAATGCATTTGAAAGGCATAAAGAATTCGAAGACAGCATTTTTTTTTTATTACGAATGTTCTTTTTTCGGAATTTGTGGGTTGTGAATTCTGAATTCTGATTGTTTGTAATCATTACAAATGGATCACTGGCTTGGTCAGCGTGAAGAGTAAAATTATAATTAGCCAAAACTATCCTAACAAAATTTCAAAGATTAAAGATCGCGCTATTTCTCTTTTTTAAAAGTTTTGTTTGTGAAAAGCCATTCGCCCCTGTTATGGAAGGTGTTTTCAGTTGACGTCATCTAGTGTCGACACAAAACTGCTACTGCCAAAAAGTGATGCGACGACGAAGTTTGTTCACAATTTTTATACAAAATCTATAATTTCATATTGTAATTTTTTACTTGTAGCTCAAGCAATGAAGAGAGCAAAAACGAGCATAGGGCAAAAAGAAAAATTTATAAGACAGAACTGTGATATATTAAGATTGCAAGATAGCAATTAAATGTTGCAAAATAAATTCGCGGATTTGCTATTTCAAAGATTCTATGCAATTTTTTTAATTTTTATTTTTTCAAATTTGAATACTATCGACTCAACAAAGTTGCGTTAATCTGTGCACCCTACATATAGCCTTCCGGATTTAGTTGTCTATCAAACTGCAGCATTGGTCACAGCTTTTTCAAGTGAGCAACGAGATTGTTGGCTGTACCGTTAACCTCCTGTTGCATCGCAATCCACCTTGTTTTATAAGCTTTTTTCATTTTTCATTAGTAATCCCGCCACACTTTAATACAACAAAATATATATTGATAAATAAAAAAATAAAATAAAATAATAATAAAAATGAGAAGTAAAATAATAATTACCATCATCCAACCATAATTATCTCTTTTTGGGAGCAAATGGTATTGAAGTTTTAACTAATTGCCTCCCATTGCGGCCTAAAATTGTTGGAACCGGCCCCTTTTGAAAATCCTTTACTAAGTAAGGATTATTTCTAATTCAGTCATAAAAGCTTCGACTTGTTCTGTAAATTTTATGTTCATTTTTCATTTCTTTTCCAGCACAAATAAACATACATAAGATAATTAAATTTAACAGGAAAGATGAACTGTCTCCGGCCACGCCGATATCTCCATAAGCATATCAAGTTCATTGCAAATTGCAAAATGCGACTTCGATGATTTTCGGTGTCAATATCAACTTGAATTGACATCCGTTGATTACCAAATTTCTCACTCTTTTTCGAAGAATTTTTGACCCAAACCTATATGATATAGTCTTCGGACTCCGATGAATGTTTGAATAATACCAAATTTCACGCCCTTAGTTAGCTTTTTGACAAATGTAAGTATAAGTGTACCAGTGCATCTGCCTACCACGATTGTTTGAAATATTTCAAAAACTGAGGGACCAGTTTGCGTTCATACAGATGGACAGGCAGACGTGGCTAAATAAACTCAGCTCGTCACTCTGATAGGAGCGCGATAAATCTCTTTTCCTTTTGGTACTTACATACTTTCCGACCAAAGTTAATAAACTGATTCATGTACATAAAAGGTATAAAAATTGCAAACAATGTTTTCTATACGAAGCGTTTTTTTTCTATTTAAGAATTTCCTATTATCGTCTTAAAAAAATTAAAATAATTTCTAAGCACAGTCCGATAAGATATTAAAAAAAATTCTTGCAAACGTTTTAAGAAATATAAATATGTATACATATGTACATACTTAAAAATTGCACTTATAGTCTAAAAAAGCTTAAAACAAATTCTAGGAGCGGCCTCATAAAATATGGGCATACATACAATAGTTATCGATAAAAGCTACGGCAATACCAATATTGTCATCTCGTCGTCGTTTTGTGTCCACAACGCCAATCAAAAGAAATTGTTTCACATTTTTTCTCAACAGAAACGTTCTTAGTTGCAATTGATATTTTTGGTACAAACGGACTTTACTCTCAAAACTGCATATCTTTTAGCCAAACATCAAATTGAATACCCTAATAACTGTTATCAAGTGCTTTCACTTGAGTACAGATACAAAAAATTCTAACAAAAATATGAGCTACTTATCAGCAAGTTCGATAAAACTTTAAGTGGAAACTTTTTTTGTCACACGATATACTTCTGGCCAATTTCCGAGGAGATTAATTAGCAAAAGTAAACAATTTTAACTTTAATTGCCGTTTAGTATTAAGAGTAAAAATATAGAATAAATCGCTGATGGAAAAGTTAAACAACAATCACAGGCTTAGTAAACAGACTGGTCTAACACTGCAGTTCGAATTGTCGTGAAGATTGTATGTCCGAAAACTATGGTACCAATACCCATGTGCAAATGTCCCAATATGTATAGTTCGAGCAGAAGTTTTCATTATCTCCTCATACCTAGAAACAATACTAAAAAAAGAACAAAGAATTTGCCTAATGACAATAATATCATGAACGATCAAATTGCACTTAGTTTTGGTATGTTTCGGAAAACCAACAGAAGTGGGCAAACGGCTCATTACAGGCCATACATTGATGGAATGAAAGAAATAAGCAAACAACATTGCTAAGGAAGCGGCATCAATCTTTTCTACTGGATTATAGACCCTGCGGAATCTTGTCGCAATGAAGGTCTGGATATTATGGCGGACTAACTTCCACTGTGACATGCAACAAGTTTCAACAGATACTAACTGCAACTTAAACCAACCCATTTAGGCGTCCCTCACTGTCGAAGCGCTTTTTTTGGACCTCCCTTTACCATAACAAATATACACGCTAAGAAAACATTTTAATTTACACATTCATGACTAAAGGAGACACACATACATACAGCTGCGGTCAAATTCTTATTAGTGTACAAACTGAACTTTTATATATATATTTGATTTTTAACCGCTGAAGGGATTTTAGGCCGAGCTCCTCCTCCAATTTGTGGTTTTGCGTCTTGATGTTTTTATTAACAAATGGAAGTACTTACAGTTTATTCTAAGCCTCCTCTGAACGTCTAATGGATTTTTATGAGGAGCTTTTATTTCATGCCAGAGTGTATTCGGAGGGCTTGACATTCCCTGCCGAGGGGCGACCGCAATTCGAAAAATGAATTTTCTATAATTTTGGATGTTGCTCGACCCTGGACTCGAGCCCAGGCCTTCCGAATTATAGTATGCAATGCTAACCACTCGGCTATTGCGGCCGCAAACTGAACTAAGATACTGCAAAAAAAGTGTACTGAATCGCTTTCATTAAAAAAATGTTTCAAATTACAAAGAATTTCATGCAGTTGGATAAAATATTCCCGAAATTTTAGTAAAAATTATATAAAATTATATTTTTCTTTTGATTATTGTTTATGAGTTGTTGAACTTTATTTTTCAACGTGGGATTAAGTCAACAAGTTTTTAGCATCTCTCAATAGACTCCTATGCTGTCTTCACAGTCTCCGATTGTTGAGTTGTCGAGGTCAGCTTACGTCGGGCTACTGACTGCTTAACATTAGTGCATTTGGTGAGGTTGATGTCAAGGGTCTATGGCAGCCACTCCATAATGTTGATCATGCCTTTCATAAACTACTTTTTAGGCCCTAGGCTTTGTAAAGAAAACCCCGCCCAAACCTTAATACTCGCACCTCCATGTTTTACCGTTTCTTCTTCTTTGGCGTAGACACCGTTAATGTAATCATAGCCGAATGAACAACAGCGCACCACTCGTTCCTTCTTTTCACCGCTTGGCGCCATTTGAAAATACCACGTGCAGCAAGGTCTTTCTCCATCTGATCTGTTCAACGAAGTGGGGGTCTTTTTCATCCTATGCTCCCATCAGCGGGTATTCAAAGCTTTAGTGCTATTTAGTGAACTATGTTAATGTCGCTTTATAACGCGCAAATGATCGTAGATTTCTCCGTTTCGCCCTACCATAAAATATTGAGCCATTTAGTTCAGAACAAATTCAAATGTACTGTGCCGAGTCGATCTATTTTACTACATTCGCTTTAGTCAAAAACGTAATTTTTTTTGGGCTGTAGACACCCAGGTCGTACTCACGCAAGTGCCGACGAAAAGTTTCAATAATTACAGTCACAATAAAAACATCATTGATATTAGTAGCAGCTGTAAATGGAAACTTCTTTGAGTACTTAGCAACTTAACTTCTCTTGCCGACTTTGTTGGCTTTCTTTACTGTTTTAACCACTGCAACAGTGCAACGTTTTCGATCAGGCGAAGGCCATGTAGCTTGATGAATTTCGTGTGCTGGAGTCTAGTACTACAGACAACCATTTCTCGGACTCCGGCGAAGTCAATCAGCGTTAGTTCACTTCGTCGTGAGGGCTGAATTTTCACACAGCTGCGCCACTTTCTTCATCCTTCTCTTCGGTCGGGGTATGTTCGCAAATCAGCGTTATGTTGAAGAACTTTTCTTTGGCGCGGATTGTGGCTAGACGTTGAATTCCAGGACTTGGCGACGGATTCTCTCTCCCACCACAAACCCAACACCAAATTTTCGCTGGATTAGATTTCACAAAGACCCTTCCGTCTTTGTCCAGTCCATCGAACTTGTTGGACGGCGGTGTTGTCAGCCTTTAACCTTACGAGGACATCAACCAGTTGTGCAGCGGCACCTTCCCAATTAAAGGACCGGTTCGTCATCAAAAGAGTGGGGGGCTCTTATCCGAGCCATTTGTTGATTTTTCTTTCGCTCGCTCCCAAACGGATCTTTGTTGGCTAACCGTATGCTCGAACCATATGCAAAAGAATCGTTTCTGGCCACTACCAGGTGAATGGTAGTAAAAAAATTTTCTCGCGTGAATTTCTACAGAAAATTACGAATGTTAAAAATCCATTTATTTCAAATATAATGTGTTAAATAAGAAGCAAGTGTCGAAAATAATGAGGTAAAAAAAATCCAATTCTAGTACAACTATAAAAATATATAAGTAAGTACGTGTAATAATGTATGTACGAATGAAAAGGATTAAAAAATGTTAAACTATCAAACAATAGCCGCTCTGCGCTGTCCTCTCTATTGTTTAAACAGTTGGCTAGTTGTATTTATTTTTCCGTTTTGTAAAGACGCCTGAATAATTGTTGTATATCCGAGATTTTCTCATTTGTTTTTATTCAACTACATTGGCCTACAACGAGCAATTAAATACATACAATTGTACCCTTTATATGTTCATTACAAACGGACAAAACAAAGAACGAAAAAAATAATACAATAAGAACTTTGGCTGGTAGCGCAGTCATGTCGTTCAATACCTTTTTTTTTTTTGTAACGTTTATGTGGACTAAAGAATCTTAAATGTTGATTCAATTGTTTGTTTGTATGATATAAATATTTGCATGTATACATACTTCAGGATATATGTACATATTTCGACCTACAGCATACACCTGTTGTGCTAATCGATGTGTGCAAAAAAAAAAAAAAATGGATGGAAAATTGGTGAAAGTAAAGCACCTCAATTTAACATCAACAGTTGTACTACAAACTTAAGGAACCTCTGACAAATATTTTTAATTCTTGGACTGTAGTAGACATAATTGTTGCTGTTGATGTTTTTATACAAGAAAGAAAAAATTTATACAGCTTCAATATTTTGATTATCAGCAAAAGTGTCAATTGCAAGAAAGCTATGGTAAGGGTACGGCATCCGAATGTGGGTTACGTCCGAGTAATCACCAAAACTGCTTTTATTCGATTACACTCAGTACAGGAACGAATGTCTGACGACGAAGATCTCCACTCCGTTTGGATGGAACAGTTGGAGAAGGATCTGTGTTCAGTTGGTGTTTCCGTTACTACAGTTACTAACTCGAATATAGTCGAGTAAGTGGTGCCTACGTCAATTAAGAAGAAATCTTTTCTAAAATTGATCGGAACTTTAATTGTAAGTTGCCTCGGAATGACTCATAAAATTTTATGGAAAACTTCTGTTTTATATCAGAACATCTCAGTCTCAAATCAACGCAGATAAAATCAAAAAAATTATGACTATGTAAAGAATTTTAACTGCTTTAAAGTAGTCCATTATGTGGTACAACAACATATTATATGGTTTGCAGATTCGAGTCCTTCAATAAAAAGTTTAATGATGAGATATAATATAGTTAAATCCGAAGCAATTGTCTCTTCTACTAATTATCTTTAGAACAATTCAATTGAAATTTTTTTTCAGATTTTGTATTGATTCAAATTGGCCTTAAACTCACTTAGATATGTTATAACAACATGCTAGTCAAGAATATTTATTTATTTGGTTTTTTTTTAAGATACTATTTAAATTTCCACCGAATTGCTTTGATATTTGCATTAATTGAATAATAATAATAATAGCTAGGGACAGAGTTTTAACGCACTTGCTTATATTAACAGGTGTTTTATCTTGTACCCGACCTGCAAAAGAACGTCCAGCAGACTTATTTCCAACTACATTTACCTTACAACGCTAGTGTTAACTGTTAAAATATGAAAAATCTTGTTTGTGAAATGATTAAGCAAAAGAAAAACAAACAAATTTATTCCGAAGTATCTTTGGTAAATAAATATAAAGGGTTTTCCCACCATCAAGGTCGTGAATTTGCAGATTTTGCCTTGGAACAACTTCAAAACAATAACGATTTTTTTAAGAAACTCACTTTCATGCGAGTAGTGCGGTAAATAAACAAAACTTTCGATACTGGTGCGAAGAAAATCCACAAATTATTCATGAAAAACTATTACATTCACCTAAATTGACAGTTTGGTGTGGTTTTTGGCCTGGTGGAATCATCGGCCCGTACTTCTTTCGAAATAAAGCTGGTAGCACCGTTACTGTCAATGGAGAGCGGTATAGATCGATGATAAACCAACTTTTTATGGCCACAATTGGAAGAAGTTGATCTTAACAACATCTGGTTCCAACAAGACGGGGCTACGGAAATTGGGTTCATCCAATTCGTTCCTGCAAAAGACGTTGTGGAGGCCATTTAAATGATGTTATATTCGGAACTTAATTGTACCGTTTGTACTTAAAATAACATTAAATAAAAAACATTTGAATTTTCTTAATAATTAGTGTTTTTTTTTTAAAGAAATCATATCACCCTTATTGGAAAACCCTATATATATTCCAGAAATCACTTAGACAGTCGCTTGACCTGCAGACGACACATTTCCACTAAAAAGCTGAAGTTTAAGCTCGGATCTGCCAGTTTACATTGGCTTTTAAACAGGAAGTCTGGACTTAACCTTAACAACAAAGTCCTTCAGTTTACTGTAAAAATAAAACCGATATGGAGGATTGGAATCCAGTTATTGTGCATAGCATGCATGATGAATGTAGATATAATACAAACAAAGGTTTCAATCTAAAGCTTTAAGAATAATAACGGGCGCACCATGGTACATATGTAATGAAAGAGACCTAAATATACCCACAATTAAAGATATTGAAATCGAAAAGCAACAATACAAAAAATCGCATAATCATCCGAACCCTTTGACTAACACCCTGGCCTCTGCAGCAAGCCAAACTCCTCTAAAGAGAAGAGGCAAACCAGCAACCTATTCCTTTATGTTTTAGTTTAGTTGTAAGATTTTATTACTTATTGTGCGGTTTCCGATGTCGAAAATAAAAAATTAATTAAACAAAATCCACGAAACTCTGCTCGCAGCATGTTTTACTAACCACGCGGGTGCTGCGATCAAATTAAATTCAGTTATTCAAGTTCTTTAAAATATTTATTACCAACAAAAAAAATTTTTTTCAAAATAAAAATGGACTTAAGCGTATCTTTAACCTTTTCGCACCACAAATTTTTTCATTTAATCAAGAGCAAGCCACTTCCATAATGTTCATACATATATATAAGTACATATGTATATAGGTGGGTAACTATATCCAAATTCTGAATATTTTGGGTTATATATTTACACACTAAAGTATTTATATATATATATACATATATGTATATGTTTGTATATGAGTCGTACACATATTACCATCTAGATTCGCTGACGCCAATTCAGAGTAGCTCAGCAGGCAATCTAAAGGGTGATCCATTTCGATGTTGGCTACTTTTTTAAAGAAAAAAAACTGAAAATTCAAGTTTAATGGGGAATGGTTATTATCATTCGAAAGAACATTCTTCGGCATTTATTTTTTGAAGATTATCTCTTTCAAATGTTGGCCGCGGCTACTTCTCAGATGGTCCAACCGATACTTCAATTTTCGATGACTCGTTCGAGCATTTCGACTGGTAACTGGTAACTGGAATGACATGCGCGATGTTTTGCTCCAAGGCCTGAATCGAAGCGGGATTGTCCGCTTAGACTTAAGACTTTATATATCCCCACAGGAAAAAGTCTAACGGTGTAATATCACACGATCTTAGTGGCCAATCGCTTGGCACAAAGCGTGAAATGATCTGCTCGAAGTATTCTCTAAATAAATCCATTGATTGATGCGATGTGGCGCCGTCGTGTTGAAACCAAATGTCGGGGAGATTACGAGCTTCAATTTCAGGCATCAAATAGGTTATCATGGCGCGACAACGGTCGCCATTGACGGTTACGTTTTCATCGGCATCATTTTTGAAGAAATATCGACCGATGATTTCACCGCCCCACAAGCCACACCAAACCGTTGGTTTTTCTGGATGAAATGGAAGCTCTTGAATCTCTTCAGGTTGTTCTTCGTACCAAATGCGGCAATTTTGCTTGTTTACATACCCATTAAGCCCGAAATTTGCCTCATCGCTGAACAAAATTTGGCTCGAAAACGTTGGATCTTCTTGGAATTTTTCAAGAGCCCATAAAGCGAAGTGATGTCGCTTGGGAAGGTCGAGTGGCTTCAGTTCTTGCACAAGCTGTATTTTGTACGCTTTCAATTTAAGATATCGACATAAAATGCCCCAAGTCGTTCCATACGTCAGTCCGAGTTGCTGCGAACGGCGCCGAATCGACTCTCAGCTACGTCCGCTATATTTTCTTCACTCCGTGCTGAACGTGGACTATGCGGTCGAATATTCTCCATTATGAATGCTGGATCTCAAGATAGGTGATGGTGTTGCGAATAATACGCTCAGAAGGACGATTATATTGACCATTAGTTGAGCGAAGCGCGCAAAACACATTCTTTACAGAACGTGAATTTTCTTAATAAAGTTGAAAGATTTGTAAACGATGTTCAGGCGTAAGTCTTTCCATGAAGAAAAGCCAAACATTATTGAACAAAAACAACATGACAGCTTGACACGACTCACGCGTGATCTGTAAAAAAAAAGGCTTGAAAAAAGAACCTCTACTTGGATCACCCTTTACATATGTATCACTCCTCTTCGGTTATTAAAATTAGAAAAGAAATCATCAGAAATCTCGTTATGCAGTCATTGCATTTGGATATGGATTTTATGAACTGCAAAGCACTACTTTGATAATAACTAAGCGCAGCCACTCTATATACGAGTGCAAGTGTATGATCAAAACATTGATTTTTACACATTTATGCACACTGGAGAATACTTATATATGTAAATATATTTGCTAAAAAAAAACCAAAAAAAAAAAAGAAACAAAAAAAACATCACTAATGTTTACAAAACTTTTAACGAAAATACGATGCACATATGTGTGTATGTATGTAAGCACATCTTTATGTGACATCTAAACATTTAAACCGTATAAACAGAGATATTTATGCATGTAAGGTTATTTGGATATTTGTTTGTGCGTATGCAATGGATTTCTGTTTGTCGTCATGTCAAACTCGCATTCATATCTGCCTCTCAGCATACCAAAACAAGGACAATTGTATGGCGTGTCACGTGCAATCTTTTGCGTTTTACTTCTCATGTTGTCACATACATGCGATGGCCTGTCAACTCGAATGCAATACCCACCGTGAATTGAGAACAAAAAATAAAAGAAAATCTTTTCAATAATTCGGGGCAATAAGTGGTAAAAGCGGTCATAGAGATACTCTTATGCGATCACTTGATTTAATAACAATTACATATGTCATATGAGGGTATATACAGTGGCTCAAAAAAGTGCCATGATAAGCAAAGAAATATTCCGTTACTTTCCAAACAACGAAACAGCGAAATATATGTAAAATATATGGATTACTGTACATAAGCATATTAATTTAGCTAAATTTTCAAACGTCTTATGCCTCTTAAGCTCAATGAGCAAATTAATCGGTCGTACAGAAATTTCGGCAGAGAGCAAATCTGAATGGCATCTCATCAGGAACGGACTGTAACAGGTGCCGCGACTCAGAAGTTGAAGATTTTTAGCAATACAGGCCTGGGTTCGAGTCCAGGTTCGGCCAACATCCAAAATTATAGAAAAATTAATTTTTCTAATTGCGGCCCCTCGGCAGAGAATGTCAATCCTTCCGAGTGTATTTGTGACATGAAATAAAAGGCTCCTCATAAAAATCCATCGGCCGTTCGTAGACGGCTTAGAATAAATTGTAGGTCCCTTCATTTGTTGGTAAAAAAATTAAGACACAAAACCACAAATTGGAGGTGGAGCTCAGCCAAAAATCGCTTCAGCGATACACTATACAATGTTGTTTCATATGGACGAGCTCCACGACGTAATCTTTTATTTCTAATGTGAATAAGAAAAAAGGCTGGAGTTCGCCAAAATTGACCTCAAATAAAATAATCGCCCCTATTGTGGTTGGCGTCATCATCGATTTGCAGTTGACATCATATCATGTCGATGTAAAGTTGCTATTTTCGACAATTATTACTCCGACGACGACAGTTTATTGAAAACATTAATGTCATTTGCCATATGTGCGTTCCATTTCGTACACAATTTTTATGCAACATTTTTAATTTAAAAATGAATTTAAGGCTAAAAAAGAATTATAAATAAGACTTCTGATATATATAAATTGCCCGATAACAAGTGTTGCAATCTAAATTGGCAGATTTTCAATTTCAAAGAATTTTTCTGTTAATTGCTCAAGTTTTATTTCATTTAATTTTTGTAGATTATATTCGACTCATCAAAGCTGCGTTCAACTGTGCACCTTACATTTTAGACAGCACCTCCCGAACTTGGTTGTCTATTGAACTGCAGCAAGTTGGCTTCTTCAAGTGGGCAAAGAGTTACTTGGCTGTACCGCCTACCACCTGTTGCATTGCACTCCGTCTTGTTTTTATTAAATTTTTTCACATTTAATTTGTAATCCCGCTACTCCTTAATACAACAATAGAACAATATAAGAACATATATATTGATAAATATTAAAATTAAAAAAAAAAAATCAAAACGAATCAACCATCGTTTTCTCTTATTTGGGGGTCAATACCATTGCTGCCTAAAATTAGCTGGAGCCGCTCAATTTAGTAGTTTTTTTATGATAAAATTTTTGGGAAAAATTTTTTATTAAAAAAAGGTATGGACAATTTTGTTTCAATCCAAGCTTGGAATGAAAACGAAACTAGCCATTTATGTAAATCATCTACTACAGGCACACATGTTTCTTCAGTAATACTTTGACGGTCGAGGTCGAGTGGATTCGTCAATTTCAATTCCTCAAACCATTCAATTATCGTTTCAGGGATGCTGTCAATTTCGCACATCAACTCATTATTACGACGTTTCAGCACTAATTTTGCACGACTTTCTTTACCATCTATGGTTTGAACGTGTACTGTTTTGACGTGACCTTCTGCAACAATCGCAGGTTCTTCCTAGTATACAGAACAATGATCTATGAACCATATACAGATAATTATAGCAATACAAACTTTGCACCACAGATACTGGCATCGAGTATTTGTTTTGCACTCTTTTCTTCTTGTTGCTGGCTGGGGAAGGGAAAGAAGGAGAAAGAAGCTGCGCTTTCTTACTGGCAAGCAGTTAGTCGCGGAGGTGTTCTGCGCATTGTAACTCGTCGAACTGTTTCGTCGTCTTCATGTTAAAACAAATGAGTGCGCGTTAGAAAAGGAACGCGTATTTTAAGCTCGTTCGTTCGCTTCTACTCTTTTCTTCCTGATTATGAATTTTTGGTATTTGCATTTGTGATAGAGGATTTATGAAAACTGCGCTGATTTTTTAATCGCGGCAAAAATATATTGATATAGAAAACCACGTAGTTTAGGCCAAAACCCGCCCTCCCCCACGCGGCTCACTTCGGTCTTTTAGTGGACCCCTCCCCCCAAACAGGCTACGTTGTTTATGGACAGTCCCTTGATAAGCAAACATTTTTTTATTAATTCAGTTACAAGAGTTTCAAATTGTTCGGTACTCGTTATTTTATAACTTTTATAAAAAACTATTATAAAAATTGCAAACGACGTCTTCTATACTTATCGCTAGTAACTAAGCGGCTTAAGAAAATATATGTATTCCTTTTTTTTAAATTTCCTCTTATCGTATTAAAAAAAACTTAAAATAAAAAAGAAAACAAAATAAAACGACGACAATTACGGCAGTAGTAAATATGTGTCAATCGATGCCAATAGTTATCGATAAAAACTACGGCAATATCAATTAGCAAATAATTCTCCCGAGCAAGACGGTTAATGTAATTGGAAGTATGTACAGACGCTAATGAGCAGTTATCCATGCCAAAGGAGGTCTAATAATTTTTTTTTTGTAAAATGTTTAAATTTTTTATTCTTTATTCATTATCTTTAGAAAAATGTAGAATATGAATTATCCTTACCTCCCTTATAAAGGGTTATCCATCTATTGGTTTCGAAAGTGCAGGTCTGTATTTTGACATCCGTCAAACCAAACATGTTTTGTTTTAATTAAAAATCATGCATTTATGAAAACGGAACGCACACAAACCACAAACCTCGTTAAATTTGTTGAAACCTACTACAAAAATGGTGATTCAAACGTGGCCACGTTTCGTGCTTTAATAGATATTATGGTGCACACAAGCGCCCACCTACTTAAATAATTCGTAAAATTTTAAAGAAATTTGATGAGACTGGATTGGTAATAAATATTGTAAGGCCGGCTTGTCCATCATCATTTTGCTCGTTCCACCTCAAATATCGCTGCTGTAAGTGAAAGTTTAGCCGAAGACCCGATTGTGTCTATTTCTTGACGTTCTCAAGAGCTAGGACTTTCTTACGGTACATTATGAAGTATTTTGCATTTGGGCTCACATCTATAACCATATAAAGTCTAGCTCACACAACCACTAAAGCCAGCTGACCTTTCACCACGCCGTAGTAACGACGCTTGGGTACTTGAACAACAAGCACTGAACCGCGATTTTTTCAACAACATTTTCACCAGCGATGAGGCACATTTCTTACTCGTGGGTATGTAAATAAACAAAACTGTCGCATTCGGGCTACGAGAATCCTCAAACAATTGAAGAGAGGCCATTACACCCAAAAAAACGTATTGTCTGGTGATCTTTGCTCCGGAGTTGTGATTGGACCTTACCTCTTTGAAAACGATAACGGCAAGACTGCGACTGTCAAATCGGAACGTTATGGTCGTAACCGACCTTTGGGGCTGCGATTGAAGAACATGACTTGGACAATATGTGGTTCCAACAAGATGATGCCACATGCCACACAACATGGTTGTTTCCAGGGTAACCTCCACCTCTTCTTCTTGAAAGCTTGTTTCGACTAGTCTCATGTCCTCACGCTTCGGCGCCAATTAGTAGGACGGGAATGAAAATGACTGAGGTTTCAATTTTTAATCACTCAGTTTAAAGTAAAACTTGGAAAAATCCATCCTGCATTGGATTTCAAGGCTGCAATTTTAACTTGCGTTTATACAATAAGATTTATAGGTTTATCTTCTCCAAATACGTCTTTCTGCATTCTTTGTGTGAAGGCGAAGAGCCTGAATTCAAAAATTTCCTGCTTTAAACTTCTATTCATTTCCTTTGTTACTACTTTTTCTGTTCCAGTAGTTCCTATAAATTGAAATCTGTTGCCGTGACTAATCGTAGCACTAAATTTCTTATGGTGACCTCCGAGAAGCTGTTAAACCTTTGCACTATAATTCCATGGCCATAATATGTACTGACTGATGCCACTTTCCGGAGTGATCTTTCACTCAGGCTCGACGATTTCTCGGAATAGCGGAGAACTTTCGTTGACGGGTGCTGAAGCCCTTCTAAGCAGCAGTTCACATTTACTAAACTGTAGAAAATACTAACCGGCATGTAAACCGTCGATCGCGCACACAGCGGTATTTCAGTACCGAACTTGTAAGCTGAGGTCTCCAAATCTATTTATCTTTTGCTGAGACTAAAATATTTAAATCCTACAGTAGAAGAATTGTTTGCTAAGGTGCTCAAACTGTCACGTATCACTGTTATACTCAAAAAGCGGAAAAATAAAAATACTTACTTAGTCACATCTGATATCTATTGCGGGCACGTAAGGTTTTGTTACTTTCAGCATGCACAGTAACACTGCCGCAAATAACGATTTATATACACATATAACTCGAGGTCATAACCAAAATTTACCTTGCGCGGAAAGTCGACCTCTTTTAAGCTTTTTAAACATGTATAATAGTGGCTGTACTGCTAGAATAACTGAGTGGCAGACAGTCATAAGGCGCAACTATTGTTTAACTTTTTATGGGGCATATTTATAGTCAAGTTAGAGTCGGCTCTAAGTAAATGTTCTTTATTTTAAGCTTAGTCGAGTTAGAGTCGGCTTTTTTTTTTACTAAGAACCGACTCTAAAATGAGAATGAGGAAATGTTACTAAAGGAATTGCTAGCTTTGAGAGATTTAATTTAATTTTAATTCGGATGTTATATTGCGATTTAGTTAAAAGGAATGGTGAAATTATCCTATTTTTAAGAAATTAGAAGAAAATTCGCCCTTCCAACCGCTTTATCGTTACCGAGCATGTCAAAAATATAGGTCTTAGCAGATTTATCCATTTCATTTATATGATAGAAAGTATTTCTGTAGATTGTAGGTTAGAATCTAAATTTAGATAAAGCAACAAGTGTTTTTAATACACTGTTAAATATGGGAAAAAAATTTGGGGGGCATATTTTTTTGCTTTTTAGTCATTTGCAGGTCTTTTTCAATTTGTTTGACAGTTTATAAGAACTCACAAACAATCCTCTCAGGTAGTCTAACTTCCCACACGGAAAAGGTAATGTATGATAATGCTCAAAGTAGTCTATCGATTTCAGTATTTATACATTACAGAATATATTACTCCGAACACAACAAATGTTCTACGAAAGAAATGTGTCGCTTTAAATAGCGAGCGACAGAAATTACCTTCTGTATTACCTTTTCCTGCATGAAATGACATAAATACTGTTAAACAAATTTTATGCTATAAAATAAAAAATAATGAATGTTTTTGGACCAATTTTCTTTTACATATTTATTGATATATATTGTATACAAAAAAGCAGTATTCATTTGAAATGCCCGGCTTTGGCCTTCACGCACGCCTTAAGTCGGACTGGCCAATCATCAATAGCCGCACGCACCTCCTCCATTGGGAATTGGCCACAGCACGAATCAAAGCTGTCTTAAGAGAATCAATGTTGGGGTATCTTTTGTGGCAAACCATGTCCTCTAAAACTGTCCACAATTTGTAATCCAGCGGGTTCAAATCAGGACTGCCAGAGGGCCACTCTTCAGAGGAAATGAATGCTGGTAAATTGTTTTGGAGCCAGATTTGGGTCGTTTTAGCTTTATGGGCCGGCGCAGAGTCTTGCTGAAAAGTCCATGATTGGTTTTGGAACATGGAATGGTTAAGTGGTCTTACAACAGCTTCCAAAACGGTTTCTTGGTAAACTTTGGCCGATGTTTTGACCCCTTGTTCGCAAAAATGCAAGTCAGTTACCTCATGATAAGAGACACCCCACCAAACCATGACTGAAGTTGGGTGATGACCTTTTTCGACCCGTGGAATCAGTGCAGATGCTTCCTTAGAGCACCGTGCATACGCCCTATCATTTTGTTTATTAAATTTTTCCTGCACGGTAAAATTTTTTTCATCGGTAAACAAGATTTTTCTGTGCAAGTTATCAGCGTGCTTTACCAAAAGACGTTTGCATTTTACCACCCTATTTTTTTTCAAAGCAGCAGACAACAAATGTCCGGTACGGCGTTTGAAAGCCCATGTCCCAAGTCTTTTTTAATAATTCGACTCATGGACTTTTGCGAAACATTCATCTCCCGGACCATGATTTTCTGTTTTCGGAGCGGATTTCGCAGAATTCTTGATTTGACAGCTTTGATGACTTGCGGAGTTCGAACTGTGCGTGGACGGCCCGACCGGTAGCGGTCTTTAGCATCCCCAGTTTCCTGAAACAGTTTTATGCACCGGTAGACGAACATGCGTCTAATGCCGAGCGGACGGAGTGTTTTGAAAATATCACCTTTTTTCATTTCACACTTAAAAAGCGCTATAACAGCGATACGGTTTTCATTATCTGACGATTCCATGTTGAAAACTCACACAATTTACAATTCCCGATACAGACTAACGCTTTACAGGTTATATTTTATAAATCATATGGGAATTATGTGGTATGCTCAATTCTTCTATTGAAATGCGTGTGTTTAATGTTGTAACAGTATTTATATCCCTACCATGTAATATATGAAATTAATAAAATGATATATGAAATAAATTTATTTTCAAGAAATATTCCGAAATAATGCATTCTTTTCTACCCTCAGCCGAACTTATCCAGCTAGAAAATAGAGAATAGCAAACCTTTTTATTTTGTAATTTTTTTTTTAGTTTCTTTTTACAAATTAATTGTTTGAACTTAATATTTTATGTACACCTTGTCTCGCCTTTTATCGCAATCCAATAAATGGTCTTATACTTTTGTTTCTGCAGGCGTACTGGAAAATTTGATATGTATTAAAATAAAAAGACTTATGAAATAGTATTTCACTAATTTAGGATTATTCACTTTATCCAATATGTTAGTTTCTTCACTTATTTGAAATTTTAATAAATTTTTTTAGTAGTTTATTTAGTTTTTATTAGTTTCAATTTGAATAAAAATGCAAGACATGTTGGAAATAAATTTTAATTTCACAATAAATTGTAATTTCTTCATGATCTTCATGAAAGTAATATCTTACGCATTTTCTAACTGGGTTTGTTCACGCTTATTATCATATGTTATTATTTCAACAAGCTTTGAAATAGAGTAGTTCAGCTTCAGTACAGGTCGGAAACTCTGGGTTTTTATAAGTTTGGTGTACTTTTTTCAACTTCTAGGTGTACGCCCAGCTGAGATGGATGTTGCTGGTGTCGTAGAGTGAGGTGAAATAAGATTTTGCATACAAAAGTTATCACAGCGAAAAAAAATTAATTAATCTCATATAATACTATTTTTCTTTTTAGTCCAATTTATGTAGTATTTTTAGTGACGAAATTTTTAAAATCATTTCATTTTCTCTCTGCGTATATTGATTTATAGTTCGCTATTTAATAAATTGAAACAAGAAAAGCTAATACAGAATAGAATTGAAAAAATATTTTATTTTCCTGTATCTCTAAAGTTTGATCCATTTCGAGGTTCACTACTTTTTTAAAGAAAAAAAGCGCAAAAAATTCAATTTCTAATGGGGAATGTTTATTATCATTTGAAAGAACATTCTTTGGAATTTATTTTTTGAAGATTATCTCTTTTAAATGTTGGCCGCGGCTACACCTCAGATGGTCCATCCGTTGAGTCCAATTTTCCGATGATTCGTTCGAGTATTTCGGCTGGTAACTGGCGAATGACACGCGTGAGGTTTTGCTCCAAGGCCTGAATTAAACCGCATAAACTTTAGACTTTACATATCCCCACAGGAAAAAGTCTAACGGCGTGGTATCACACGATCTTGGTGGCCAATCGACAGGCACAAGACGTGAAATTATCTGCTCACCGAAGTGTTCTATCAATAAATCCATTGATTGATGCGATGTGTCGGAAGTGGTGGCGTATTGTTGAAACCAAATGTCGCGGAGATCATGAGCTTCAATTTCAGGCATGAAATAGTCGGTTATCATGGTGCAATAACGGTCGCCATTGATGGTTACGATCTCACCGGCATAATTTTTCAAGAAATATGGATCGATGATTCCACCGTCCCACAAACCACACCAAACCGTTGTTTTTTCTGGATGAAATGGCAGCTCTAATCTCTTCAGGTCGCTCTTCGTCCTAAATTCGGCAAATCTGCTTGATTACATACCCATTGAGCCAGAAATAGGCCTCATCGCTGAACAAAATTTGTTTCGAAAATTTCGGATCTTCTTGGAACTTTTCAAGAGCCCATAGAGCGAAGCGATGTCGCTTGGGAAGGCCGACCGGATTCAGTTTTTGTACAAGCTGTATTTTCAGCTACGGCCGCTATATTTTCATCACTGCGTGCTGGACGTGGTCTATTCTGTCGAACGGTCGAATATAATAATGAATACCGGGTCTCAATGGTGCTGCGAACAGTACTCTCAGTAGACCGATTATGTTGACCACAAGTTCAGCGAAGCGCGCGAAACACATTCTCTACAGAACGTGAATTTTCGTAATAAAGATGAATGATTTGTAAACGTTGTTCAGGCGTATGGCTTTCCATGATGAAATGCCAAACAATACTGAACAAAAATAACATAATCACTTGACACGACTCACTTCGTGTGATCTGTCAACAAAAAAGGTTATTGAAAAAAGTACCTCTACTTGGATCACCCTTTATACATAAATTTTATGTTGCATCAGTCACTTATCCGCGGTAGGTGGACCTGAGACTGATCTATTCGAAATATTATTTATGGTTAGATTTACGTGAATGATGATTTCCAGGCTGTGGACCGATTTAATTGAGAAAAAAAATTGATTTATGCTTCGATTTGGTTAAAAATTTAGATGATATGTCTAAATAGACCTTTACGGGTAAGGGATCACCGAGAGACAGACAAAAATTAGGATAATTTGGATGTAAGTATAAGTCCGTGGGTATTTTTTTCGCTGCGTCATGTAATTTTTCTGTGACCGAAGGCTGCGTACGTTTTACTTTGAAGCTTTCATATCTACATCAGAGAACTTAGAATAACGAGAAGAACCAATTGCGGATAAGCGTGTGGATTGTCAAAAACGAAGTCGATTGCTGAAAGCGTATTTCACCATTGCCGCCAGAATTTAACAGAAATGCTCTTTTAGTTTAACATTTTGAGCATAGCAATGATAATTATGCTCAGAAATGTAATTTCATATACTCCAATAAAAAGTTCTGTAATTTATACAAATGTTAAGTTATAGAAATTTGTGTGCTATGTTTATGAAAATTCTATGCTGTTTAGCCGACGGCATTTCGCATCATTTATTATTCAATTATTCGCGATTTTAAATGCAAAATTTTAAATATTGGATTTTTGGGAATATTTTCGTAAATATACGTACATTGTGAAAAACAGCTTTTCAATTATTCTTTTAGAAAATCTACCGACTGAAGTATATATTATTTTTTCACACATATTTAGGTACATTTATCCATTGCAATAATATTTTTTTTAAATATAAATATAAGATAAATATAAGATCACGTAGGCATGCATATATGTAAATACATATGTATGAAAGTTCTTAAATTACTTAACTTCTTCTCTCGTCCAAAAAAACTGAAATAATTATACAACAATAACATTTTGATTCATAAACGCATGCGCCCTACAACAAAACGAAGTGCGTTCATTCATAAATACAATCGAGCACATTAGCCCGCTTACGCGTCTCAACACTTGCTTATTGGCGACGGTCAGAAAATTAAAATTGTAAGGAAGACTAAATTTGGGTGAAACCGAACGTTAGATTCGCGGCTGATATTTATATTTCTTACTGTAATTGACATATTGCAGTTCTTACTCGAGATATCGTGTACACAAAGAGACGAATAGACAAAGACAAATCGATTTGTGTCGTCATTCCATGAAGTTTTATATACATATGTAGCTATAGGTATGCACATACCGACTATCTTATAACCGTTAGGTGAACAAACTTAATATACTCTCTAACGTATTGCAATCTCAAACATCTTTGCGAAATGTGAAGCAACAACAACATACATTTGCATGCATTTGCGTCGGCAAGCATTGCTTCAAATTTTTGTGACAAATCAAAATTCTATGAGCCTACTAAAATGAAGCAAATCTGCTGCTAAATTTGCTGATCGCCTATTAGTCAATATTGCCAAGCAATCAATTTCCTTGCCTTCCGTATGCGCTAGTCCACAAGATGAATTTCTAAAATTTAAGATTATTTGGTATTTTGCTTCAGTCAGCCAAATTATTATTTTTGCATTTTGATGTAGGAATTCAGGTACAGTAAACTGTGTGTACCACAAATATTCACATCACAAATTAACTTTGAAGTATTCATTTATCTACATTACTTTCGTTCGCATTATCGGGAGTGCGTGTTACAGTTGCCGAGTGAAGACACAAAATTCTTCAACTTCTAATTTTTGGCACTTTATTTTTTTGAAGAGACGCGCGAGGGGAGATGTGTGCCGTTAGTTTAGGCGACGATGCGCAAGCGTTCACCATGAGAAGGACTTTTTTTGCAATTTTAAGAAGCGGTCATTAAAGGTGTTGTCATGGCAATGGTATTTTTTGCTGGATGTGTACGCACTTACTTGTGTACATATATACATATATACATACGTATGCAAATGATTCATGTGCGCATAAATTTGTATGAATTGTGCGTGCGAGCTTGTGCTTATATATATGTACGAGTGTGTATGTACGAGCTTGCATTTACGAGTAAGTTTGTACGTACATATGTGCTCATATGGCAAAATATCAGAATGAATTTTGATTTGTATAATTATTTTGATAAAATTAACAAATTCTTAATAGCATTTAAATAAATATTAAGATTTATTGTATTTAATTTATCATAATTATAATTCTTTTTATCTTTAAAAATATAGTAATTAAAAAATAAGAAACAAGTGCATGAAAAATATATATGTATTTCTATAAATCCCAAAAATTTGTAAAGTATTTTACAAGTTATTAAAAGACAGTAAACAAATATTGATAGTTAAGAAATTTCTGATAATCGTTTATCTTACATATGTACATTTATCAATTTTACATTTAATTTGCATACATTTTCTCATTTTAAACATAAATATACTCATTTTCATATTTTGAGCACAATTTCTGTTAGCTCACTGTTAGGTGAAATACGCTTCAAAATAGCAATGGTGAAATACGCTTTCATAACACGAGCCAGCGGTACAATTTGGTAAACGGCACGCGCTGGTCCTTCTCGTTATTCTAAGTTCTCTGTCTACATTTTCGTGAAAGACTTTAAGTAGTGAATTAGCGAAAGGCACTTACAAATACGTAGATAGATCAATATTAAAAAATAATAAAAAGTTTAAAATTTTGATTCAAATATTGCTCAATTAGAACTTCAATGACCCTTTGCAACACCAATTAGAATAAAAATTGGAGAAAATACAGAAATCCACAACGACGTGTGCCCGGGTCAGCTAGTACTATCATAAATGTAAAAATTTACGAGGGCAAAGGTTACAGAGATGTAAAATTTTTTCATAAAATTATTTAGGTAGAATTTGAGAACATCACTTTATGGTTATGATTTAGGACCAAGAACTTCATACATATAGTTATACTCTTTCCAACGTTTGAATCGCTTTATTTTATAAACAGTTGCACTTAGGATAAAAATTATGAATATATTTTTTATAGAAAATCATCTGATCTACAATTTTTGTCCAACAATTTTTATGATGAAACTTACCGTTTTACTGAAATTTTTTCCAGATGTATTTGTATTCTGAGCAAACTAATTTTCAACTGGGTACGGGTTATTGTACCTTCAGTCCCTTTTTTTTTTAATTTTACTTCGCTACAATCTAATGAAACTTTGAAACTCTTTTCCTCATTATAACACCAATAGAAATAAGTTTTTTAATTCAAGTTTTTAAATGGTTAAGACATATGTACATATGTAGAAACTTTGAGATTATTTTATACAAACATTATTGATTTCTTTATTTTGCAGGAATTCAAAAACTGGTATTAAAATGACAAGAAGGAAGCGATGCAGGATGATAGGTGATAACCAGAAGAGATGGTTTTTGGTTTCAAAATAAGAATTATTTCACAAATAACCGCTTTCTTATAATGTTCTGCCGTCCAAATTGGCAATGGCGAAATAAGGAAATGAAAATTATGGCTAGAGCGAAATGGAAGCGAAAATAACGGTGATAAGAAATAAAATACACAGACGTACAGTCTGAAGAAGAAGAAAAGAAAATAATTCAATGCAATTTAAGGAATAAATACTGAGCGAAATAACATTAAAATTAAGAATCCATTCAATTTTCTTGTAAATACTGCAACTGTTAAGTATTTACTTACCGACGAGTTGAACAAATACGTAAATCGCCGATAAAAGTGTTGCATTTTAAAATACCGACAATAAACGTTATTATAGTGTTTGTACAAAAACAAAAACAAAAACAATAACAATAACAACAACAGAAAAAAGCGGCGAATTGGTTTAAGCAACTATTAAATAAACATCGAATATTAAATCGAAGGGATCCTTGAAAAGTTACTATCGCAGCTTTGTAAAAGCACATTGATTTTAAACAATAACCGCACATCAGTTGTAAAAAATTGATTGAAAGAAAAACGAAAATAGCATTTAGTATAAATGAACTTACTGTGCTGCTGCTGCGGTAATATGGCGCCAAACACGAGAATAACTCGTAAGTGGGAGTTATTTGCTGGGCGTAATAAATTCTACTGCGATGGTCTGTTGATGTCCGCACCGCATACGGGAGTTTTTTACCTAACTTGCATACTGATTACGGGCACCAGTGCACTTTTCTTTGCATTTGAGTAAGTAGGAAAGAAATTTTAAATTTTACATTATTTGCATTGACTTTTTTCATATCTCGTATATCATTTGGAATATTCTTGATAAAATATTTTAATTTCGTTTAATTAATTAATATTTTAATTTCGTATATTTTATTCTCAAAATATTATTGCACAAAGAAATATGTAATCTTATAATTGTTAGTATTCATTCAGATCAGATCATTTTCGTGCTGCGGATTTCCTAAATTCGAAACATACTTGGTCTGTTGCCTGGCAAAAAATTTTTATGAGAAAGATTACAACTTGAGCTTAATCTCCAATAGCGCGCCATGGGCTACAGGTGCCTACTTCACTTATTTTTCCCCTTTCTTTTCTTTCATCAGCGAGTGGTTCATCAAATACTTTCAAAGCTGAAGTGTTTTTGTACATTCGAACGGCAAGACCTAACCTATGATGAACTGTACGGTTTCGAATCCTGAGCAGACCAATATTTAAATGCGATCGCTGATCACATGAAATGTCAACATCTCTGAAGGTACTTTTGACACGAAATAAAAAAAGATTCTCATAAAAATCCATCAGCCACTGGGTGGTGGCTTGAAACACACACTAAAATATGCAGTAGAAGCTCGGCCGAGAACTGTTTTAGCGGTTATGAAGCGCCAAAATCAATATCGACGCTTACCTGATAGAGGTAATCGTCCATAAAGCCTCTCTCCCAACGAAATCTTTACTTTTTGGTTGCAGCACCTGTTGGTAACTATGATTATTCGTTGGATTGCGAGATGGAAATTTGCATTGGTGTTAATGCCTGCTCCTTGATAGACGAATTTGTTTACGGCTTCAAAGTTCTAACTATCAACGGTGAGCGAATGTGCGACTGTTTGTATGATGGCAGTAGATATTTCGTCTTGTCCATAACAATGTCCAATCAATTTGTTGATGACGGATCTTATTCTTTTAGACAGTACGTTCGATAAGACCTTATATGTATGCGATATTGATATATGCCTCCTCAGGGTACGGCCGCCCGAATTGACTAGCTCAGCGTGTAAAGCATCGGCTCCCAACGCTTTGTTATTATTCTTCATTGCTATTCGGACTTCTTCATAGGTTTTTTACTCCATCGTCATCGTTTTGGGATTGGATACGCCATATCTTGGTGTTTCGTTATCGCTGTCATTCAGCAGGCTGGAGAAGTGTTACCTCCATAAATTTAGTAGTATTATTTTATAGATTTTATTGTACAGATTAATATATAAAATAGTTTGTTCGTCGGATTAAATCAGTTTATGTTTGCTCAAGCAAATTGGACTCACCCTAATATCTATTCACTCTATCGTTGATTTTTATTTAATCGAAACACATTTCGCCATATCAAGTATTTCTAATTGATAAAAATAGAAATGCAAAAGTGCGATTTGTTATTTATTTTGCAATTCTTCACGTAAAACTCATGATAAGCCCAATTAAAAACGTATCAGATATTGATATTTGAACACAGTTCTTAACTACTTAGATAAATCCATGCTTCATGGCAAAATAATGCTAAATATTCACGCTTTAACGGACCCTTACGTCCAAAAATTTGTCGGTTCATTGTGGCGCCTTAATCAGCATAAATTATTTGAAGTCTGCGTTTAGGTCAGGTGGTATTATTTTCATTATTGCAAAACTTACAGTCAGTGCCAAAAAGTACAGATGTGCTCATGCATACGTATGTATGCATGTTATGTATGTATATATGAAATTCCCCAGTCATATTATCCCCATAGATACTAAAACAAATTATTAGCTGTGTTTGTAAAGCGAATATATTTTGCTGCACCAAACTGTTCTTACATGTTTATATGCTCGTATGTACATACGTTTATATTTATGTATGTGTGTAGCAGCCATTGTTTGTTTCCCTTCAACTCTTTTGTATAGTTTTGCATGAATGGCAGTCTCTGGTGTTGGCTTGTGAATAGTACATCTCAATGATTGCTGATTTGAAAAGGCATAAGTATGACGCTAATATTGTATTTGAGCTTGCACAACATGCATGCATACATACATACATACATAGTACATGCAAGCCGTAAAATCACACTACTATTATGCTTAAGGACATGCCTGCAAATACTGTACATACTAGTGCAAATGTATGTATGTACATATGTACATATTCGTATATACACATGTATGTTAATGTATCAATTGTTCATTTGTGCTTTTGTAGTCCTTCCGTTTATAGAGAAAGTGTGACGAATACTTTTTTTCAAATGGTCCACTAAAGGAGAATGCTGGTTTTTTATACATACTAATTTTGCTAACTAGATAACACAATTTTTTATTTCATAGTCCTTTTGTAATTTTGATGAGTGTTTTTTTCAGTCAATTTAATATTTTGTTTAATTCTTTTACAACAAGTATAAGTTTACAAGAATTTAATATAAAATAAAATAAACAACTTTTTTTTGTTAAATTACAGTTGTCCGTTCCTTGCTTCACATATACATTCTATCATTCCTATTGTTGGTGCAGTGCTTTACTTCTTTACAATGAGTTCCTTGCTACGAACAACCTTTACAGATCCTGGTGTTATACCCCGTGCTTCTCACGACGAGGCTGCCTATATAGAAAAGCAAATTGGTAGAAAATTTCAAAAATATATTATTCCCGTATTACATGCTTATGAAGATTTTCTCATTTCCTCTTACAGAAGTGCCAAATTCTCTGAATAGCCCTACATATCGGCCTCCGCCACGCACAAAGGAGGTGCTTGTTAAGGGACAAACAGTGAAATTAAAGTATTGTTTTACTTGTAAAATTTTCCGACCACCACGAGCGTCGCATTGTAGTTTATGTGACAATTGTGTTGATCGGTTTGATCATCATTGTCCTTGGGTGAGTATATTTTCGATTCGAGTATACTTATACATAGATCGTTATGCGATTTATCGGAATACTTTTCTGTTGTTCTGTCAATACATATGTATATAGTATACTTTTTGGCGTTGAAGAGCAACAGATTACTGTAAATTAAATGAATTTATTTTAATAACAAATATAAATTAATTTCTAATTAAATTTCTTAGGTTGGTAACTGCGTGGGGAAACGCAATTATCGCTTCTTTTATCTATTTCTAGTCTCATTAGCATTTTTAGCTGTATTTATATTTTCGTGCTCTGTGACACATTTAGTGTTATGTAAGTATATACATGTCTATGCAAATATAGATTTGTCTTAACACCTTACTTTCATTTTATACAGTGATGAAAGAAAAACATGAAGTATTTGAGGTGATAAAGATGGCGCCATTTACTGTGATTGTTGTGTTCATTTGCTTCTTTTCCATTTGGTCAGTTATTGGTTTGGCAGGATTTCATACCTATCTGACCACCAGTGATCAAACAACAAATGAAGATGTTAGTGGTATTCTTTTAGATATTTAACATGTATTAAAACACAAATATACTCGTATTTAATTGCATATATGCATGTATGTATATATATTTTTCTCTGATAAACTAAAATTTCCCATCGCAGCTCAAAGGATCCTTCTCCTCGAAGGGTGGACAGCGCTCAATAAATCCATATTCGCGCGGGAATTTATGTCTTAATTGCTGTCATATACTCTGTGGGCCCATGACACCATCTTTAATAGACCGGTTCGTTAATGCTTAATAATAATTAATAAATACATTAAAATGTTTTTAATTGTATAAAATGATTGTTTTGCAGACGCGGCATAGCGACGGATGATTATATTTTGCAAATGCAACAACACACAAGTCCCCGCCATCCGTTAAGCGATGTAATGAGTGCCTCTCATGTGGGTACCAGCGGTATGATTACCGCACAACCAGTAATTGGTGGTGCTGGTGGTGGTATTAACATTGGAGCCAATGATATGAAGAATCGCCTTTACGATGAGGTGAGTCTTGAAATGATATATCATTTTTAAGTTTTGCGCTATTTATTGCAAATCTTGTATTGTTTTCACAATTTTTTTTCCATTTATTTATTTCTTTTGTTTATTATTTTCTTCTGCACATGAATCTAACGCATCACCTTGATCCGGCACACACATTACAATTACAATCATATTGCACAATTACAACAACACGCATCATTTGGCTTTGATTGCAGTCCAATCCTTCCTCGACAACATTGGGAATCAGTAATGGCGTATATCGGCCGCGAAGTTATGACAATCTACAAAACGGTAAGTCACAGCAACAACAGCAATATAAAAAGTGTTCCCTGCAAACACTTTTACCACCCACAACTCATCAATTCAAAAGTCGATTACTAAAAGCAAAACCAGAGCGACAAATTCTCCACGAACCGCATAGTGCATATGCAACACCACAAATCATACATTCACCTGCCATATCGTCGTATCATTTAAATTTGAAGCGTTCGCTTCATCTGCCACTCTCCCCCTCCTATGATGCTGGCAGCTCGCCTCTTCCACTTTTACACCATCATCCTCCACACATACACTCCATGCAACCAGCAACTTCACAGTCTCTAGCTGTAGCAACGACAACGAATGGTGTTGCCATTTCTCCTATATCAACATTAACAATGCCCATACCTGTGGCTCCACACCCTGTGGCAAAACGTCCATCTACTTTGCAACTCCAGGCAACTGCAGCCCATTCGGCAAGCACTACAACTTTAACGACTATACATACTGCTGCGCCACAGGCACCGGCACCGACCGATTTTAAATACTATTCGCCACAACGCAGCACTGATTCAAATTTAATGCGTAATTATCCATTTCATAAAATACGCGGTATGCGTCGTCAATCAACGCAATCGGTTGATTCGCAAAAAGTTAACATAAGTGGCTATCAGCCGCTACCGATGAGACCTCGTTATAAACATCAAGAAGTACTTTTTGAATTGAAATCGCCAACAAATCGATTAACTATTCGAGAGTGTGATTTTGGCGGCGGTGGTGAGCCATGTGACGACGATCAATCCATAAAGGATAGTCAAATATTTCGTGTTAGTAAACGAAATCTATATATGAATCATCGGTCACCGTGGAAGGAACGAGATCGGTATTCGAATTTGTACGAATATTCGTTCAATATTGATTTAAATTCTATAATAGAGGATGCTGCGGGAAGTGATTCCTCATAGTATGAAGTAATCAACGCGAAAACTTTAGAGTCTATTATATTGTTGATGTTGCTTAGATTTATGGGAGTATGCAAAATGATATCAGTATTTTTCAAAACCTCAATTAAGCATGATCATAAACAAACTATATTAATTGTTATATGAGTGTAGAGTTTTTAAAGCAACGAAAAATACTAAACAAAATTAACTACAAATTCAAATTATTCAAAAGGAAACTTTTTAAAATGAGGTTGTAAAATTGCATAATTGTTGCATACAATTAAATGTTCGATAAACACAAACGCGCCTCCACAAGTCCCTTAAATGCATAAGTGTTTTCCAATAATACATACAATGTATGTATGTTATATGAGTGTATGCAAATGCATCTATCCACATTCATATATACTACACATGTTCGTATAAAGGCATACTTGCGAATATAATTATATATATGTTTATAACCTAAGTATTTTTTAACAGAATTTAATTGCGGATTATTTTTTGAATTTGGAGTCGCATTTAATAGGTATATATGTATTTGTAGGGTGATGAGTGCTACAGTTGTAAAAAGTGAAAGAATTATTTTTGAATTTATTGCAAATAAATATTTCAATTTATTAATTATTCAAAAATTCTATGCCTAGTAAGATTCTAATACAAGATGTTCCGAAAAATAAAGCTAATAAATTATTTTCATTAACACTAAAGTATTGAATGGCAAAGTAAAAAATATAAAAACAATTTATGCAGATGAGCAAGCGTTCAGCAACAACAGTTAAATACATATTTTATTTTATGAAAATTTTTATTAGGCCAATGGAATATGTATGTAGTTCAAAATTGGCAAATCTGTCATTGCTAGTAGTTGTAACAGAGAAGTTATGATGTTTATTCCCAAAAAATAAAATGTCAATCGTTTAACGGTAGCCTAAAACTTTTCAGTCTGATACTAAATATTATATTTAAAATTGTGCAAGAGAAATTGCTTTCTTTGAAAATGTAGTTTTCTTTGTGTATTTAACGGCTTTCTTATACAAGTGCACGACAATATATGTATGTATTAAATAATTTTGAGGGAAATATATGTTTTTTGTCGAAACAAATTTCAAAGCTATGAAATTCACATAAATGGAAGAATTTGTCAAGCATATTGAATTTTACTTAAGCTTTCATTCAAGTAGAATGCAATTATTTAATACCAACACTCCCCTGCTAAAGAATGTCTTATAAAATACACATTTGGCTATTGTCATATTTTTCTTTATTAATATTGTTAAGCAATCCCATTTCCACAAGCAAAAAAAAAAATAAATGAAAAAAATTTAAACTAAACGGAAACCCCCCAAAATAACTCAATACTGCCATTTTTACTGTTGTATTTTCTACTGGCCCAAAATATTTCAAAATGTATATAAATTCAAACAAAAAAAGTTTTATACGTTTAATGTAGTAGCAGAAATTTAATTAAATATTAGTAATTTTATATGTTCCTTTGAATTGCATATGAGTAATTAATAAAACAGCAAACAGAGTATGGAAGTTTCTTACAAATACCTAAATATATACATATGTATATAAAAATAAAAAGTTATTGGATTGACAACAGCCGCTAACGAATTAGCCAAAATAATTAAAAAGTATTAACAAAAAAAAAATTATAAATAATAAAATTTTTGAATTCAAGTTTATTTTAATCAATGAATGTCTTCAAAATTTTGATAGTAAATATGCGCTTCATATTAATACATATTTGTTTGCAAAAATTGTATGAAATTGACATGTTTTTGCCTATTTCAGGAATTAGTAGATTTCTCTTTTGCTATTTTTTACTAAAAAAAAAAATTTAAGAGTAAAATGAAGTTGAAATTTTATCGAACTTCTTCGCTAGGTATGTGTGTGAGTAATTAGTAATCAGTATTTAAGCTTAACTAGTATCGTTCTCAAACTCTTCGCTAGTATTTTGAGATCTGAGTTGGAAGACATACATATTAGTATGATCAAGCCTTTAAAATTTCTTAGCAATAAAACTTACCTGCATACTTCAGTTAAAGTCATAGTGCGGTGAAATAAGAATTTTCGCAATCAATTAAGTTTTTCAGCATGAGAACTCAATTTTTTCATGAGCTAACTGAACTTTAGCACTCCTTGCTATATCTCTGAGATTTTATATTTACTATTCAGGTATAATTATAAACTAAATACATTATATATATATATATATATATGTATATATATACATACCACTTAAATATAAACACATACTTACATATGTTAACGGTTTTGCTATAAAGTTAATTATTGACAATTATTTTTATTAATTATATTCAGTTGTCCGTTTACGATTTTCATATTCTTTTTAACTATTTATTATCTGTCTCTCTCTTATTTTTGCATTTCGTCCTCTCATGTCCACATGTTTCTCATATTGAAATCTAAAATATTTTGTAAAAAAAAACTCTAATCGATTTAATAAAAATCAAACTTGAGTCAAACCATAAATAAGCCGCGGCGCGTTAAATACAGTAAAAACAAAGAAAAATGCTAGATTGGGTGAGTTGTTTCATATTTTGAATTGTAATAATAAGAATTTTGAAATTATGTTGATATGCAACATAAAAAAGAAGTAATTGATAAATGCATAACAGTTATTTGCGAATAATTAGATATCTAGTATATTGTTTATTTCAAATTCTTCTTGTAGTATATACATACGTAAATATATATTAGCATACTGTCTATTATTGGAATTTTCATTTTCTTTCCAAAATAATTCGCTTTATTTGCTATACTTTGCCGATTTTCTTTGAAACAATTCAAAACTACAAAAATGTTAATTCTAATTTGTAATCAACTGAGTTTAATTTGCACGTAACTATTATAATTAATGGCTATCTAAAATTTTTTTGCTGACTGTTAACATTTGCTTACATTTTAATTTTGCATTGCCCTTCACATAATACACATACATACATACTACATGTGTATTTTTTACGCTTAATAGTTTCAATAACTCTTGCGATTGCCTCGGGTCTTTAAAAAAATTTTGAAGTGAAAATAAAACATATTAGATATCAGATGTTGAATAAAACAAAAAAGAATATTATTAGATAAATCCCCATAATTCTCTCATTAGATGCCTCAGTGGTAAATTGGAAATTCTAATATAGAAAGAACCGATTCTCTGAACTCGTTATTACATATGTATGTATCTGACAACAACATCAAATGAAGTTCGGTACAAATTAGAGATTTGATTTTTGGTGTTGATAATGAATTTGTTTAACACTTCTTAGGTAGAAATACCTCCTAAGTTGGAATGAGCATTCATTTTGTTTTTTATTAAGAAGCCGATGTATTACATAACCCTCTTTTTTATACCTTTCATGGGCTTGAAATGGAATATTAACTTTGGTCCGAAGTATGCAAGAACCAGAAGGAGAAGAGAAATGCCTAGGAAAATATATACCGATGGTATCACAACGGCGAGCTAAGTTGATTTAGCCATGTCCGTCTGTCCATCTGTCTCTCTGAACGAAAAATAGTCCCTCAGTTTTTAAGGTGTTTCAACTCAACTTGGTACACAGATGTGGTACAGTATAAAGTACTGATATAGGATTTTGGGTCCGAAATTGATCAAAAAAACATATAAAATTAATATTTAATCTTAAAATGCAAAAAAAAAAATTTGATATGTCCATGAAATGTATATATGTATGTAACGGGTGATCCATTTCGATGTTTACTACTTTTTTAAAGAAAGAAACATAGAAAATTCAAATTTAATGGGGAATTTTTATAATTATTCGAAAGAACATTATTTGACATTTATTTTTTGAAGATTATCTCTTTCAAATGTTGGCCGCGGCTACGCCTCAGATGGTCCATCCGTTGAGTCCAGTTTTCGATGACTCGTTCGAGCAATTCGACTGATAATTGGCGAATGACAAGCGTGATGTTTTGCTCCAAGGCAGAATCGAAGCAAGATTGTTCGCATAGACTTTAGACTTTACATATTCCCACAGGAAAAAGTCTAACGGCGTGATACCACACGATTTTGGTGGCCAATCGGCCGGACCAAAACGTAAAAAATTATCTGTTCACCGAAGTGTTCTCTCAATAAATCAATTGATTGATGCGATGTGTGGGAAGTGGCGTCATCTTGTTGAAACCAAATGTCGCGGAGACCACGAGCTTCAATTTCAGTCATCAAATAGTCGGTTATCATGGCGCAATAACGGTCACCATTGACGGTTACGTTCTCTCCGGCATCATTTTTGAAGAAATATGGACCGATGATTTCACCGTACCACAAACCACACCAAACCGTTTTTTCTTTTCTGGATGAAATGGCAGCTATTGAATCTCTTCAGGTTGCTCTTCGTCGCAAATGCGACAAATTTGCTTGTTTACATACCCATTGAGCCAGAAATTGGAACTGAGCCCATAGAGTGAACTGATGTCGCTTGGGAAGGTCGAATGGCTTCAATTCTTGCACAAGCCATATTTTGTACGCTTTCAATTTAAGATCCCGACGTAAAATGCGACAAGTCATTCCATATGTCAGTCCGAGTTGCTGCGAACGGCGGCCGAATCGACATACACTTCCCCGACTCTCACGACAGCCGGTTCTACGCACCGGAGTTGACCCGGATTTTATCCAGCCAAGGGCTGTCACCCTTTCGGCGATGCCGCTACAACAACAACAACAACAACAACAACATACGCTTCCCAGATACGGCCGCTATATTTTCTTCACTGCGTGCTGGACGTGGTCCATTCGGTCGAATATTATCCAATAATGAATGCTGGGTCTCAAGATGGGTGATGGTGTTGCGAATAGTACGCTCAGCAGGCCGATTATGTTGACCATAAGTTGAGCGAAGCGCGCGAAACACATACAGAACGTGAATTTTCGTAATAAAGTTGAATGATTTGTAAAAGTTGTTTAGGCGTAAGTCTTTCCATGATGAAATCTCAAACAATACTGAACAAAAATAACATGACAGCTTTACACAACTCGCGTGTGATCTGTAAAAAAAGGCTGTTGAACATGTACCTCTACTTAGATCACCCTTTACATGTACTTCGGCATGGCCGAAGACAGCATTTCTTTCTTGTTCTACTGTGGATTTGATGAAAATAGTACATAATAGATCAGTCAAAAAATCGAAATAAAAAGATATTTCATCAGTATATACAAATATACATGTGTATGTAGTTGGCTTCGTATATAAAGGGCGTTTTTTTAGACGTGTGGTAATCCTTTCTTCGGATTTTTTCTTTTTGGAAGCTGGTACTTGATTTATACTCCGTTCGATTTGCCTTTTCATAATGAAAAGACTGACTTACATACATATATTCGATGCATTATTGCTGACATAAGCCATAAGAAACCGTGTTTTTAAACGCATATTAATAAAAAAAATTAATACATTAGTCATGTTAAGACATGAAAGCTATAAAGACTTCGGCATGACTGAAGACAACACTTCTTGCTTGTTCTATTGTGGAGTTGATGAAATGTATGTATGTACATATCTAGCCGTCTTTGTAGCGATTAAGCAATAAAACACTCACTGTGTGAAGGGTAAAAAATCATCTTCGGAATAATCGAAGTTATTTTTTTCTTCAGTTACTTATTTTTTTAAATTTTAAATTTTTTTTTTTTAAATTATACTCGAATAAAAACACCATAATATTGTTCATATAAACATTTACATGTTATAACGTGAAAAACTTACCATGTTCGGTGATAGATTTATGTACTTTCTCTAAGATGATATGTACGTAGTGAAATATGTGTATGTATCCACCTCGCTTCAAATTCCCAACGATTGCCAAACTTCAAATTGTTCGACGATTGGCAGATGTTTCTCATACATTTTCCAATTGCATACATACATACTTACATACACAGGCATGTTTAACATAATTAATTTTTATTTAATAAATGAGGTACATACATAGCATTAAATTATGTACTTTATCTTTTCTCTTTTCTTTTCTTCCCTGTATATACAAACTTGCATAATTTGTTTTGTTTTTATGTTTATGTGTTGGATAACAAACAAAAATAAAAAATATATCTATGTATATACATACATATATAATCCCAACAAACAAAAACCCACACTTTTAATTAAAGCTCCTCCTGAATTGATTCAACCTTTACTTGAAGATGGTGAGAGAGTACAAAGTGTCTAAATCGAATACGGTATTTTCGTTAAGAAGTTTTGCGATATACACACACATACATACATACATTCATAGTTACATAGTTACATAGTTACATAGTTACATAGTTACATACAGTGTACTCGTATTGTATTACCAGTGCATGCTTTACTTAATAAAAGGTGTCAAAACTCGCCAATTAAGTAGATTATTAATACAATACATAGTTACAACATTCATACCAACATAAGTATACATAGTTATGTAATTAATATGAATACAATATCTTCTTACTATTGAACACATTTTATGCGAACTTAATGGAAAATGTCATGTTGAATTGTTATTAAATTACATAAATATGTACATACATATATATAATTTTAACAAATCTTTTTTTTTTTCTTTAATTACACATTGTGTTAAAAACACTGTTGCAATATATTACATATATATTTACAATAATATATACAATCACGTGGTTCATTAGATTCATCTTAAATTCGCAGATTGAGATGTGAGTTTTATTAATTTTATATCAAAATACCAGTCATATCTGATTTTTTTAAAATCTTCAAATTTTATAAATGAAAACATTGTAAGTTTTCTAAAACTTTATAACATAAAAATGTTCGCCGATGTTTGGAATACTTTTTAACCTATTATAGAACTTCGTAACAGCGAAGCTAAAAAAAATTAGTACATATTTTTTGGGCAATCAAGTTAACCTCACTTGTTCTCCCAATGCGAACTATGTATATATATTTTTTTTGTGGCTATATGTTAATGAGCTTTATTCGAAAGGCCTATTTGTCTTGCCACAGGCGTCGTACCCTAGAAAAAGTGTGATTAATTTCTATAAAAAAAAATTTCAAGTAGTTCCTGCAATTCATATACGCAAGATGTTTAGACATAAGTTGTGAGCACGTCATGTTTTTAATAATATATGATTTTTTTATTATTTTTTTTTTTTGCTTTATAAGGATTGAGAAATTCTTCGACCCATAAACTTTACGCAATGCACCACACATACATAGATGTTTACTATAGACGAGTTGAACAACGTAATTAACGGTAATCAGTCCGAATCATTCTAGAATAATGTTGTGTTTAGTGATGAATCAAAGTCTAACATATTTGGATCAAATATACACACAAAAATTGCGAAAATCAAACAGAGTTCCAGAAAATAATATATCTTAGACTATGAAACACGGTGGCGGCAACGTCATGGTTTTTGGGCTGAATGACGGCAACTGGAGTGGGAAATATCGTGAAAATTATTAGAAAAATTGACAATCACTCCTATTTAAATATTTTAAAAGAAATTTAACTCCAAGCTTCGAAAAGTTGGGCTTAAATGTGTGCCTAAAATGTTGTAATAAAATCCTCCAATCCATGTATCTTCTGCTGTATGTTATCATAGGTTCAAAGGAAAATAAGTAATTACAAGATAAACTTTTAAAATGGCGATGCGGCTCAACTTTTTTGATTCACTGCATGTTATAAATTTTGTTATTACGTGAAATTTTGTTGGTGCGAGAAAATGGTTTGTTTTCGTTTTTCAGAAAAACATCACTGCTATTGGTTGTTCGATAAGACGGTGCTACAAACGAAATCAGTGCGGACCTCGATATTATTTTCTGATAGTACACGCACCCAGCAAAACAGAACCCTCAATAGCATTTTTAAAGCTAACTCGAATTCTTTTTTAAAACATCTCAAAGTTTTGATGTTCTGGTGTATATTGTTCGCAAAAAAATCCCAGCTGATTTGAGTTGTCCTTAATTTTAATTAACATCGTTTTTTCTCATATTTTTCAAACAGATTTGTTTATATTAAGCACCCTCGACCGTTCTTTTAGATGACGTCTTGTCATCTTTCGGTTAATTGGCCGACTTCCAATACTTGGTTTTAAGAAGCGAACTTGGGGCTATGTCAGGGCTACAGATTTGAGCAAACCCTTTGGGGTGGATTAATTCAACCCGTCTTTTCACTATATTCGGTTTAAGGCCGTAGCTCCTGCTAAGTTATTTCTTACAAGTGTAATAGGCCATGTAAGATATCTTTATTCGTTTTTCAATATTCATTTTCCAGTTCAGATTGGTATCAATCTCAACCTCTAGGTATTTGGCTATGGGGACAGAGAAATTGTTTGTACCTCTGAGTGTGGACTAGACTAGAGACAATCTGAAGTCAATCGCCGCCCATCCCTCCTGTATGGTATTGGGTGTGGAGGAGTTCTTGTCAATTACAGCCACTTGCAGGTTGCCTCTGGCCACATTACAAAAATGTCTTGCTGTTGTTGCCCTGTTCTGCTCGGTTCGCTGGTTCATTATGGGAGTGGTTCCTTTTCTGGGAACTGCTTTGCTTGCTGGTTTCTCCGGGGGGATGGGGGGGGGGGTTCGGATTTTTTATTTTTCAGGAAGCTTTCATATTCCTCCACTATCTACTTTTGGCGCTTGAGCTTGAGCTGAGGTGCCGGCAGCCTGATCTTTGACTATCTTACCAAATATCTGATACTTCCGCACTTAATTTATATATTTTTGCCTTTCTTTGTCCTGATTCTCTCCTTTAGCTGTCAGTGTACCATGGTTGATACCCATGGCTAGTTTTGGGAACTTTGGTTGATCTCCGCTATGTTTACTGCAGTTACATCAGGTAGTACTTGTGGGCGCGAGGATTGTGTCTTCATCGGATTCCTTAAAGGGTCCTGGTTTCCAATAAGTCATTGTCATTGCCTTTATCTCTGTTACTTTTGGTTAGTCGTCAAAATGTTCGTTATTGTTGCTGTTGTTTTGGTTCATAGTTTCGTCCTACGAGTCACTTGACCACAGAGCCGGTATGTGTAAAGAAGGCATTTAATACCCGCGACCTCGCCCGAGCATCTGAGGGACCGTCTTCGATCGGCTACTCGATTACCGCCCGTTGCAGCACAGATACCTCGACACCTTGGCTTAGGGTGGTATTGGTGCGGGTGTTCTCATACTTTCCACAATGTGGAAAACTGAAGGATTTTTCATCAATATCCCCAATGTGGGAATTATGAGGTATCCCTCTTAGTTCGTAAAAGCAATGGATCATTTCGCATCCATCGGTTCTGTAACATTTTGTTGCATATAGATCGTCAAGTCGTGTATTCGTCTCAAGCAGGTGTTTGCAAGGATAGTACTCGTATTATTCTTCTTAACTGGCTGGATAGATCTCACGCTACGTAAATGGTATACAGGTGTCATCAGGTTTCCTGTTGTGGTTCTCAAGGCGGTGTTTAGATAGGGTTTTATTATCCTCATGTCATCTCGCTCGTCCCTGGCGTCCAAAGCGGTGCTTCGTAATTTATAACCGGCCGGCCAATAGATTTGTAGCAACGTTTCTTTACCTTTTCACAATATTCTGCCGGCTAACGACTTGAAGCTGACAATCATCGCGGTCGTATGCGGAGTGAATGATTGCAGACAGTCGAGAATTTTTATGCCCTGATATGAAAGTAGTTGATTTAGGTAAAAGGTATTCCAAAGCAGGGACACTTCGAAATTGTAAAAACGTACAAATGTATATGAATACGAGTACATATGCTATTCAATGCGATTTGACTGGATTGGAAATTGCTTTTTCATGTCGTTATGTTTGTGTTAGCTTTTGAATATTATTTTGCATTAAAAGCCCATTAATGGATATACATACATAGATAGATAAATACATACATACATATATATGTACATTAGAGTTGTTCAGTGTTTATATATCGAATCGAGCTTGAAAATTTATAAACTAATTCTGCTCATCAATTATCTTACAGGAAACTCCAATAGCCTTGCGCATTTGGTAGACAACGAAATCCCACTTTCTCAGATGGACATACCGCAAACACAAACTGCACAAATGCAACGACAATTCCGACACCATAAAGATCGTGCGCAATCCAATCTATCTCCCGATAGTAATAATATTATGAGCACTTTCGATTCCAACGAAGACGTAATTGAAATTGTAGGCAAAACAGAGGTTGTAGCTGCAGTGGCAGCTATCGCTGCTACAAATCATGCACGCGAACGCCAAAATCTTTCAGGCAGCTATAATAATTTATTTTATACAGAAAATGGTGTCATAAATAACACAAATACCACGAATAGCCCAACATTGCCGTTGAGTGTTTCGGCAATGGAACGTTTAGATAAAGAATCACCTGAACTAGCGCTGGAAAAAAGTATAACAAATCGATCGATTAGCATCGATATGAATGATTCTAAAGATTTTGCTGAGCACACTCAACACGATGCATTAAGTGAGCAAACACATGCGTTGAAACAATTAACGCAAACAGAAAATCTCTATAGTAATGTTACGCAAATGGTCGGTAATGCAAATGGCAGTGATGCGCAGCAACAGGATAGTAGTGTAAATTTGCATGTTTATTCAAATTTAATGGATGAACAAAAACAACACGAACTCTCGTTACAAATGAGTCAACAGCAGCAACATAAAAAAACAACTCAAAAGAATGGTATGCCAGTCAGTGTATTGCTGTCGTCAACATTACTAAATGACGATCTAGACTTAGACGATCCAGTTAGTGCATCATTTGTGGCACAAGAAAACCTAGATACAAAATTTCTATCTGGTAATGGAAAAGTTGGTGATAATTCAATGAATGGCTTGAATCGTTTACGTATGCTAAATAGTACAACTATGATAAATACGGCACTCGATTTGGATAGCTTAGATGGCTCTAGCTTAGGCAATAATTCCCAATCATGCCTAGTGAAAGGAACACCACAGATATCGTAAACTAAAAACAAAAATCCTTCGAAGCATATTTACCCACATACATTTTCATATAAAATATGATGTGTATCTACAAATGTATATATATTTTAAATATAATTTATATAAGCTAAGATGTAAAATCATTTAAGGGAAGTGCTGTGCTGGCCGATACAAATTAATACATAAAAGTGCTTAAATACTTAAATGCAAACAAACATTTGCCTCCGACATATGCCATAATACGGTACATCGCACAAAAACCTCTAAACAAAATCAGCCAATAACGGCATGATGCTAACGGTGAAACCGATAATTAATTTATTATTATTATTTTATATTATAAAATTATTTTCTTTTATTTTTTATTTTATTAATATTATTAATCATCGTTGTTTTTGTAACTCGGTTCGACCTTGTCACAAAGCATCAGTTGAGAATTTTATTTTTTGCTCTTATCGTAGTGTAAAAAACCAGAAATTTTTTGTCTGCAAAATCTGGAAGGCCAAAATTTCACTTGGCTTAATGCAATAAAATACTTTCCTCATGCAAGAGAAAGTAATTAGTCATGTATGTACGTATAAATTTCATATTGCTTATTAATTTATGATTTGTTCTTTTTTTTTTTATAGAGGTATATATGAAATTCCGTTGATTTTTATTCTTTTTAACCGCTTCTTTAAGCACAACTTTTATAATAAAAATATGATATATATGTATGCATGCATGCATGTTAAATTAAGGGTGCGAATATAAATTTCTTAACTGCATTATTCTTATTCTCAAATGAATGAATGAATGAGAATTACAGAGTCAATTTAAGTGCATGCTAATTAATTTTACGTAAAGAATGGCCAGATAGTACATACATACGTTTGTATGTTCCTAAACTTCTCTATTGAGTTTTGATTTTTATTATCTCATCAGTACTGGTATTGCTTTAGACATCCATATGTACATATGTATGACAAATTTAACAATTTCTTTTAAGGCCAATTAATTTCCTCGATATTAGAGTATTTCGCTGTAAAATTGCCACTATTATTAAGGGGAACGAATAAACTGGTTTTATCGTAATTTCCTTTATGTTTTTAAACTGTTAACACAATACATTCGCATTGGGATGTGATGCATGGAATATTTAGCGTATGGGTATTAATTAATTAACCAGTGGTGTGTATAGCGAGTATACAGAGTTTTTTTTCGCAATGTAATAAATTATTATAAATTTAAGTTAAGAACTTTAGGAACTAGAAAGTTAACAATTTTCTTAGAACCTTACGAATAAATAAATTAGAGGTTAAATGGCTGTGCCTCAAATGCTAACTGTAGGTGCAAAACTTGGCTAAATTAATTAATTAATTCAAATTACTCCTAGTTGTAATTCAAGTTGCACCATTCAATTATTAATTTTTAGTTATTTACAATTACTTTTAGATGATAAGACGTAGAAAAACATTCGAAAATCAAATCCAGATAAAATGCCATTAAAAAAAAAATGGAAGTTACGGGAAAGTATTTAAGATTTTATATTAAACCTTCAAGAGTTATCTAAGCATGTAAATAACTAAAGAAATACATACATACATACTTATAAAGTTGAAAGTAATAATAATAATAATAACAATAATATAAATAACAAATCAACCTGATTAGTTATAAACGTTACGATTACTACTATTGAGATGTTATCAAGTTATGTTAGAATTAAAGAGTAAAAAATATTATTACATACATAAAATCGTTACTGTAACTAGGAGAAAATGTGAAAACTATAAAAGAATAAAACAACGAAACTACAAATGTGTACATATATTATTATTATTATAATTTTTTTTAGCAAAAGACGTATATGGGCGATGAAAACGAATGTCTCACAAAAGTCTATCATGGTAATATCCCAATCTAAATGCCAATACCGAGATATTTGATTTTGTGTGTTCGCTACGCTTCCTTGACCAGTTTGTAGAAAGCATAACTAATGGCGCTGTAGTTATAACTCCGCTCTATCTGCAGCTCGCTTTATTTTCTTCATCATTAGGTTGAAGAAGTTACAAGATAAAGAATAACCTTGTCTGAAATCGCGTTCAGTATTGAACGACTCGGAGGGGTCTACCCCGACTTTGACGACCAAATTTAGACGTTTATGTTGTCGAAGGCTGCTTTGTAATCGACAAAGAGGTTGTGTGTGCCGATTCTCTTCAAACGAGTCTTCGAAAATTTGAGGTAGGATAATATCTGAACAATAATGGATCTACCTGGTCCGAAACTATATACACATAAGATCCATTCCTATATATGTAAGACCTTATGTGCGCAGACTTTGGGCAAAGAAACTGCTGCATACATTTTGTCTGTTATTCGTCGCCGTATTTGTACAGCTCAGTCGGTGGACCAAGAGCTCTTGCAGCTTTGTTATTTTTCAGGTGAGCGATTGCTATTCATTCGGACTTCATAATAACTGAGTGATGGAACCACTATATTCCTTCGACAACAATTGAGGTTTCTGGTTCCGGTCCATTGCAGAATGGAAAAGTTTTTCTACCGTAGACTCAGTATACTTTGGGCTTCAGTCACCAAATTATCTCTTGTATATAAGTAAGCGCAGGTCTTGAAACTTTCTTTAAGTCACGGTATCTTCTTATAAGCTTATCGATCATTCCAACTGTTACACATTTCGGACTCAAATTTTTCTGGTTGCAAATGCTTCTCTCTTTAGATAGATAAGTATAAATAGATTCCATGACGGCTGTAGATTGTTGTGCTCTTAGAGAGTAGGAGAGGAAGTCGAGGAGAGCTGTTTGTTGTGATTTCATCTTCTAAAATGGGTCTTGGTGCGTGCACAATTCAAACAAATTGGAAACATTTCTTTCGTCTACAACAACATGGTCGATGTGGTTACGAGTTATTCAATCTGGAGACAACCACGTAGCTTGTTAAGTCTTTTGTGCCCTAGTTGGGCAGATGCATTTTTTAATTAAGGGGTCGGAAGTTTCAGGTGAATCTCTTTATATAGTCTCTTTATTATAGCCCATAATACGTTTGTCTTGTCCGTTATAAAAATTGAAAGTTCTCAACCGAAGCCATTGTTTTCTTTTCATTAAAATATTCTTTTATGGGGCGGTTCCCAAAACCAGTACATCCATCGCTGGTTGGCGAGGAGGTATGATAACTCTTCTATATAGATAGACGCTTAGTTCAATACCGATGTCCACTCGCAGCCGACCCAATGGTGAACAGACGCTGCAGTAAGACTTCCATTATAATAAAAATGTACATACCTCTTCGGTTCTAAGGTCATTCTAAATTTATGGGTACACTTCTAGGTGGATGGTCTAAGGAAACTCTCCACCACATACATAAATATAGCCAAGTAGCAGCAATTATTAAGAATTTCCATAGTAAGTATTGTTCAGTTAACAAACAAACTTCGGAAACAAACGCACTGTCCCATAATGTTTTCATTTTGAATTTGCATTTTTCTGTTAAATTAGTACATTAACTTACATATTACAGCATTATAAGTCTTATAATAGTTTAGGATTATCCATTAGGCTAACATTCTTATTTTTTGTAAATGTATATTGTGCGTCTGAGCTATTCTTGTTGTGTCTCCTCTAAATTCACAAATACATTTCGCATTTTTTCCAAATCAGGTGGAGCTGTATCTGGATTTCTTATCCAAAAGTGATATGCCCGTTTATCCGTTTGTGTGAAAGGTTTAAAGCTTTTTGGGTTTAAGGCATCGGCACCTGTGATTTTCGAATTGTAACGAGCATACAAAAATACACGATAGCGCCAATTATCGAACGTCTAAGAAATAAAAGAAAGTACACTGATGAAAAAATGACAATAATGTTCATATATAGAGTAATATCTATAATTAATGCTTTTACCTGTTTCCATTCCGCTACATGTTTAACTGCACCTTGTGGCACTGAATTGAGAATATCTGCTAATTTCACCCAATATTGATCCAAAACCGGATCACTACGACGATGTTCATTAATTACGGGATTCTGCTCCATGAAGTTAACATAGATCTCTTTCTGTTTTTTCGACATACGTTCCTTTCGTTCTAAAGGTAAAATTTCATACAAAAAAAAAATAATTTATTAAAATATATGCATGTATACTTGAGTGTATTGACAGAACTTACGCCTAAAGCTATTGCTTGTGGTATTTTCTTGCATCATAGCTTCGAAATGTTGTTGTTGCTGGTGTTGTTGCAAGGCATATTCATGTTGCAAACGTTCCAGGTGCAACTCTTGCTGTTGTTGCTGTTGCTGCTGATGATGCTCTTCATCAAGATATACGCCTGGTTTGGCATGAAGCGGCATTGGCGGGGGCGAAGACCCTTCTGCGTCCGTATTCGCCCCTGTCGTATTTATCGTGGCATCATAGTCAATTTTCGGCTCTATTTCCATATGACTTATTTCACTCGGAGGTATATTCGCATGTTGCATACGCATCTTCATTACTGGTAGTTCATCAGCATTTTGCGAATTTTGTGAACTTGTACCACTGGCATTCGAACGTCCACCCGCTGCTGCATTGTAAATAGAAGTGTTTGCATTGTCGTGCAATTCCAAGGAGGACTTTTGTGCAGCTGGACAATGGCATGTGTTGCAGCTACCAATTGAAGTAAAGTTCTCTTTGCAAGGATCATAAACTATTAAAAAAAAAGAGTGTGCATACATTAATTAAAAAATATTATGAATATATATGTACATGAATGTATGTATACATAATTCGTAGATACACCTCCATGTGTTTTGAATAATAAAAATTATTCTAAGGAAATTCAGCAACTATCAGTATAGATAATATATTACTTTAAACTTTTATTACAGTAATTTTTGATATTGTACATCATAGGCTTTAATACTAAATGTTTTAAAAAATAATTTTGCACTCCCGGTCTCCTAATACTGATATTTTTACATTCAATAATTGTAGTTCGTTTGAGAAGTTTCTGATTTGCAAAATGGATCAGGTTTATCGGTCTGCTGAGGCGGTGTACTTTTATAGCTTGTCCACATAGAATATGCACGTTGGTCGGTGGAAGTAAGCGGCTTGAAGTTTTTGACATTGTGCGTAACAGAACCAGCAAGCTTGTAATTGTAGCGATAGTACATAAACACTCTATACCTCCAGGCATCAAAAGTTTGCTTCCATTCTTCCACATTTTTAACCGCTCCTTGTGGTACATTGTTTAAAATTGCTGCCAACTTATTCCAGTGCGATTCTAGCACAGAATCGTTACGACGCTGAGACAACATACATGGATTTTCTTCGAAATATTTCACGTATACTTCCTTTTGATCTTTAGACATTCTCTCTCCTCTTCCTGTTGAATAGTTTTGTATAGAAATTAGAGCTAAACTTATAATAATATATATACATACTTCTAAAACGGTTCATTGCGCAGGAAGCATATTGGTGTTGTTGATAATTTATTTTTTTAAGATGAATGTCATTGTCATCGCGAAGCTCAAATGTTTGACGCGGGCAAAATAGATGGCTTCCTGTATTCAGCTGGTCTTGAATCGGATCAATCTCAGGCGGTTGTTTCTTCAATTTTTGATTCTGTTCTATTCCGCATTCAATTTGCTCACATTTGTTAGCTGTATGCTCGTCACTGATTGAAAGTAATTTTGAATTAGATCGAGTTTGCTCCGCATAACTTTCGTAAACGCATTCCTTATCAAGGCTTTGTGAAGCGCTTGTAAATGCGTTTCGCACGTCCGAATTTGTTAGCGTTTCTGTGTACTTTATATGTTTACTATCAAACGAATCTCTATATTCTTGTCCAGGCGTTTCTGGCATATGTATACTTCCTTCCATTTGCAAAGAGCCACCACCAGTAGTAGTAAAATTTTCTGTAGATGACGAGTCAACCAATCCATTATCTTGCACAACGTCACCTGGATCAGCTGAAAAAAGAGCATATTAAAGTTGCTTGATTTAATGTAAATATGTTTATGAACTTACTAGAGGATGTGCAGTACGATGAGCGTGAAATAATTATAAATTTATTTTTAAAAACATTTTTTATAAAGATATGTAGAAACGTACAAACGTCCCAGTTTATGTAATCGCAAATACAAATATATTGCTTTAATATATTTGTACATATAGTACATTATATTTTATGAGAGTTACACTTAGTTGTTCCATGGGAAGAGATATTACTCAATATTTAAACAGTTGATACAGGAAAAGTAAGGAGTTAAGCTAAATTCAAAATTTTGTATGCCCGTCCCTAATTGTATTTAACCGGAAATAAAAATGCATTACAGATTAATAATTTAATTTAATAATTATAAAAATTTAATTTTAACCGTTTCATTTTTATTTTTAAATTGACGGACCTAGAGATTATGATATCAAGGCATATAATTAAAATATGGCTTGGCTCTGCCAGTAGTAAACATATAATGTCTGTAATCTTCCCCTCATACAACAATAAACTTCACTGTAATATTAATAAACCAAACAATTCTCAACCGTTTATTGTTTTTGTAAACAAACAATAAAGCTAGAACCACTTCTTATTCACTCAGAGGAGTAAACGAAGGAATTATATTACCAATTCATGTTAAATACAAACACCTCAAGTCCTTCAAAATTTATATCCAAACTATGGGGTACACTTTTAACTCACCTTGTCCGATTTCTATAACGAAATTAGTAAGATCGTGGCGTTGTGCTAAGTAATGTAAAAGCAGCTCATCAGGTATATTGAACCCAATTTTCTTATTCCGAAACTCAAAATTATAAATTCCAAATGCGGCTCTCACTGTAATAAATATAGAAATTATTATTATTTTTTTTAGTAATATAAGTAAAAATAAGTTTTGGAATCTCTAGTGTTCCAAAACTTATTTTCACACATAGGTGAACTGCAATTCATTTTACATACCAACGTTTCTCAAGTCCCAGATATTTAAATTACGGTTTTCTTCAGGCACTCCGATCATGAGTAATTTCTTACTATCTCGAAATTGAAAAGGAATTATTATACCCGATCGAAGCACCATTTTATTTTGACCGAAACAAGACTATTTAGGAATTACTGTATCAACATAGAAATATTTTTGCTTGAAAAATATTCAGAATATATCTAAAAATGCTTTTGCTAAGGGACTTGTTTTGCTTCTTATTTTCTTAAAAATCAAGATGTGGTTTTTTTTACTACTGTGGCGAAAATGCGAAGCGAATGACAGATGAAAGAGAGGAGCCGACAACTGGCACGTTCTAGAACGTAAGAGGCGATTATCGTAAGCGACGCAATAATTCCAGGGGTTTCGTTTTCACGTAGCAAACAAGTATATAAAGACTACATACGACTGCAAGAGAGTCAGTCAGCAAACAGTCGTGAATCAGTTGTGAATTAAACTCGTGGAGATTACATTACAGTAAAGTAATAAAAACAGTACATTGTGAAAGTTGTATACAAGTGATTGTAAATAGTAACGTAAATTGTAATTGAATTGTGAATTACCGAATAATTAAAAAGGACATTAATTAAGTCTTTATAAATAAAGAGACTGCAAATTAAGTTGGCGATTTTATTTAACAATCCAGAGGTCGTACCCGAAAGATTAAGGAAATCATCGAGGTTAATCAGCAAGATCGTAACACTACTTTCTTCCACATTAAATGTCAAAATGTGTCAAGTTCTTCTAGAGTGGAATGTAATCGTAAATATTGTGGCGAAAATGCGAAGCGAATGACAGATGAAAGAGAGGAGCCGACAACTGGCACGTTCTAGAGCGTAAACGAGGCGATTATCGTAAACGACGATTATCGTAAACGAGGCGATTATCGTAAAACGACGCGGTTATTCCAGGGGTTTCGTTTTTCAAGCAGCAAACAAGTATATAAGGACGACATACGACTGCAAAAGTAATCAGTTGTGAATTAAACTCGTGGAGATTACATTACAGTAAAGACAGTACATTGTGAAAGTTGTATACAAGTGATTGTAAATAGTAACGTAAATTGTAATTGAATTGTGAAATACCGAATAATAAAAGGACATTAATTAAAGTCTTTATAAATAAAGAGACTGCAAATTAAGTTGACGATTTTATTTAACAATCCAGAGATCGTGCCCGAAGGATTTGGGAAATCATCGAGGTTAATCAGCAAGATCGTAACAATTGGTGTCGGAAGTGGGATTGTTAAATAAATTCCAAAGGATAATTATTAGAAAAAAAAATTATGGAGTATAAGAACATGGAGGTACCACTACAAACAAGTGGTCTTAGAAGGCAGTGAACTGATTCCACCGAAGTCAGAAGCAGTTGTTTGGGCGAAAATTAATGGATATTGTGGGACAAACAAATTGTGGGTTGTCGAAGCAGCACAAAATTCTACACTGGACTTACTTATTGGAAAAACCCTGGCTAAGACACGAAAGAATGGACGCATCCCAGTGAGAGTATTGAATGACCAGATCATCAGTAAAAATTCCTCGTGGAACTGTATTAGGGCAATGTCAAGAGGTAGAAGCCATTATTAACAGCAATGATTCATCTGGAATCGACTCTATTGGCAGCAAGGAGATGGAGGAAGATATCAATGCATGGACGCAAGGGTTGAAAGACAAGTACAAGCACAAGGCCAGCCAGATGATCCGTAAATACTCCAACATATTCGACAAGGATGGCAACAAACCAGGCAGGACCAACGTAGTGAAGCATAGCATTGATACTGGTGACGCAAGACCAATTCGTCAAGCTCCTCGAAGCGTTCCACTAGCCAAACGTGGCGCTGTTGGCCAAATAATTAGGGAAATGAGCGAAAGCGATGTTATCGAACCATCGGCAAGTCCATGGAGCTCTCCGGTGGTACTCGTGAAGAAGAAAGATGGCCAGTTGCGGTTGCGTGGACTATCGGAGATTAAATGATGTTACAAAGAAAGACAGCTATCCTTTGCCCAGGATCGATGATACACTAGACTCGTTAACTGGCACAGAATGGTTCTCAACACTTGACCTTAAGAGCGGGTATTGGCAAGTAGAAGTGAGTGAAGAAGATAAAGAGAAGACAGCCTTTAGTGCTGGCAACGGTATATGGCAATTTACGATAATGCCATTTGGTTTTTGCAATGCTCCTGCCACTTTTGAAAGATTAATGTACCATGTGCTCAAAGGACTACACAACTGTTTGGTGTGTCTGGATGACATAATCGTATTGGGAAAGAGCTTCGACGAACATTTGAGTAATTTGGAAGAAGTTTTCCAGAGAATAGCTGGCGCTGGTCTTAAACTAAGTCCTAAAAAGTGCTCTTTATTCAAGAAGGAGGTTAATTACTTAGGTCATCAAGTAACCACGAAGGGCGTGTGTACTGCGAAGGAAAAAATAGAAGCAGTGAAGGATTGGCCGAGGCCCAGAAATTTGCATGAATTAAGAAGTTTCCTTGGGCTGTGTACTTACTATCGCCGCTTTGTTCCGAATTTCGCCAGTGTAGCTCACAGTCTCCATGAACTCACAAGGAAAAATAGATCTTTCGAGTGGAAAACTGAACAAGAGGATGCTTTCCAAGCTTTAAAAGAACGACTATGCACTGCACCTATGATGTCGTACCCGGTTCCAGGTGCAACATTTATTCTGGACACAGATGCTAGTGGTTATGGCATAGGAGGGGTACTTTCGCAAGTGACTGATGGGCAGGAGAAGATAGTTGCCTACTATAGCCGGTGTATTGGGAAACCAGAGCGGAACTACTGCGTAACGCGGTTAGAACTATTAGCGTTGGTGGATTGCATTAAACACTTCCACAAATATCTGTATGGTCAACATTTCCGCGTTAGAACGGATCAGGCATTGCTGAAGTGGCTACTACAGTTCAAGAATCCCGAAGGGCAGCTTGCACGGTGGATTGAGAGGCTGCAAAGTTATGACTTCACCATCGAGCACCGCAAGGGTAATACGCACGGAAATGCTGACGCTATGTCCCGTCGACCATGTAGTTTGGAATGTAAGCACTGCTAAAAAGCTGAGGGTAAGGAAGACATAATAGACGTCCGGCTAATGACAGTTACATCAGCAGAAGAGTGGGAGGCAAGTCACTTAAGGAAATGTCAGCAAGAAGATCCGGACTTGGAATTGGTAATGTACGGATTGGAGTAAAGAACAAATGGCAGCGGAAAGTCCCATCGCGAAAGCATACTGGGCACAATGGAACAGTTTAGAATTGATATCTGGCTGTTTGCATAGAGTATGGGAAAGTGAAGATAGCCAGTGCTCTCGGAATAGTAGTTCCGAGGTTAAGAATTCCGGATGTTCTTAAGGAATTCCATAATGGTCCTAGTGGAGGGCACCTAGGCATTACAAAAATGCTGGAGAAGATCAAGCAGCGGTTCTATTGGGTTGGCTGTCGTCAATCGGTCGCTGAGTGGGTTGCTAACTGCAAGGAGTGCAGTGCAACTAAAGGGCTAAAATCACGAAACCATTACAAATTGAAGGCCAGGTATGACAAAGCGATGAACTCTGAAGGCTTCCAAAGTGAAGATTTGGTGTTGCTGTGCAGTCCACAATTGAAGAGGGGTCTGTCCCCAAAACTTCAATGCAATTGGGATGGTCCATATAAGGTAATAAAACGGCTAAATTACGCAGTGTATCGAATCCAGAATGTTGGGAGACCAGGAAGCATGATGAAAGTGGTTCACCTAGAGAGGCTTGCTGGGTTTGGAACAGCGAATGTGTCTGATCGGGACGATCAGACTTAGGTGGAGGGCAGTGTGGCGAAAATGCTAAGCGAATGTCAGATGAAAGAGAGAAGCCGATAACTGGCATGTTCTAAAGCGAATTCGAGAACATTCGAAAAGAGAGAGGTTCGATTATTCTAGACGGTTGGTTGCGAGCAACCGGGAGTTGTATATAAGGGCGACACACGACTGCAGAGAGGGTCAGTCAGCAATCAGTCGTGAAGTAAACGCGTTGCAGCAAAGTAATAAACATTACATTGTGAAAGTTTTATACAAGTGATTGTAAATAGTAAAGTAAATTGTAATTGAATTGTGAATTACTGAGTAATCAAAAGAACATTAATTAAATTCTTTATAAATAAAGAAACTGCAAATTAAGTTGGCGATTTTAGTTAACAATCCAGAGATCGTACCCGAAGGATTTGGGAAATCATCGAGGTTAATCAGCAAAATCGTAACAATATATTGTCAATGGATGTTTATGTATAAGTAGCAGTTCTCGAAAATTGGATTTTGAGAATACTTAAATGCTAGAGACAATCTCAGGCAATCGCTTACTCCTCGAACTCAAGTTAGTACGGAATGAGTATAAAAAGAACTGCTTTAAAAGTGTAGACGCTATGTATGTAATCCCGTTGTGAGGAATATTGACAGCTCAGCCTTAGTTGACATTTCATTATTATTGAGTGGTACACACGTGTTTACATTTATTTTTGTACATTTGCGCATTTAAAGAAATTATAAATTTAACTTAAAATGGGCCGTACGAACCGATCTCGGAAACGCCGTGATGAAATGAATAAAATAAAAAAAGCCAGATATGAAGCGAAAGAGTTAATACGCTTAAAAAAAACACTTGGCCTTATTGATGCTGATGGGAATGAAGTTATGAAAGATGTGTCGGATGTTGTCACAGTGAAATCAGCTAAGGATTTGAAAAAAGTATACGTACAGATTTACTAAAGTGATAATAAAATACTAACAAATATAATTATAAAATTCTCAGGACAAAATTTCCCGGGAAGAACAAGAATTAGAGCATGAAATGGAAGAACGTAGGGAACCAGGCAAGAACTTTACTGAGGTTAATGAGAAAACTGGAAAAGTTCATATTTACAATAGTAAAACCATGAAAGATCAACATGGTTCTTATCCACCATGGTACAAACCAAAGAAAACAGCTAAGCGTATGCGAAAGAAGGCGCACGCAATGAAGAATCGATTCAGACAAGCATGGACTACAGCGAATGTGCCGCTATAAAATAAAGGTTATTTTATAATTTATTTACCATTTTTTTAAACACCACTTTTATGTATTTGTACATTCTTTAATTTAAAAGGAAAATATATGAATTAAATGTAAACAATACCGAGTGTTTAGGTCTATAAAAAATATTTATTTCAGACATACCGATTTAGTACTGCCAAACTATTGGTAGCCACCAAAAATACCAATTGCGCTTTTATTTTTGAATACAGTCGGTTAATAGAAGTATTAATGTTCAAAACATAAAAAACATAAATGGTTATAAATTAATACATACATACAACTAAATAAGTCTTTATTGTATAGAACAGTAATTGCGTACGCTACATATCACACCTGTGGTAGTTTGTGCTACCGGATTTAATCGCATATTTCTGCCTGCAGACAGCGGCGATAGTTGTCGAGTATCTCGCATTCGATTTTTCGATGTATCACCCGATTCTAAAGGTCATTCATTTGTTTTTTCCATTTCTATTGTGTCTTGCGAGTTTTCTTCCTCAATATTACCTTGCATTACAATAGGATTAGCTGAAGGGTTGTTCTTCAGAACAGAACCACCTGTAAAACCCAGTAGGCCACAACCCACGGCCGCAAGTCCGCCTGCTTTCAATCCAGCTACTAATCCAATAGGTCCACCTACACATGTTCCTATAAGTGCTCCCACCACTGGATACATTGCTTTTTTGTATGTAAGTGCCCTCCGCAAATTACTTTCGCCGATTTGCACTTGCTCAAGAGCTTCCTCGGCATTATCAGCAATTATTTGCACGCTCTCACTTTGCTCGTGTACAATACCATGCACGTTACGGAACATTCCATTCAGATCGCGTATTTCACTTTGTAATTGTTCAAGTTCATCTAGACATGCTTGTCGTTGTTGCAATTGGTATTCCTGTTGTTCAAAATTCGTTTCTATTGCAGGTAGTACTTCACGATGAGCCATCGTAGAGCCGATTTCCACTGGATTAGCGATTTCGTCTTCTTCAAGGTTTGTCATCGATTCAGAGTATTTATTATAAGATGGTGTTTTCAATTTAATCTCTTTAAATAAATTTTTTTGTTATATTAATATAAACTGTATTTAAAATACTTACCCAAATATTCACTCATCCCTTGAAATGCTTTATTTTTTCCTTCTTCCATCATGCTATCGAAGCGTTTGAGATCCTCTGGTCGAACTTTCTCTCGCAATACATCCATCTCCAGCAATAAATTTTTTATTTGCTTAATAACGCGAGTTGCATTTATCTCTTCTTTCTTAATTTTATTCCAGTCCCCCAGCGCAAGGCTTTTCTCAATATTGCTGCGATGATTTTTGAGTAAGCCCAACTGATGAGGAATGGCGAGGTCATTAAATCGGCGAACCGAAACCTCGGCCTGCTTCAAAGGTATTTTATCGCTTGAAGTCATTGCATATATGTATGTTTGTAATTTTTTACTACGTTAAACTTTTTACCAAAAAATTTTACTTTATTTGGGTACTATGTAGAAGTAACTACAGGAAACCAATACGTTTTTATAATGCTATTTTAGAAGTACTACAGCTTGTTCTAGATAGCCAATCTTCCAAAAGAATTAATTTTAAATAAAACACAAGATTTCTTCAAAAAAGTATGTTATTGATAAATAAGCACAAAAACATTTTCTTCTTTTGTATTGTAATTTTGTTTTCATGTCATTATTCGCAATACAGAGTTGCTATGACTCATAAACACAGATAGTTAGTCTTATTATTCGTTTACATGTGTTTTTGTATTTTATTTCATTATTTGTGTGGAAATCAAGAAATTACACCCCGTTTGGATCAACATCGAAAACACCTTGAAAACGTGTTTTTTGGGCTGAGCATTGAGCGATTGAACTGAATAAGTCTTAAACAAATCCCTATTTTACAGATTTTAACAAAAAAAAAAAAAAAAAAAAAAAAAAAAAAAAATCGAAACAAGCAGTCCAGTATCGTTGGAAGTAATTTTTAATATCTTAAAACATTAGCAGCAATGACGAGGCGGCAAGACAGATCGCAAAATTAAATAATCAGAAAATAGTATTTACGCTTTGATAATGGGACTTGGAATGGCAACAGGTTCTTATCGGAGAAAGGTGAGAAATATTTTACGGATGTAGTAATTTTGGATTACTCGGTCTGCCAATACGTTCTTGTTGGACAAAAATAAGTAATGTTATACCAATGTAGCAATTTAAAAAAAGGCATTCATAGTTTCACAAACTTATTGAAAAGTGGATTTTCAAACAAAATGCAATGACTTTTTAAATGAAAATTTTCTCCTAGACCGAAGCATTTCTGGAACTGACTGGTTATCTATGTCTTTCCATTGAACAAAAATTATAGAAAATCAATTGCGTTTGAAAAAAGAATTGATGTAGCATTAGAAGCTTTGCCCTCCAATGAACGAGGAACTCAACAGTATAACCGTAAACATTTTATATAGTCAACTTCAGAACATTATAATATGCACGTAGATGATGTCGTATAATTGATTTCAATAACTTTCGTCATAAACTGGCTAGTGATGCGCTTAAAAATGTCTGTGGTCAACATAACCAAATAATGGCTGAGACACATTACAATTCATGTCAGAAATACACTTGGAGAACTTGATATTCCCTGCCTATTGGCGACCGTAATTAGAAAAAATTAACTTTTTATAATTTTAAATGTTCATCGGACCAGAACTTGAATCCAGAACCCAACCACTCGGCCATTGTGGCCATTGCAGCCGCCAAGTTTCGTCAAGTTGCATGTATTCATCCCAGTAGTAAAAGTCAATCTCAGGGTTGCTTTTTTTCTTGAAATCTATGGGAAATAAATATACATAGGTTTGGGTATAGGATATTTTCCCCATCGGTTCACATTTTTTTGCAAGTATTTTGTTGTTGTGTGATTGCATGGCTCAGATGGTATACACTACGTAGTTATCTGAGGGTCTAAGCGGGGTTAGGTCGTCGAAATGGTGACAGCTCTTGGTCGGATAAAATTCGGGTCAACTCCGGTATGTAGAACCGGCAGTGGTCAGAGTCGTTTTAGAATAAGAGCTCGAGCTGCCTCGAGAGACCCGCGTAACACAATTAAGGTCTGGATATTGTAGTATACTCAACTCCTATCCATCCAGATTTGCCCTGACATAGCCAAACGTTAGATGACATCGACGACTAAGACTGGATCTATCTGACCCTAAGCGGGGTTAGCGAACCGCTACAACAACAACAACAACAACAACATCACTACGCAGTATTGTGCATAACCCTAATAAGCTAATAACTGATACCATAGTTATATTTGGCTTCCGAAAAATTATGTTAACTTCGAGGCTATTTCAATAAGACTCTCTTCGCCTTCATTTTTATAGACTGCAGTAACAAGAATCATCCAGAACATTGTAGGAGTTCAATTGACTTGATGATTTGTGCAATTGAGATGTCCAAAATAACTAAAATTTGAATATTTGAATATATGAAATTAACTCTACCGTAGTTATTTTCCAAAAAAATTTTGTGCAATTATAATATTTGTACAAAAATTAAATATATTTATTTACAATTACATTACACTAACTTTTATAATACATATTTCTATAATTGAACAAATATTTTAATGAAAACATTGTAATAATGCCATATTTTAACGTAAGTACATACCAGGAATACATTCATACATACATACGTAAGGAAAAATTAAATTACGTACTAAAATGACGATGAAAATGTATGTATGGCAGTTTAAAGTGAACACTCCAGACGAGAAAAAGTACAATCCAATCGATTATGCATTTACAAAAGAACACATTGACTCAAAACATGATTTTTCTACAGCTATTTATCTTAAAGTACAAGCAAAGTACAACTAATAGCTTAATTAAAAATACAATTCGGCTTGCTATGAACTTAGTGTAACTACTCCTTCTTCTACGGACAATAGGCATTTGGTCCATTTCGACACTTCATCAACAGATTTAACATACCCTCAAGTCTGTTAGTGCGCGACTCGGTTGCGAAAAGATTCGACTGTAATCGGTTTATGTCCTGCTGTTGCTTTTCCTATAAAAGTACAAAGAAATTAAATGAGTTATTCTTTTTTTAAATTTATAAATGGTGTTGATAATTTTTTTTTAATTCTTTTTTTTTTTTTAATTTAAATAATCTTTTAGTGTATGTAATTTTTTATTTAAGTCTTAAGAGAAATGACTGAGGGAAAGTACATAGTGATCCAAGTAGAGGTACTTTTTCCAATAGCCTTTTTTTGACAGATTACGCGTGAGCCTTGTCAAGCTGTCATGTTATTTTTGTGCAGTATTGTTTGCCATTTCATCATCGAAAGACTTACGCCTGAACAATGTTTACAAATCGCTCAACTTTATTACGAAAATTCACGTTCTGTAAAGAATGTGCTTCGCTCAACTTGTGGTGAACATAATCGGCCTACTGAGCATACTATTCGCAACATCATCACCCATCTTGAGGCCCAGCATTCATTATTGGATAATATTCGACCGTTCGACCGAATAGACCACGTCCAGCAGGCAGTAAAGAAAATATAGGGGCCGTAGCTGAGAGTGTATACGAAGACCGTGGAGAGTCGATTCGGCGCCGTTCGTAGCAACTCGGACTGACGTATGGAACGAATTGTCGCATTTTGTACAAGCACAGCTTGTACAAGAACTGAAACCGTCGAAATCTTCGAACGAGTCATCGAAAATTGGACTCAACGGGTGGACCATCTGAGATGTAGTCGCGGCCAACGTTTGAAAGATATAATCTTCAAAAAATAAATGCCAAATAATGTTCTTTCGAATGATAATAAACATTACCCATTAAATTTGAATTTTCTGTGTTGTTTTCTGGTAAAAAAGTAGGGAACCTCGAAATAAATCTTCCGTTACATACTAAAGGGTGTTTTTTATAGAGGTATAGAACTTTAAGTTGGCATTACTTTTAAAGATGGCGACCGATTTAACAGCTGCCAAGTGATTTATTCTCAGTTTGGTTTGGCAATTCATCATGAATAGACTCACGCCTGAACAACGCTTGCAAATAGTGCAATTTTATTTCGAAAATAATGGTTCTGTTTTTTTTTGTTTAGCGATGAAGCGCACTTCTGGTTGAATGGCTACGTCAACAAACAAAACTGCCGCATTTGGAGTGAAGGTAATCCTCAAGTGTATGTTGAAACACCGTTAAATCCAGAAAAACTGACTGTTTGGTGCGCTTTATGGGCTGGTGGAATAATTGGTCCTTACTTTTTCAAAACGATGGTGGCCAGAACGTTACAGTCAATGGTGATCGGTATAGAGCCATGATTACTAACTTTTTCATTCCTGAATTGAATAACCAACAACCGCAACATGTCACACAGCTCATGCCACAATAGATTTATTGAAAGACACGTTTGGTGACCGCCTAATTTCACGTTTTGGACCTCCATTTGGAAGACAACATTCGCCGTGTTATTGCCGATATACGGCCACAAATGTTGGAAAAAGTCATCGAAAATTGGACGTCCAGATTGGACTACATCCGCGCCAGCCGTGGCGGTCATATGCCAGAAATCATATTTAAAATGTAATGCCACAAGATTATCTTTCGGATAAATAAAATTCATGTCAATCGAATAATCCATCGTTGTTTTATTGCAACTTAAAGTTCTATACCTCTATAAAAAAACTCCCTTTACAATAATTTAAAATACATCATTTGAACATTTTGCTTTAAACTTTGGTAATAAAACCAATATTGATGAGCACAGTTTCTGCGAAATATTTTGAATTCAAAATGGAATATAAGACGTTGGCAAATATAACTCTTGTGCCGCGTTGCGTGATTATGGACTTAGTAGCTTACCTCATAAGCAACACTGACGCCAACATAACGTAAAAGCTGGCCATTCTAATGAGCGCATTAACCATTAAGTGATTTTAATATTTATATATTTTCTAAATTTTCCGCGATTTATGCATTAATGAATTCAGTTGGAGAACAGTGCTCAATTTCAACTATTATGATATAATAGACTTTACACCTTTTAAATGAAAAGAAAATGTAAAGAAAAATGGTTTTCTTCATAGCGTTGGCGTTTTCGTTTAGTTGGTAATGTCAAGCAAAGCAAAGAGGCTTTATCTGACACCGGCTTTAAATTTTATGTATTACGTAAAACTTATAAATACGTCTACAACTTTCTGCCTTCCTTAAATTGGAGCATTGAGCGTTGAATAACTGTCAAAAATCCTCATTTCTACACAATTCGGCGTTAACGTTGAGCAAATGGATTTTTAAAGCGCCTTACATGATGAAGTGAGGTGTTAATAATGGAGGTGTGAAAGAACGAAGACAAAAACAAAGAAGTGGAAAAGATAAATTTAAATATTCAAATATTATCAAACATTATTAAATATATTATATTGAAATATTCAGTAAGCGGTGTTAAAAAGAACTTCAAAAGAATGAGAAAACGTCAAAACTTTAACGCTTTTATTAGGGATAGCGCCCGTTACCGCTCATTGACGTTAGAAAACGCAACGCTCAACGCTTCAATTTAGGTATGCCAGTTACAAGTTACAACACACTTACAATTGTACTTAAGCGACTTTTCAGTGTATCCACAACATTGTAGGTCGTTTGTAATGACTTCTGTAACTCGTTCGTGTGAACTCGTTCATTTGCTAACGAACGTTCGAGTTTCTGAAGACGGGCACTCACATCTTCATTATTACTCGATTCGATTTCATTCTCCATATCGCGCGCTTCAAAGGCATCATCGTTTTTCAAATCTATAAAAAAAAAACAAGTTTTATTTGTTTTTCTTTACATATAAATTAGTATGTATGAATGTTTGTATGCATGTATATAAAGGGTGTTTTTTATAGAGGTATAGAACTTTATGTTGGCATTACTTTTCAAGATGGCGACCGATTTAACAGCTGTCAAGTGATTTATTCTCAGTTTGGTTTGGCAATTCATGAATAGCCTCACGCCTGAACAACGCTTGCAAATAGTGCAATTTTATTTCGAAAATAATGGTTCTGTGCGGAAAACGTATCGCGCCCTACGTCCATTTTAGCGATGTTTAGCGATGAAGCGCACTTCTGGTTGGATGGCTACGTCAACAAACAAAACTGCCGCATTTGGAGTGAAGATAATCCTCAAGCTTTATGGGCTGGTGGAATCATTGGTCCGTACTTTTTCAAAAACGATGGTGGCCAGAACGTTACAGTCAATGGTGATCGGTATAGAGCCATGATTACTAACTTTTTCATTCCTGAATTGAATAACCATGATGTCCAGGAGATGTGGTTTCAACAAGACGGCGCAACATGTCACACAGCTCGTGCCACAATAGATTTATTGAAAGATACGTTTGGTGACCGCCTAATTTCACGTTTTGGACCTGTGAATTGGCCTCCAAGATCTTGTGATTTAACACCGCTAGACTACTTTCTGTAAGGCTATGTAAAGTCATTGGTCTATGCGGATAAGCCACAAACGCTTGACCATTTGGAAGACAACATTCGCCGTGTTATTGCCGATATACGGCCACAAATGTTGGCAAAAGTCATCGAAAATTTGACGTCCAGATTGGACTACATCCGCGCCAGCCGTGGCGGTCATATGCCAGAAATCATATTTAAAATGTAATGCCACAAGATTATCTTTCGGATAAATAAAATTCATGTCAATCGAATATTCCATCGTTGTTTTATTGCAACTTAAAGTTCTATACCTCTATAAAAAACACCCTTTATATATATGCACATAATGCTTACCCGTCTTTTTGCAACTTTGTTGGTCCGCCTGTAGAATGAAACCTTCACGACATTTACAGAAATACGAACCAATTGTATTAATACAAGTCTGATCGCAGGGTTTTTCCTCCATACACTCATTTACATCGTGTTCACAAAACTTTCCTGTAAATCCTGGCGCGCAACTACAGGTGTCCGGCGCTGTGCAGACACCACCATTTTGACAATGCGTGCTGCAAATCGCTGTGGGGAGAATATGTTACTCAAGGGTGTTAAATTTTTCGAAAGTAGAGAAACAATTTGAGATACATAGTTGTATTTTGCTTACGTTTTGAACAAAATTCTGATTTTGGTTCTTCACGTTCCCAGCCGCTGCAGCAGTCGTATGTAGTCTGTTGCGATGGTTTGTGACGTATGACATCACGGTAAGTTGGCTCGTGCACTAGTTGCACTCTCGTGCACATCTGATTTGGATGCTGTGTTGGCACTTGTACTGCGCTGCATGGCGTATTCACATGTTTCCAAATTGGCCTGGTATAAACTTCCGTTGTTTTAACGGGCATAGTGATGGTACGCTGTTGGACACAAAGATGTCGCCTGCACAGAAAGGATATAGTATTTAAAATATTTAGTGTAAATCAACAGTGGGAGTTGTGCGTACAATAAAACCATTTGAATGGCTAATATCAGAAAAAAACTAACTAGTCATTGTTTTATGTAAGTATGCTATAAAAGCTTACTATAGGCAGGATGGTAGTGAGCGAACACCACTCAGGAACCAGTTTAAAAAAAAAAAAAATAAGAAAACTGTTGACAATTTTATATGAAAAAAATGCTATCGAAGCAGGGATTTATTTATAATATTACAAGAAGATCAAGCCCAACGTTGTTGTGGCTTTCTGTATTTTGTACAATTTAGGTTTTATAGTGTGTATTGTACAGAGTGATAGTAAAGTGTGATAGATGAAGAATAACGAAAAATTATAATCAACCTTTAACTAATGTAAAATATTAATTTTTTTCACTCATGAAGGTCAGCGTCAGTATATTCAGAGGTTAGCTGCTTTTTCTTTTTTCAAGGTCGTCGAGGGAATTTTGAATTTGAATGTCTCAAAGTAAAGTGAGCGCCACTACTCTGATTTGAAATAACGTTAAACAAATGTATATATGCATATAATCCAAGTAGAAGTGCTTTTTTAATAGCCTTATTTTGACAGATCACGCGTGAGTCGTGTCAAGTTGTCATGTTATTTTTGTTCAATATTGTTTGGCATTTCATCAGTGAAAGACTTACACCTGAACAGCGTTCACAAATCATTCAACTTTATTACAAAAATTCACGTTGAGCGTACCACACCCATCTCGAGACCCAGCATTCATTATTGCATAATATTCGACCGTTCGACCGAATAGACCACGTCCAGCACGCAGTGAGGAAAATATAGCGGCCGTAGCTGAGAGTGTACACGAATACCGTGAAGAGTCGATCCGGCGCCGTTCGCAGCAACTTGGACTGACGTATGGAACGACTTGGCGCATTTTATGTCGATATCTTAAATTGAAAGCGTACAAAATACAGCTTGAGCAAGAACTGTAGCCGCTCGACCTTCTCAAGCGACATCACCTCGCTCTATGGGCACTTGAAAAGTTCCAAGAAGATCCGACGTTTTCGAGACAAATTTTGTTCAGCGATGAGGAATATTTCTAGCTCAATGGGTATGTAAACAAGCAAAATTGCCGCATTTGGGACGAATAGCAACTTAAAGAGATTCAAGAGCTAGCACTTCATCCAGAAAAAACAACGGTTCGGTGTGGTTTGTGGGACGGTGGAATCATCGGTCGATATTTCTTCAAAAATGATGCGGGTGATAACGTAACCGCCAAAGGCGACCGTTATCGCACCATGATAACCGACTATTTGATGCTTGAAATTGAAGCTCGTGATCTCCGCGACAATTTTTTTCCAACAAGACGGGGCCACTTCCTACACTTCCCACACCACGCACACATCGCACACATCGCGTCAATCAAAGGATTTATTGAGAGAGCACTGCGGTGAGCAGATAATTTCACGTTTTGGGCCGGTCGATTGGCCAGCAAGACCGTGCGATATCATACCGTTAGACTTTTTCCTGTGGGGACATGTAAAGTCTAGAGGCTATGCGGACAATCCCTCTTCGATTTAGGCCTTGGAGCAAAATCTCACGAGTGTCATTCGCCAGTTACCGTTCGAAATGCTCGAACGAGCATTGAACGAAAATAAACATTCTCCGCTAAATTTGAATCCAACTAATATGGATGCGGTAATACTAAAAGAACCGGCATATTAACATCACATAAAGAGATATGGAAATTAAAGACAGATTGGGATGAAAAACCGTCACAGGAAATAGTGGACACTTAGTTGAAAATCAAAAACGAGCTTAAATAAGATAAGAATACCCAGGCGAATTTTTTGCAATGAACCGGTTAATATTGAGCTACACGGATTTTGCGACGCTTCAATGAAAGCACGTGGAACAGTAGTTTATGCAAGATACGAAATTAAAGCAGGCGAAAATGATGAATATTATAAAATATACTTTCCAGCTAAATCACGAGTCATACAAATAACGGTAATAACATTACCACGGCTGGAATTATGTGTAGCCATACTTTTTAGTTGAAATTAACAATTTTAGAAAATTTTATTAAATTTTTTTATTATATTATTTAAATGCACTATTTGTTCCTATACAGATTCCGCATTAGTACTGAAATGATGGTTGCAGTATTTGTATCAAATAGAGTTAGTCTTTGAACATCTCGCTGGGGATTCATAAGCGTTTTCAAAACAGTTGACCTGGTATACCCTTTTCAACGTACTTAATTCAAACAAATCGATCTTGGTACATTCACGGGTAATAAAAGTGCTATATACATTTATCTGGACATTAAAATACCTTCGTTCAGAAATTCAACGAAATTTAACCATACCCAAAATTTTAATAATACGTTGTTTTTTTAATCGAATTAATTAAATCGAATAATACGTACGATTTTTATCGAAGAAATCTGTCCCTGGTCCACTTCCCGGAAGAAAAAGCAATGTTCATATTAAACTTAACAAAAAGCCACTTAAATACCAAATTTCTGGTAAATTGAATCATAAATGTGATTTCTATAGATCAGTCTCTCATCCACTTCGCGGAAGAAAAAGTGCTCCCTATATTAATTTAGATCAACGGCTACCTACTTAACTAATTTGAAGAAAAGCGAACCAAAAATTAGAATAATTTCGAATAGGTCGATCCCAGATCCACTTCCATTGAGAAAAAGTAGTGTTCGTGTTAAACTAAGGGTAAAGCTACCTTCGTACCGAATTTGAAGAAAATAAGACCAAAATTTTATTTCGTCTTTTTCGTATTTGGCCGGAGACCAATCCGAATCAGCGAAATCGGTCCAGACGTTCTTAAGTGAACAGCATAGTAACTAACATCACTCTCTTTTCCAAAGAAATATGCCGCGTGAGCTCAAGGCAATAAATACTCTTTATTAACTGCGGTAGGAAGTCCTCGGCAAGCGTAGTAGTCAGGTGGTTTGCTGTGTATGCTATTGTACGGAGAGTTATGGGTTCGACCCAGGGCCAGAGCAGACGACGAAAAAGTTATTTTTGCGTCTTGATAGCTCCGCTTAGAAGCAGGTAAAACTAAATGTCGTCGGGGTCATCGGACGGTAAAACCGAAAAACGAGTGCGGACTATATGGAAAGGTTCGTATTTTTTGGTGGACATGTAAAGAGGTCGCTAGTGTCGTGTGGGATCTGATTACATACGGGACATATAAACATAAGTGAAGTACGTCGGGTTGAAGTCTGGGTAAGTAGATGTTCAGCTTGCTACAATATACAGACCAATTACAATATCTGCGTCAGCCATTGGTGGTGATTGGATTAAAGCCATTTATTGGATATGACTCTCTGTGAGTGGCGTTTAAAGCCTGTTGGTAGCACGTAACGACAAATGTGCGGAGGACTTAATTTCATTTTTTTCTTTCTGGAAACATTGTTCATTGCTACTCGCTTTGTTTTATTATTCAATTTAATTGAAAATATGAAATAAAAAATACAATTGCATAATCAGAGAATAATGTAACGGTATTTGCTTCACGCGGTAAGCGCAGCTGGAGTTGTCAATCACTGAGATGAGGGGCGTATGAATGCGTACAAACATACATACGAGTACATACAAGTATTATCATCCTTAAATAATTAAAAATTTAGGTATTTGTTTAAAAAAAAATGTATAAGCTGACAGCAATGCTATGAAACATTGGCTTTATTGCGCAGTTGAAGCAAAGAAGAAGATAAAGGCATTCCAATGAACGAGTTTTTAAAATTAATTAATGCCTGTTATACAGCGACGTAAAGATGAACTACAAAGGAGAGAAATCATTACAGACTAAAGGTTTCAGTTTTGACAGTTGGTTAACGGCAAAAGTTGTGTAAATTTAATATTATATCATACACATTTCAAGTCAAGGTAACTTCATGATCAGCTGATAGCACTAGTATAACAACAAAAAATACATGTCCCTAGGTACATACAGTTGCGCACAAAAGTCTACATACACCGCCTGTATTCGTTGTGTAGAAAGTACTACTACTTTGCTGAAAATTGTAGGTACACAGTTTTATTTTAAATAAATTCATTCTCTAACATAAAATAAAACAATTATGGTGAAAAAAAGCAAAAATCTCCTTGACAAAAGTCTACATACACCACGGGTTTACCATCAGGTACGTCGATATGCTGTGTTGTTATGGCAGTCAAGTATCCGTTTTTTTTACTAAATTTTTTAAATTATGTTTTCTAATTTGCTAGTATTGAATTTAGTTGTGGTTTAAACACATTAGCATCAACCATGGCTCCGCGAAAAGAAATATCCCTTGACGTAAGAATATTGGTTATTCAGCACAGAAAAGAAAATAAATCGTATGGTGAAATTAAAATTTTTTACACTTAAGTCCACCAAAAGTACAGATCATTGTAAAAAACTTTGAAAAAAATGGATCCACCGCAAAAAAGCCTCGTGTTGGTCACCCGAAGAAACAAACTCGAAGAGACATCAGCTTCATTCTAAAGGAAGTGAATGATGATTCTAAAGTTACTGCTCCAAAATTAGCCGAAAACATCACAAACTCATCAAGAAAGTGTGTCCATTTAAGAACAACTCGAAGATCTCTGAACGATAACGTCTTCCACAGTAGAACGCCACGTAAAAAGCCACATATTTCTGAAAATAATCGTAAACTTCGCTCGGAGTTCGCTAAAGCACATTTAGACAAGGGAATGCATTTTTGGTAAAAAATCTTATTTACAGACAAAGCGAAGTTCAATATATTCGGTAGCGATGGATGGCAAAAATTTGGAGAAAATAGAACACTGCACTTAACTTCAAAAATATAGTACCAATAGTGAAGCATGGTGGCGCTACGTAATTTTTTGGGGAGTAGTTGCGGCATCTGGAGTTGGAAAGCTTGTCTTTATTGAGGGTAATATGGATCGGTTGAAATATAAGTCATTGTTGGAAGCTATTCTGAAGCTTTCGGTGGACAGTTAGGAGCTTAACGCAGACTGGATCTTTGAATAGGATAACAATCCAAAGCACACGGTCCATATTATTAAGGATTGGTTGCTTTATCATGCTCCAAGGCCACTACACTCACTACTTCAAAGCCCAGATTTGAATGTTATTGAACATATCTGGGAGAGCATTTGAGCATTACTCAAAGAACGTCTTATTGAAGCTTGGGACAGTACTACTCCATCAGATTTGACAAATTTAGTAGCTTCCATGCCACGATGGCTTCAGCTGTTATTGATGCAAACAGTGAACCAACTAAACACTAAAAAGATCATGTTACCTGATATTAACCAAAGTTTTTGCGCTAAGATAAGTTATATATGTATGTAGACTTTTGTCATTGTTGGATTATTTTTGTTGGTTTTTTATTACAAGGGAAAATAGTTGAAATAAACTGTATCGTTAAAATTTCCAAAAAACGTTTTGCAAATTTCAATTCAACGAAAACAGGGAGTGTATATAGACTTTTGTCCGCCACTGTATATGGTCTATGTTCTTCCTTTTTGGCTTGGATTGGTGTAGATTGTCAAAAACTCTAGTCACTGCGCAATCTAAACCTCAATGCGAATAAAATATTAATTATTGAATCATGTTTCAAGCCTTTGGAAAGCTTTAAAATAAATCTGCTTCACGTTGTCTAAAATCTTATAGGGACTTTAAATCTTAATATTAGATTCAACTTAAAGTCGCCTCTGACAGCGTACCTTCATATTAGTAGTGCACATTTTCTTTATTTGTGAGCGCGGCGATAAATGAGTATTCATTCAAATTAAAACAAGAAACTCATATGCTGCACGCGAAACAGCTGTCTTGGCAAATTTATGTCGTCTCGGGTGGCACTGCAACAACTTCAACTGTGAAATGTTGATTCTATCGTTGCACAGTTTCATATTTTTATTCTTTTACAACATGCCTGTGGGTCAAAAAACCGTCATTATTGTGGGATCAAGAGAGAGGTAGAAGACCAAAGCTGTTGCTTTTAAGATATTTGAAATTTTTCAGAATTTATATAGTAGAGGTCATGAAGTATTTATAAAAATTTATGTATATAAGTATATTGGTATTTTCATAGAAATGTCAGCCGCAGCTAAAAAATTGAAAGTTTATAAAAGAAATCTATCAAATTTAGTTAGTGTAAACAAGTTTTATATTTCGAAATGATCTAATGCAAAGTCGAAGAAGTGCAAAAGTTTTATTGTTATGATTAATGATCTTCATTATACATTGAAATTTGCTCTTTTAAATTTCGGTTTATATATAAAGAATAAAAAAAAAGCGTGAAAGGAACGATACGATTGAGTTACAATGCGCGTAAAATTTTTATAATAAAAAGATATTTTATTGAAAAAAAAAAAAAAATTTGCTTGCAAATAAATGCTGCTCAACATTATTTATTTACAAGTATATGAAGTGTGTGGCGTGCGACATCGGAAGTGTCAAATACGAAATAAACATTTGTAAAGAAAAAGGTAAAACTTTTTAATTTTGATGAGTAATTATAATTAATATAGTTATAGATTATAAGTGATAAGCATAAGCGCAATAAACACGTGGTATTTTTATTTTTTATTTTATATCCTTTAATCGAAGTTAAAAAAGTTTAAGGGCTTTTCTTAAAGATCTTAATATTCTCTGCTAGAAGCTGTGCTCAGTTTAAATATAAATATATTTTGATAAACTGGAAACAAACAAATTCAATGCATATATGGAATGGAACTTTCTGCTAGTCCTTGCTGAAAGGATGACACTATTGTTTTATGAATTTGTGGAAATCAAGAAAAACGAAAGTAAAGCGTATTCAATGCCATCTGTTCAAATTAAATTTTTGTTTCATATTCTAGCCGCATTTTTTTTGTGGCAATAGCGAGGGTGGAGGGTGGAAGTAGCGAGGTCTGCATATTCCGTTTAAAAAACTTTATTTCATATTTTAATTCTTTTCTAAGTTAATTGAGTTCCTTATTTTTACATATGTGTATAAGATGTATACTTATTTCTATTTTCATTTATTAAAAATACTTATAAATTTAATTTTTGTGGTGAAAATCTATGATGAACGCCTATAACTTGAGAACCACCGGATCAAATTGCACCAAATTTTTAGGAGTTATACAGGAATATTAGGAGAAGGTTAATATGAAGTTTTCAACAACAACAAATACATGTAAAATTCCAAAATACGCGTACATTACGTTGTATGTGGTGTTGAAAGCGAGAGAGAAATAGTTAAAACAATAAAATGTAAATAAATATTAAAAAAAAAATTAAAACAAAATTAAAAAAAATAAAAAAAATTTGTAAAAAAATTTTTAATCAATTTTTTTCTTTTTCCTTTCCAAAAAAAAAACAACCGAAAATTCAAAATTTCAATTAGATGTTTTTTTGATTTTTTTTATAGGTGTAGCAAAACACGCAGGGGTCCGCTAGCATGTGTATATTTTGAACGTATTAAAAATCATGTGTAATCTTGCATCAATTGAATAATAATTAAAATGTAAATATACAAATTATGATGGAACAAAATGTCACATTCGACACGTCGTGTATGGCAGTGATTAAAATTAAATAAAAAATAAATTAGTTAACATTTTTGAATGAAATAAAAAGTATTATTAAAGTTTCGCTGAAATCAGTGTTTGATTTCATTGCTTTGAAAGCGACTTCTGTTTTTGTCAAAGTCGAATGGCTTGGTTTCTTGGAAGCAAACTATTTTCCAAAATCAGCTTAAGTACTATAAATAGTGCTAATTAAGAGCTGCTAAAATTCCGCGAAAATTCTGAATATCTTGCCGACCTCCTATTACATTTCTCACACTTTGTTAGAGAGTAAGGACCTTGGCGTGAGTTTTGCGAGTAATTTTTCTTTTAATAGGCATATTAACTTTATTATTTAGGAAGCTTACTCGGTACCAGGGCTTGTGAGGCGAAATAACAAAAAATTTACCGACCCATATACTCTAAAGTTATTATACACTGCTTTTTTTTGCATTGCACATTGAATGGGTGCAAGAGATATTTCTTAAATATGCTTCACGACCATTGAGATTTGATGACCTTATTCCCTCTTATGAATCTCGTTTACTTTTAATCAATTTAAAATCTTTGGAAGCGAGAAGATCGGTAATCTTACTTTCTTTTGTTTATCAAATCATCGGAGGCGACCTTGACTGCTCTTATCTTTTGAATATAATCAATTTTAATTTACCCTTACGTAATCTTCGCAGATCTTTGCCGTTAAATGTAATACGGAGTATTCGCGAAATGCTCCATTTGTTCGAGCCTTAAATGAATTTAATATAATCTCGAGTTCTATTCGACTTGATTTTTCAGTTTCCAAGAGTGTACTATTTTCACATATTTTAAATATGGCGTTTTAATTTATCTTAGTTATTAATTACTTTGTTATTAATTAAGTAAATAGGCTGTAAGCAACTATTGTTATTGTTCATAGACTCAATAAATAAATAAGTAAATAGTTCGTTTCTTTTTTTTTTGGATTTTTGCGCACAGTGGACCAAACGTTCAGTCTAGCTGGAAAAACATAGCCTGCTTTTGCAAAGAAATATCAAGCTGAAACTCTATAAACTGAACGTTTTTATTAAAATAAGTATTCACGCGTGGACGTACCGTAATCATTTTAGTCTTAATTTATAAAACGTTATGATTTATTTAGAAAAATTTGTGCTTCTTTTTAACGTAGTGAATTGCAAACAAGTTTATTATTGTCCTTTGGCTGTAGATGAACTAAACAAATTGTAAATAACTATTCAACTTTTTTATCTCCGCAATCGCTGTCGAACCTCTATTAATGTACATCGATAATAACCGCTGCAGCCATCACATTTCCACTTTTACGATAAGCTAAGATCAGTACATTTTAATTGTTTTAAAACTTCTCTTTGTTGCTGGAAAAAATCTTTAGCGGTGTGCTTAACCAAACTATGCGGGTCACTTCCACCGATATATCGGAAATTTGAATGCCATCTTTTTGGTAGCACGCCATTTTGGCAGGCAGATGTTAATCGTGTATGTTTTTACACCTGCATGCATCTGGGTATACGTTCTTCTTGTATAAGCACCATCAATATATAAGCCCAAAGCCTCTTCCTATCTGTGGTATCGGTTATTTACAAGATAAATTAATTTTCTTTATGCTTGACACTCTCGATGGAGTAATATTTATGGATTTGACAATGTTCGTAGCATCCCTTTTTACAAATGTATAAAGACTTGTTCCAGCAGCAAATATTATAAATAAATGCGCTGATTTCATTCACCTTCTTGCCATGATTCGCAAATTGCTTTGAAGGTCTTCCTTACTTGGATGTTGACGGTTTTTCTTCCTCGAGAGTGGATGAAAAAATTTTAGTGGGAATAACGAGTGTCCCATTTCACAAATTTTGATTGGACACTTCAAACACGAAATTTTTTTTGATTGGTTTTCGTCCACATTTCCCTTAAAATACAAATAAAGAAACGAATAAATTGTTGGATATTTCTACAATAAATATCCATTCTATTAATTCGATTCCCAATTTTATTGAAAATATACATTGATGCAGCATTTATTTTTTCTTGCTGGTTTTCACAGCTTGTAATCGGCAAACGAACTGGCAGCTAATTCCAAAAGCAAGAGCAAGCTAACATTACACACTTTGCAAAAAGTCATAAACAGCAGCATAAGTCGGATAAAGTCGTAGTTAAAATCTTAGTAGAACAATTCTATGCGATAGACACCAATATATTTAAAAACCTAACTTTTGTAAGCACTCCACTTGTGTAACAATTTTGGAGACACCGTGACATCATTTGTTTTTGAAATAATAATGCGAAACTATTACGGTAAATTAAAGTAAAACATACTTAGCCTGATGCACCTTGGACACCTACTAATTTCTTAACAAACAAAATTTTTGCGTCCACAAAATTCACAAATTAAAAAAATTATTTAAAATTCGTAATAAGAAGCTTGAGGATAAGTTATAAACTTTTTCTGTAACGACGAAAAAATAAACAATTTGATGCACAAAATATAGGTCTTCTTACAGAAAAAATAAATAACCCTATTCACCAATTTTTAATGTATTCTATTACGCTATTTATTTCTTTATAAAGATTTCAACTTTAAGTATTATACTTATAAAAAAAAAAATCAGAAAATACTTATATATAGGCAAATTTATTTGATAGTACTTATATAATTTATTTGCATTTCATTGAAAGGAGGGTCACTTCGTATATGTTTAGACAATTTATTTTTAGATCTCTTTTGCTTGCTATCCTTGTGCGTAAGTATATTGCGAAATTTTTGCAGCAGCAAAGCAGACTGTATAATTAACTGTATTAATAAGTGATATGTATACGTATGCATGGATGTATTTTGAGTACCAGCTAAGATTAGATTTATACAAATATGCTCCTTAATTAGAAAATACCATTTTGGAAGCCAACAGGTCATTTGCCTTTATCATTGTAATGCAGGAATATACATATATACAGCTTAGCAAATGTCTCTTAATTCGCTACGGTATTTGCCGTTCCAATACGCAAAGGTCCATAAATCGTTCGTAATAACCTTTCTTTCGAGAACTCGTAGCCCCGATTCATTAAGTGTCGTATTATACACGTTTCTGCACCATATAGCAAGACATAAATTATTAGCGATTTCTCGAGTTTAGTTTTTGTTCGTTGAGAGAGGAATTATTTTGCAATTGTCAAATCAGTCCAAAGTAGCATCTTTTGGCAAGAGTAATTCTGCGCTGGATTTCAAGGTAAACATTGTTGTTTGGTTGGTGCTGGTTCCAACATAGAAGAAATTATCTACGACTTCAAATTTATGACCGATCGTCTATAGTTACGTGAAAGTTAAAACTCGAATGCGCTGACTTTATTTTCCTCTTGTTCTTGTCGTGCTTCCTTATTTTGGCTGGGAGAAAGTAGAACTAACGGTTTCATGCTCTTGTTCAATCTTCAACCCTTCCGATTTAACTCCAGCAATAAATTAAAAAAGTCTCTCTGCCAGAAACCTCGTTTAGTATCGAACGGATCAGAGAAATCCTTGATTTTGACGCAGTTTTTGGTGTTGATCAGCCTCAGCTTACACAGTCGTATAAGTTTTGTGAGGATAACATACTAAATTCAAAAATAGCGGCGCAGGGGCAGCACCTTTTCGTGTGATCGAAGGCATGGGTCTTTTTCAAAGATTTGGCGCCTGGTGGATATCTGGTCAATTGTATTCCCAAGAGCTCACAATTAGTTCTAAATATATATGTGAAAGAGAAACAAAACCTAACCATAACTGTGTTTTTAGGAGTACAAGAATCTCAGCCTACAATTTTAAGAAATTTCTGAAACTAATTTAAGAATTTCTGCTGAAAACAACAACATTTTTATTTGAAAATCGAAATGAAAAAAAATTAGTATAGACAAGTTAATATTCGTCCGAGAAAGTTGTATAAATAGAATTAACTTAAAAAAATTTAATTGTAAAAAGTTTGATATCCATGTAAGCAAAATAATTGGTGTTTTTCGGGAAGAGTTGATGAATTCATCGATTCAGAAATGGTGTTTTGGATTAATAATACGTCAAAAAAGCATTTAAGAGCGTGAATTTTGGTTTTGCACAAACGTTAATTTAAATAAATGTCAGAATCCGTCGGTTCGATTCCTGGCATAAGAAGTCTGACGAGGAGATGTGGTGATCTCCGATACAGCTGTCACTTCTACCATTTTTTCTTTGCTGTATAACAATATTCAATGAAAAAATAATATTTCTTACAAAAATAGGCCTTTGAATACAGCTCATTACTTATACCCAAACACAATAACAGGCCGCCTTAAATATATATTATATTCTTAAATAAATATTGATACTGAAAATCATGGAAATCGAATTATGCAATTTGAAATAAATTTGATATGCTTATGAAATGTATGGAGATTTCGTTATGACCGAAGACAGTACTTATTTATTGTTGTTATTTATTTTTCTTTTTGTTTTTTGTTTCAATTATTGAAATATATTTTTTTGGATTCTAAAATCCAAATAGAGAAAATAAATGAGAGAAGGTTACGAAAACCGTAGACGTCACCGAATCAATTTCGTCATATTTACAGTGGACGTGTCTTCGTATTTCTATTATTGAAAAACATTTTTTTGAGTCAAAAATACATATGCGAACTATACAACATAAATATGGGGAGAATTTTTCGAAATGTAAACATAAAATACTTAGAAGAAAACATATATCGTGCAATTTTTTAATAATATTTTACTTCATTCTTATATATTACATACATATTTAATTTTTCGATGAATTCACGGTTTCTTAATACTAAAACTTCAAGCTTGCATGAAGATGACTCCTTATTCTACTATATGGCATTTTTGCTTTAATTTTAAAGAAAAGTTTAGTTTGAATCACTGACATAAGTTTTCTTAAAATTTTTGTACAAAATAACACACTTTCTTCAGGTTCTTGAACACGTTTTTTACTCAAAATAGGGATCACCTATTTCCCAAAAAATTTTTTCAAATTATTACTGATTTTCAAAGGGTATAATGCAGGCCTTTAGAATTTTACAGACAAAATGTAAAGCTGTTTTAACGATAAAATAATGCAGACTTATTTTGAAATCTTTAGCAACCCTTGAAATTGATCCAACTTCGTCATTAAACATATTGTTGCTTGCATTGGTGCTATTGTTATCATAACCTTCTATTCTTTAAGTCGTAAATGTTTGATAATATCAAAAATAATCAGTCGTATGAGTGTCATAAGAGAATATCGTCCGATATGGTTGATTCCAACATATTATTTATATTCCGTTCAAATATCCAAAATCTGAGTGAGCCAAATTTGTATGCAATGAACATAGTTCGTTATTCTTATGATATCAGTATAATTTTGGATGGGGTTTTCTCTTGTTCTTCTTGTACTTAAGTACGTACTTTGAACCCAATTGAATATACCATTTTATGTTCATGAAAGGTATAATAAATTACAACCTTTTAGACTGCTGCCAAATCGAAACTCGGCTTACGGGCAGAAGCTTATAAATACGTGTTTGCTATGCATGCATGTAAGCACCTTTTATTTTACCGTTACACAAAAACCACGAACTGCTTACTGATTAGGTAGGTGCCTTCCACAAAAGATGATGGTAGACCGAAGCAGATAGTGCATAGATCGCATATCAATGCATTGATATTTACAGTTGTCAATATTGCCGCTAACTAAAATAAAATCGCTACTTAATGGTAGTAAATAGTGATTAAATTTACATTAAAATGTTTTGAATCTCATTTATTTGATTGAATGACAAAGTTGTAGGTTTAAGCTGACTCTTGTTCAAAGATTAAATATTGCACAGTAGCGACATTTTATTTTTGTTAGGATCACTTTGCAATCTCATTGTCTATACATATGTATGTATGCATGCACGTCAAGTTGCTTACGTGAATAATGCAATGTTGGAGTGTTAAGGAATGTACTCTTTTGACTAGCTTAACACTTTTTTCCCGTAAGTTAATAATTTCCTACATACAAATTTGACTTAAGAAATGAAAGTAAAAAGTGTTTTCTAGCTGCTTGAGCGGATGAGCTTTTCCTCCGATTTTTGGTGTGTGTCTCGATATTTTCCTACAAATGGACCATCATCGAAAGGCTGATGGATTTTTATAAGAACCTTTTATTTCACTCCAGAAATACACTCGAATAGGGGGGTTTGCGAACTGTTTAGATGTAGGTTTGGCCCCATTTCTCGCTGCCATCCATTACTTTAGATTACATAGAAAGCAACTGGTGCGTAGATTGTGGTCTGAATGCAAGTCCTACAAACCCCACATTGATAATATTAATCTTTTGGGGGCCACCTAATTTAACATCGCACTTCCATTGAGATCAAATACCCAGGAAAAACCATAGATGGTAAACTCATTACCTGGCACCGAAATACGGTTGAAAAAAGTAGGAAAGCTCACTCTGCACACGCAATCGGCAAAAGATGGGGATAAAGCGTTAATAAAACCCATGTTGCCCTATGGAAAGCCCTTGCAACTTTCCTTAATATTGTCCCGTCTGGCCGTCTATGGCTGGTTTTATGCGACCTGCAACGGCATAAGACGAAGTGTAACTCAGCCATGAAGACACCACAGTACAGAACACGGATTAATACTAAACTCTACACTGTTCTCGGAAGAGGTATGATACACCACTTCAGCTGTTTTAACAATAAAAATTTCAAATCCAAAATTCACCAGAAAAGAATCCATTGGAAAATGTAACAGCCTTGGGATCCGAAAAAAGCCGAGCAAGAAACTTCATCACCATTGCTGCGTCATTTAAGGGGAACTAACACTACAATAAAATAAGCTTCATCGTGGTTACTCAATTCGGTAGTGTTAAATCAACCTATTACAGTCAGTTCTGACAGCCAAACTGTCATCAATTCTCCTTAAAGCAATCAAACTACCTCAGAAATGGCAATTAAGTGTAGGGAAATTTTGTACAAACTCTCGAATGCATGCTATATAGGCCTTCGGACACAGAGATATCCCAGGAAACTGTGAGGCTGACGAGTTGCTAGTGGTGGAACAATTTTTTAACTACGGTAAATTCTGGTACGCGACATAGGCATATCTTTTTTCTCGTCAAAATACTTACTAAGATCCTTTACCTGGAAAGGAGAGTAGCGGGGGAAATCACTGTAATGTAATCAGAGAGATCTGACCATTAATCGAAGAGAAGAACATAATAAAGTCTAAACTGCTTCTAAACCGGAACTCCATTAGCATAACTTTCGTCGTAATAACCGGACACTGTCTAATGAAGACTACCGGTAGGAGGACTGGCTATTTCTAACGATTCTGCCGCAGCTTTAGAGACATATAAGGAGGAGTCGGTAGAGACTACTGTGCAGATCGCTATCGTTTTCGCGGACATTTTTATTTCGACTGCCTTGATTCATCAAATTCCAGGTTGGTTTCACTAAATTTTTTGGGTTTTCACAGGCCCAGCATTAGTATTGGTCGCGATAACTGAGTGGTTAGCGGTACGTACTATATACAATGACAACTAATACATGCGGGAGGTCACGGGTTCGAGTCCTGATCCAAGGGACATCCAAAGTTATAGAAAATTTTAACTTTTCTGATTGAGTTCCCCCTCGGAAAGGAGTTCCCCCTCCGAGCGACATGAAAATAAAATAACCCCCTTAAAATTCATCAGCCTTTCGCGAGTGACAGAATAAACTATATTGCCTGCAATTTGAGGTGTGAGTCTTGGTGTTTTTCGAACAAAAAGAAGGAACTATCTATGCCACATCCGAACGACTGATGGCTTTTTATGAGAGGCTTTTATTTCATTTCATTAATGCATTCGGAGATGTTGACATTACCTGCCGAGGGGCGAACGCAATTAAAAAATTATAATTTTTTTCATATAGCTTTCTATAAAAACAAAAAGGTTTCAATCATGATTAATGACCGTTTTTCGTAACACCACTATTCGTAATAAGCAAACTGTTTTTTCTACAAGTTAATACTACTGACATTTCTATGTTACAGAAGAAGAATGCATACACTTCTCGCCCGAAGTAACATCAAATGGAGATTTCTATATAAGTCGCATCTCGCTGAAGAATGTCAATGCCTTATGGTGCATTTCTGATATGTAAATGAAAGCTTAACAGAAAAGAAAAAAATTAGACCGTCGGATGCAGCTTAAGCGTACGGCATACATTACAAATTAAAAGAAAACAACACTCTTCTGCCTCCATTAAAGTTCATCAGTATATTCGAGTTTACAAGTCAATCAACATTTGAACATAGCCATTCACATGGTGCGAGTAACATACAATGACAATATATGCATTCAGCTTGTTATTTGAGCTTTGTTGCCTTCAAATGTTAAAGATTCAATCCGTGTACATAAATATTGCTCATGCAACAAATGTATGCGAGTATATTGTACATATGTATGTATGCATGTATGTATATACGGAACGGACATGTTAAGCCTTTCCATTCAATCTTTGTTCACATATGCATGTGTGCACAAGTATTGGCTGTTGAAAAAGTTCGGAGGTCGTTGTCTATGTGTCTCTACTTGTACATATCTCCTATTTAATGGGCGCTAAAATTTTGTGAAGCTTTTAAATTACTTAAGTGGTAATCATTAACCTAATTTTAATGGAATAGTCAATTATTTGCATATACAGTTATTTATGCATGCACACGTGCACACAATGCATACCTGGATGTACAAATGTATATACACATTACATTTACAAAGGTCACTTTGCGCAGTCCGAAGATTTCCTTGCAACCCTGCATAGCTAAGAAGTATTCGAATTTAAACCGAAAAGTGCTTTGGAACCCGTTAAAGGTATTTTTTTTCGAATTTTTTTTTGCCTTGCTCTCGCACGAAGTATCCCACATCCCTCACAAATTTTGCAAACAGCTGCATAAGAATTGTCAAAGTGCCAATCATGCTGAGTAATTATCGCGTTAAAACATCGATGACAAAGCAAAACTTGGCTCTTGCCGTTATTTTGAGCACACTTTAAGATAATTATAGTTGTGTGTTTGACTTCAACTCGGCAAGAATCGATTCAATGGTGTGTTTACCATATAGGAAAAGGATTCCATGAGAAATTAAACGAGAGGAAGAAAAAAAGAAAGAAGAAAATCAGAAATCAAAAAATGGCTTTTTCGAAATAATTTAGTAACTCTGGATATATTTTCGATATGTATATATTAAACATATAAAATATAATTGGCGCTTAATAAGCACTGAGATGTTTGAAAAAAAATTATTTAACTGTTTTTAATTTTCGTATTTTTTTCAAATAGCAAAAATTGAAATATTCAGATGAGCGTAGTCCAGACATAGAGAAGTCTATAAAGATGATTCTCCAAAAATTTCAAGTAAATCGGTCCAATAGAAGTTGAGAAATCGTGGGTATCGTTTTGAAAATGACAGTTTCGAGAAAAACGCGTTTAAAGTTTCGCGAAAAGACTGAGCCGGTATGGATGCCGCGTCAGAAAAATATCTGTATTTGAATTTTGAAAAATCCTCTTACAGACGTATTTTTAAATAGTTATATATATATATATATATATATTTGGCGCTTTGTAACCACTGAAGCGATTTTCGGCTGAGCTCCTCCTCCAATTTGTGGTTTTTGCGTCTTGATGTTTTTACCAACAAATGGAGGGACCTACAGTTTATTCTAAGCCGCCTCCGAACGGCTGATGGATTTTTATGAGGAGCTGTATTTCATGCCAGAAATACACTCGGAGGGCTTGACATTACCTGCCGAGGGGCGACCGCAATTAGAAAAATTTATTTTCTATAATTTTGGATGTTGCTCGAACCTGGCCTCGAACCCAGGCCTTCCGAATGCTAGTACGCAATGCTAACCACTCGGCTATCGCGGCCGAGTTAAACTTGAAAAAAATCAAAATTTTTAAAATTCTGGACTAGAATACCTCCTGAAGCGATTTTTAGCCCAGTTCCTACTCGAATTTATTATGTGTGTCTTGATGTTTTTCCAGCAAATGGTTGAACTTTTTAAACACCTCAAGAAATTAAAAAAATTTGGATCGGAGATATAGTTTGTGGTTTTTTGTTAGGTTTTCATTAGCAACACTAAAAATACATTATTATTATTTATTTTCCTACGTGTAGCTTTGTCGCAATCCTTTGTTTTTTTAATTTGCTGTAATTCCTACATTCGACAGCATAGTTTCAAGTGTTATTCAAGCCTTGATTTATTCTGATATTATGCTTTCATCGCGAAGAAGTTATCTCAAAGATCCAAATGTGTTTTCTTAGATTTATGGGGAATACACAGGCAAAAAACTCAAGAAACCTATAACAGTTTTTATAAAAAGTGCTTAATTTTAGTACTTTAAGCCGTAAATTGTTTGCAAAATGTGCCACGAAAACATGAGACAGGGTTAAAGAAGTTGCATAAGATTCGGGGTGCCTATGTAAAGGAGGGAACATTAAAAACACCTCGATGACTGTTACTTTTGTTGTGTGTATCACGTGGTGTTAATGTTAGAAAACTATGTATCCAGATCTAGAATACCTTTATCACATTCAGAGGAAATCCAACTGTTCGTTCTGCTCTTGAACCATCATTTGAAGAAACCTATATGAAATATCTAGTGAATGTGATATCAAAAAATAGAGTCTACAGAGCCAACACCTTTTACCAAAGTTGAATTAAACTTCAAACTAACAAAATTAAGGGATTTTGAACCACTTAAATAATCCGCAGAGGAGCTGCATAGCTTTTGGGAAGTTTTAGTGCAAAACTAAAGACGGTTAACTTGTCATTAGGATAAGAAAGTGAATACACCAAATACCCATGTTTTTTATTGTCAGTGAGATGGTCGTATCATGCACCACCACTCTACAAATAGTGAATGGCTATTACGCGAGATTCTTGGAAAGGGAAAACATAATGTAGTAAACCTTTGGTTACAAGAGATGAAATTATATATTGCCCCCTGTTAACAACTTGAAAAAAAATTCTACAGCTTCTTGGCACCAACATCACTGTTGACCAGTTTATATATTATTCTAAGCCGCCTCCGAAAGGATGATAGATTTATTTTTAAGGTGTTATTATTTCAATTCATAATTACGCCCGTAGACCTTGATATTCGCTGCGATTTTTCAGTCCTCTTATTTGACGTTGAAACATTTGAAATTCTATATATTATCGATTTATTTTAGAATATTGATTTATTTTTGGTACCCTATGCTTTCTTAATGTCATTCGTTTTTATAAATATGTATCTTCCTTATTTACATTAAAAATTTCTCACTGGTGTTCTGATACTATATGTATGTTTATGTATGTGCATATATTTTATGTATTGTATTGGCAAAATTTCGCAAATTTGCAAGAATGACAACGAGCATGCGCGCATGTGCATTCTCATTTACTTCATTTTGGCCTCTCCTTTGTCTGTTAGTCATGTTTGGGGTCAAAGTGACTGTTAATTACATATATACATACATACATATGTCTTGCATAAATTCAAACGAATTTATATGTTTCTCCTATGTAAAATGCTCTTTTTACCCATAAAAAATTTTGCGCTTATCCATGGGCGCTTATTGGAGTCAAGGCCTTTGTCAAATGTACATACTTCAACAAACAATGCAAGTCGATAAATTAAAATTTTCAGTCATTTCAATTTTTGCATACATTCACAGTTTGCAATTCAAACTCAATCAATTGTTTAGTTATGGACATTAGATAGATAGTATTTAAAAAAAATGGAGTTTATTTGAAAAATGCTTCTAAGATTACAAAAGATTGCTCTGAAGCAGCTGACTGATTTGATTGATTTTCCAAAAATACTACTTTGCTGTGAAATTGAAATTCAAATATGTTGGTACACTGTAACATCTGAATTAAATGTACATAAGGTTAGCACACAGCTGGAAAAATAACTCTTTAGGGTCTGTTGGATTTCCAAATCTAATTATTAGCGGTTCTCAAGGCATAGATACTTTTTTTAAATTGTTTAAAATTGTCAAAAATAATAACCGGGTTTTATCTATGACATATGACCCGTTTGTGGTCTTATGTCAGTAATTTCTATCCACTGATTTTGGTTTATTTTTATCGAAAAATACTTAAAATATTCGAATACACAAAGACATACACGAAATGGCTTTTGCATAAGTTATAATAAAGAGGATTATTGGCTTAAAATTTTAAAATCATTATTTTTTAAATACGTATGAACAAAAATAGGTTGTATATTTTGGAGTGGCTACTAATGTATGACCCTTGGAAAAGTATTCTCTTTTTACATAATATATCTGACATAACCTCTTCCGATCTGACTTAGATAGGATCACTTTGTTTAAAAAAGTAATAATAATAATCATAGAGTTATAGCCACCCTAATGTAAATTTGAATGTTTGTAAAGGGTTATTCATTTAGAGGTTTTGAAAGTGCCGGGCTGTATTTTGACATTTGACAAACTTAGCTGTGAAGCCATACATGTTTTGTTGTAGTTAAAAGTGAGGCATTCCTGAAAATAGATCACTTAACCTCACAACGCGTTAAAATTTTTGAAACCTACGACAAAAATATTGATTCAAACGTAGCAACGATTCGTGCTCTAAGAGGAGATTATGTTGCACATAATCGACCAACTACTCAAGCAATTGGAAAAATTTTACAAAAAATTGCGTAGTATGGATCATTTACAGATATTGTAAGGCTCCTTCCACCTCAAATATCTCTGTTGTAAGAGAAAGTGTTGCCGAAGACTCGAATATATGTCTATTTCTCGACGTTATTACGGCACATTATGGTGTATTTTGCATTTGGACTTACATCTACATCCATATAAAGCTCAGCTCACATAGTAACTGACACTTGCTGGCCATTCACAACGCCGTAGTGACGTGAGTTGTGTGCTTGAACAACAAGCTGTGGTCCGTGATTTTTCAAAGGAAAAAATTGTCTTCAGCGACAGGTACATTTCTCACTCAGTAGATATGTAAATAAGCAGAATTGCTGCATTTGGGGATCCGAAAATCCTCAAATAATTGAACGGATGCCACTACAACCAAAAAACCTTTTTGGTCCGGAAGTGTGATTAGACCTTACTTTTTTGAAAACGATAACGGCGAGATCGTCACTGTCAACTCAGAGCGTTATGGACTTTTTTGATTTTCAATTGAAGACATGACTTGGACAATATGTGGTTCCCACGAATATGGCTTTATTACGAGAGAAATTTGCCTGCCGCGTAATATCTCGTCTTGGCGATGAAAATTGACCACCGAGATCGTGCGATTTGTATTTTTTTGTGGGGATACGCGAAATACTGTGTTTATGCGGAAAAACCTTTAGCTCTTGGGCACTTGCAAACCAACATTCGTCAAGTTATGGCTGAGATACCGCCCAATGTGTGTCAAAAAGTGGTCGAAAATTACCTCAAACGCATCGAAGTTTGCAAAAACTTACGAGGCGTTCATTCGACTGAGGTAGTATTTCACATATAATGCTAAAGTTCAAACTATATAATAAAATAGGAATTTCATGAAAAAAGTTATTTTAAATGCATTTATTTACGTTTATTTTGGAAACCGCTGAATGGATAATCCTGTATTTATTTAATTACCGTTAATATTACAAACACAATTGTGTAAAGTGCAATCGTTAGAATTGACCTAAAATGTGTTGAAATAAAATCGAAACTCGAATTCTTTGATTGCAAAGTAGAGAACTGATCTCTGCAATCTTGTAAATTTGGCTGTGAATGTTACGATACATGCAAACGGACTTTTAATATACATATGCAGCAAGCACCATGCAAAAATTTATTGTTGGCTATTTATGTATATTACGTTGGAGTACTTACAACATACTCTTTTGTAATACTTCATTGGACCAACTCACACCACGCTACCAACTAAATTACAGTTGCTCGCTTGTTTTAACGATCGCAATCACTGCACAAAGTGGCAAATGCGGAAACAGTTTTATATTCAGAAAATATATAAAACTAAACCGACTCTGGACGCTTTGTTGGTAGGCTCCGCTGGTTAAAAACAAGAATCAAATTTATAAACATACATATAGGACAGAAATTTGAGCTATGGTTGATCAATGCAAAACGAACAACCATGTTAATGGATTAGGTGGGTTTGAAAATTAAAAAAAAAATCGATTTTTTTGCCTTAATAAATTGTAAAATATGTTTAAAAATTCACCTAAAGTTTCAAATCGATCAGAGTAAAATTCTCATTATGAGAGAGAGACCCATTGGAAGTTCCTCCCATCAGGCCATGCTGTGCTTTTATCTCAAAACTCAATTTTTTAAGTCGGTGGACAAGATTTTTCGAGTTATAAAGCGATTCTGTTCAAATTTGACACACATCTTTGTAATAAAATTATCTAGTCATTGAGCGAAGGATTTTTTTTTATTTCAACTAATTTTTTTGAGCCAAAGCATGGCGAAAATTGATCAAAACATGTGTGTTTTTATTCAAAGTCTGTCAAAAATTCAAATTTTAATTTTTTTTCCTTCGCCCAATAACGAGATTTATCCATGTACTAACGAAATATTTTTGGTTTTTTTGATTTTAGATGAACCAATAATGTGTTATGCTGTCCACGGCGAGAGCATTTTCTTTTGAGACGTAAAGGGAAATGAGGGACCAACGGCTGAGTTTTCGGAATTTTTTAATAAAAATTTCACAAAATACTGTTTAAATATGTATTTTTGAAAGGGTGAATTTTTTGAATAAAATATTGATTGCATATTCAAAAAAAAAAAAAGAATTATGAAAATTTCCTTTTTTAACTTCTGAAACCCTAAGGGTGGTTGATATGAATAAATCTTTTATAAAAATTATATTTTCTGTTTTTTTTTCACCAAAGTGGATTGTATTCATTCATTTATGTAAATAAATACATATAATGTTTGATAGTAAATATTTTGAAAAAAATATCCTGAAGTTACTTCACGGAGTACCCTGCTGCCTTGATGGTATATGGTCTTGAGATATCGCAATATTATATGAACCATGCATTTGATAAGATTTGTGGTTAACTTTGGAGTACTCTTTGATAGTCTTGGAGTAGATGCTTCATGAGTGCATGGAGTACTCACGCTTTTCACAAAGTACAAGTAAAATGTACATAAGTGTGTAAAAACTCTTTAGAAGATACATATATATGTATTTAATGAACTAATTTGAAGTAATTACTTAAATAGCATTTTAATTGTACTTAAAACACTTGTTTTTAACTAAAAAGATGTAAGAGAGAACATCACAAGTACTATAAAAATTCACTCCTTCCGATACTGCTGCCTTGAAAGTAATTAGCACTGAACAATTAGCTGATGAAATACTTTCGATTAGAAGCACTCAGAGAATAAAGATAGCCAACGACTACTTATGAGTAGTGACTTGGCAAATATATATATTATATGTATATATATTTGGGGGATTCGCTTAATTTAGAAAATGCAAGCCATACAAAGATTTCGTAGAAAAATTTGCTAGGGAACAAGATCACCCCGGTTGCTCGATTGTGGCAAATTCAAGTCGCATAACAATAATTAGCTGGCACAGGATTGCATTTTTCTTCTTGAAATCCAGTATTTTGGTATAGTATATATAGGCTATAGTATAGTATATAGCGGGTGGCCGCGATAGCCGAGTGGTTAGCATTGCGTACTGACATTCGGACGGCCTGGGTTCGAGCCCAGGTTCGAGCAACATCCAAAATTATAGAAAATAAATTTTTCTAATTGCGGTCGCCCCTCGGCAGGTAATGTCAAGCCCTCCGAGTGTATTTCTGGCATGAAATACAGCTCCTCATAAAAATCCATCAGCCGTTCGGAGGCGGCTTAGAATAAACTGTAGGTCCCTCCATTTGTTGGTAAAAACATCAAGACGCAAAAACCACAAATTGGAGCAGGAGGTCGGCCGAAAATCGCTTCAGCGGTTACAAAGCGCCATATATATATATATATATATATTTATTTTATTTTTTTTTCAAGTCAAACCATATTTTATTCGCATGTGTTTTATCGTTGTGCCATTGCGCGGATAAGTAATCCGTACAATCCGTGCGCCCTATCATGCATTTCCTATACTAAGCGAATACCCCTACTATGTATGTATAGAAACTATAAACACACCGCAGCATTACGAATAACTTTGCCACAAAAGCCACATATGAATTATTAAAACAAGTTGCTGGTGACACTTAAGGTGTTTTGGTATTTTGTTTTTGCTGTCAAAGTTGCAAGTAATCAGCAACAAAAAGTTTGCTTAGTGACTGGCGCTCATTGCAATGCCGGAGCTCAATGCAAATAACTTGGCTTTGCCGCAGGTGAGCAGAAATTTCAATCAGCTTATCAGAGAAACGCCAAAATATCACTGTGTTCATCAATTAACTCAACGACGACACATCTACTCGTTGGATAGATTAGTTTTTGATTTAAAAATATTTGCTTATGAAATTATGTTTATTTATCTTTTATCTTATTAAGCTTATCGTTATAAAAATATTCATATTCATATTCAGCATATTTAAAGTTGATATTTGATCACTGATTTGGTATATTACATATTTGCATGTAATTTTTGGCGCTTTAAAAGAGCGTCTGTTTAACATCTCCAAGTTTCCATGACAGAAATTCATTAAAAATGGTACGAACATCTCACAGCAAAATTTATAATAATGTGTACCTTTTTCTTTTAAAGAAATCTGATCACTTTCGATAATTTTTTGTTTGTTTTATTGTTGAAGTTTAAATTGAAAAGATCTTTAGACATGATTAATCCTCATTTGGAGCGTGTTTATTTTGCTCTTGCCGTATTGTTGAAGTCAAGAGCTTTTTGAAGTGTCAATAGACAATGAAACATTTAACAAATTGTAACACTTTATGATGACTATTGCTTTATACAAAAATATACTGAACAAATTAAAATGTTGTTTTGCTATTATTGGCTTTTTAACCTTCAGGCATAGCTCGATTTTTTGTTTATATGGTATTATGTATGTTTGCACATAAATATTTCCGAAAAAATTAGTTTTCCGTATATTCGAATATTTCTAGCCTATTTTGTATACAAATTAGTTAAATATTATTTGAAAAATATTTCATTGAAAATAACTTTAAAGTGTATTGATTTTAAAATTATAATTAAATTGTTAATATTTTATGTAAGTATCTAATTGCTTAAACAAAATGAAAAAAACTTTCTAAAATTTTGACACTTTTTCAAATAGTTTATAGTTTTGAACTTGAAGTTTGTAGTATTTAGTTTTCGGTTCTTGAGACGCAAGCGCCTGGTGGGTTCGCGAAATTTTAACGAGGAAAAAATATATAAAAAGTTTTGATTTTTTTTTTATCTCAAGCCATAATCTAGACAAATTATACAAAAAATAAGTGTCAAATGAGACAAAAAATAAGTGGAAATTTGGTAGAATTGAACAAAACACTATCATAAATGTTATTTAAAAAGTCCATCGATACACCTGTAAAAAATTTTACGTGGGTCAAAGTTCACAAAAACCGGGTTTTCGCGATTTTCAACAAAACGGCAAGTTTTATCAGAAAATAATTTGAACAAAAAATTTAGTTCACATAATTATCTATAAAAATGTCTAAATCCATTTGTTCCTAGGAGCCAACATTTCTGAGATATATCAATTCAAAAAGTTAGAGGAGTTGCACTCTACATGTATGAAACTCTTCGTCCTAAATTATTGATGGATTAACGCCAGACTAAACTACTGATTTTAGAGACCTAAAACTTAAAAAGTGTTCAGTGTATGACGTAGGCATCCGATGAAAAAGGATTTTCAGAAACTCTACCCAACGTGGTGAAGATTGAGAGTAAAATTTGCATGGGGCATCGGTATATCTCAGAATTGTCTCACAGAGTCGAATTTCGGTAACTTATATAAATTAAATCTTTAAAAAAAAATGTTTGCATTCTTGATCATCTTAATTTGCATAGACCGTTTACGTGTTTATGGTCGTTTCTGATAATGTAGCTAGGTGCCAATTGAGGACACCAAGTAAAGACAGGTCCTTCTCCACCTCATCTCTCCAACGGAGTGGAGATCATCTTTTTCTCCTGTTTCTACCAGCGGATACTGCATGAAATATATTCAGAGTATTCTCGTCTATGCGGAGTCAGTTTAGCCCTTAGAAGATCAATTAGGGGCGATTTGCCCCTAGTCCAATTGCCTACTTAGTCCAAAGTACAAATATAATGCGTTGAATTTCGAAATTAATAATGTTGTTGGTATTGATTCTGGTTTCTCGATGGATGAAGTAGTCATAACTGTGAACAGGGCTGTATGTTTGTTGACAGGGATATTTAGTTTTATACTACCTACTAGACCCGTTCTCTTCGCTTACTTATCCAGTCTTAAGAAAGAGCACTAAAGGAGCGGTTCTTAAGGTTCTTAAGGTTCTTAATGCTAATGAATTCAACATCATTAGCATAAGCCAGCAGGAGTACGCTCTTTTTAGAAAATTTTTCTTACTCCTTTTCGTTGTGCAGCTCGTATTTTCTCTCCAGCAGTAGGTTAGGTGGGAAGACAAGGTTAAAGAATACACAGGATAGGGAGGCACCTTGTCTGAAAACTCGTTTGGTATCGAATGGCTCGGAGCGGCAGTTTACGCAACCATTTCAGTTTTTAAGGGGTATTAAATATAGAAATATGTAGCTCCATGGAGGTAGCCCCTTTTTGTGTGACCGAAGAGCGCTTTAAGATTGATGAAGAGATAATATTTGTCGATCCGTTTGTCACGAGTCTTTTTCAAAAAGTATTTTTAAATTTTACATCTGGAAATGTATATCACAAAATAAGTTTTAATATATATATATTTGGCGCTTTGTAACCGCTGAAGCGATTTTTGGCCGAGCTCCTCCTCCAATTTGTGGTTTTGTGTTTTGATGCGTCTTGAATTTACCAACAAATGGAGGGACCTACAGTTTGTTCTAAGAGGCCGCCGAACGGCCGATGGATTTTATGAGGAGATTTTTATTTCCTGCCCTGCGAGGGCGATCGCTTTCCCTGGCTTTCCGAATGGCAGTACACAATGCTAACCACTCGGCTTTCGAGGCCGTCTTCTATCTAAAGGTATAAACAAACAATCAATTTCCTCTTAACCTAAAAGAGTGACTTCTGTGCAAAGAGAAGTTCGAAGAGCATGAGGATATTATTATTACTTACTTTTCCATTTCTTTCGAATCGAAATTATTCGTCTCATTTGGCCCATCGGTGGTCTGCGGCAAATCAAAGTTGACGACGCCAGGTGGCGCTGCTGTGACATAACCACGTCGTGCCGGCACTAACGGTGGAGGAGGATTTGTTGTAGGCGGCGAAACCGTTGTGTATGATGGCAGGAAACCGAAAGTACGTCGGTTATTATTTACCCAACTAGGGCTGCTCATGCCAGTGCCACTTTGACTAATAAACTCTACATCGGCAGTATTATCATCACCTTTACCACTGCCGCCGGCTAAAACTACACTACCGGGACCAGATAGGCTGGTTGGCGATTCATACGTATTGCTATGTACATTATAAACATGATAATTAAAATCGGAGTTGCTACGATGATTACGACCACGACGTTGCGTGTAATAATCTCTGGTGTTCAGACGACGCAGGCGCGTTGAACGCGTTTTATTGTGGACACTTTCGATTTGCGCCGTACCTCTCATAGCGTCTGTGGGTGAGAATGTGTTAAATGGTACATGTTGTTGTAACAGCGACTTTTGTTGTAATCTACGTTGTTCTTGTTGTGCTAAAAATTGTGATTTATGATGACTGTGATGATGTACGCGATGATTTCCGGTTTTCTGCACCAACGACTCGTGCGTTCGATGTGGTATGTTGGCTGCTGGAACTTCTGTACTTAATTTTGCATAAACTTTGTCGGTATGGCAAAAAATTAAAAGCGCAGCTGCTATAAATGCCCAACTCAAAATTTTGGCCATTTTGTCATATAACTTATCGATGTACATATACGAGTATGTTTGTTTGTTTGTATGGTGTTTTGTCAGAAGCTGACTTTTATTTTATTTTATATTTCAATGAAATATCAATAACAATAATAACAGCAATAAGTGTGCTGGGACCTGTAAAGAGACATGTGCATAAACAAATAAATAAATTTCCTGGTCGACAAAGAATATAAGTATATAATTTATGGTATATATACATATTATACGAGTTATCGTCTAATGAGAAGTTTAAAATTTCTTAAGAATTTTTTTTGGGTTGCGCCTCATTCGTCTGAAAGTCCACCTTTTATTACAAAATATATCAAATTATCTATAGATGCATCACGCAAGATTTTTATAGTGAATTATTCAAATTTTATATACATATGTACCCGTATATGTGTAAATGTTGAATTCACACAAAGTGCTGAACCTAAAGCTTAAACATTTTGCACAATTTAATTTAAAAAAATCAAATAAAATATTTCAGCTTTATTCGCTGAGCTCAGGCTTCGCCCATCTTCAAAGTGTATCCATTCGGAAGGTCACATAATACATACGTCGATACATACATATGCATACAAACGATTGATATTTATTTCCACTTTACTGAATTTTAGAGATATTCACATTTTGAAATTAAATCTTCCAAGAACTTTCGCCAAAAATAAAAGTTGGCTTTCAGCTTAAAGTGATTTATTAATAAAAGTAGACATCTGCAGAGTCTTTAAATTTTTTGTATGAAATATATATACATACATATACAGCCACGGCCATTACTAATCAAGTTAAAATTAAATTAAATTTTTGAGAAAAAAGATACTGAGACAATTCTGAATTTATTAAAGCATCGCATCCCAAATTTGCTCTTCCTGGGGATAAGGAAATAAATGTTAGGAAAAAGAGAGCATAAACATAGACTACTTTAGAGGCATCTGATAATAAACGGTACGATCTGTTGTAGGCAGAAATAATGCCTTAAAAAAATGTATCAAAGCTCGTTTATGAACGAAGCTAAGTCACAAAACACCGATCCACGATATACAACAAAGAAAGTGATACGTGGACGAGAAAATTTTGAAGGTGTGAGCTTCGTTTTCGTGGCGTGGTGTTAGACTACTGACACTAGCTAGCCAGTTACGCCTTATATTGACCGGTTGGCCCCTTGTGTTGCCAGATATATTTTCAATTTAATTAGATTTAAAGTAGAGAACCTTGTAGAGAATAGTAGGCTAAGGCGAATTTCAGATAGTGCCGGACAGTAACAGAGCAGGTGTTCTAACGTTTCACTTATGCCTTTCTTCCTTATTTCCTATATGTGTTATTGCTACTAGTGCACATTCTGCTTGCATTTATGTCAGTAGGTTGTGACCTGCCGTAAGGCCTACAATTGTTCTGCAGTTCTTTCAAGACCGTATAAGCAAAAAGTTATTCCATTTTTCTTTGATCCGTCATACAGCTTCATGTCGGTAGCCAGACGAATAACACTTTTGGTAATTTTTATCGTTTTGCAAATTGCCCTTGTATCTTTGAAACCTGTATATATGTAGGTACTTCCCTGCAGTCACGTTATTTACTGTTTCATTGCATATAAGGACATTTAATGACGTAATACGACTATTACTCTAATTACTCCCTTGGCTATCAATATATTCATGTGGATTCCTATAAATAGCAAACACTACTTTAGCCTGAGAAATACTGCAGTACTACGAAAGCTTGAAGATTTGCTTGAGGACTAGCTCAACGGAATGGATTCTAGCGTCCTTTTCATCAGCCATTTTTGATATGTTCGTATACTTGTTACAAGTTTCGCTTACGGGCAGCACTTTCCTTTTCTTTTTTTCTTTTTAATGTGGCTGAAACCTTCTTTCCCAGATAGAGAATTTAGGTATTATATTATAAAATTTATGTTAAAAAATATATGTACTGTCAATGGAGTTCGCTTCTTTCTCAATGGCATTGATTTACTCTTATGTCAGATATTAGGACATTTATTGGCCAATTAATCCGATCCGGTTTCTTATTTTAGCGAAAATGCCTTTATGGGGACATCATCACAATGAAGAGGTATACATATGTAACTATTCTTTTCTCTATGGATTTATGGAGAACTTTAGCAGTTTTTTTTCCATCACTTTTTATGAAAATTTTTGAAAACCCTAAAATTTTAATTACTCCATTACAACAAGCGCCATCTGGAAAATATTTTTTTCAATACATAAACTATTCACCAAGAAAAACTGGCAAATATCAGAGATTTTCTGAAGAGACGTGGGGTAAGATAGAGGGATATGTAGACAAATTAACCTAACTTAAAATATGGTCAAGCTAAATTGAAAACTTGTATAATGAAATGAGGCTTCAAGTTAGTAAGAAAAGTTTAAAGAATTTTCGATAAACTTTGGACAGGAAGAATCATGAAAATTTTCTTCTTTTGTATAGTGTAAATAAATGCAATTGAACTATATTTTATCTTTTCTGTAAGAGTAATAAATCATTTCAATCCAAAAATGATTAGCTGTCTTTTTTACAAATGCAATGTGTTATTATTACGCGTTTTCTTTTGCACCCGACCTACCAGAGAACGCTAGTAAGGTTACCGAATAACATGGAAAACAACAACGCAAAATAAGCGACTTGAAATAATTTAACCAGTTTGAGTTGAAATCGCTTAAGCAATAGCCGACATGACCAACAGTGTTGAAAAGTGAAGAAAGTGGCACTATTGTGAATAATACAAGGAAAATTCTCGCCAAACTGTTAAGAAATTTCAGTCAAACTTCAAAATTCAGTGACACTTCAAAATTGAAAAGTAAATAAAATCCGTTTGAGAGTTTATTAAAAAAATCAAATAAAAAAGGAAAGAAAATAATTATATTTATTTACCAAAGATTTTTCGGAATAACTGCTTTTCTTTTGCTTTTCCCTTAAATAATTCACAAAAGAATTTTTTCAGTTAACAGTAGTGATTTAAAGTAAATGCAAATTATAAGCCAGTTGAAAATAAGCCAGCTGGACGTTCTTGTGAAGGTCGGATACAAAAGAAAACATCTGTTAAAACAAGCAAGTGCGTTAAAACTCTGTTGCAAATATTCAGCAATTCAGGGGAAAATTAAACAGTATCTTAAAAACTAAATAAAAATAAATCAACATTCTTGAGTACCATGTTGTTATAACATATCTAAGTGAGTTTAAAGCCTTTTTGAATCAAAATCTGAAAAAAAAATTTCAATTGAATTTTTCTAAAGATAATTAGTAGAAGTGACAATTGCTTGATTTAACTACTTTATATTTCATCATTAAACTTTTTATTGAAGGGCTCGAATCCGCAAACCATATAATATGTTGTTGTACCATACAATTGACTACTTTAAAGCAGTTAAAATTCATTATATTGTGATATTTTTTATTATACCCTCTTTCAAATCTTAATTTCAAATTAATAAATTATGTTATATATATCCACATACATACGTACATATGTATGCAAATAATTATAAATATTATTACAAACGTCTGCTCTTATTTGTCGCCAATAATAAAAATGTCACAGTCCTTTTTACGAGTAGAGTAAAAGTGCGTATGATGATCCACTTGTCAGAAAATACATATTAACATAAGTACATATGTACATATGCATGTGATAATTAATAAAAAGCTGGCGCTTAAATACATATAATTTCTGACGAATTCCGGCAAGTAATGTGTGGTTGGTCGAAAGTGTTAGGATAAAAACGAGACCAACGCTTATGGGTTGGTATATATGTATGTGAATATATATTTATTGCCCAATCGCTCAATGTCGCCAAATGTGGGTTTTTAATTATTCATAATGCGTTTAATAATGAATACAAATTGACACAAAGTCTGCCTACTTACATATGTATAAACTGTCAAATATTTTAATTACACTCACGCACATATGGTAAATATGTTTCCCTTGAGTCTCTTATGTTCCCGAGCGCCCTAACAAACCTAATCCTTCTGCGTACGCGTGTTGTTGTGCGATCAAATGTTGTCAGATGTGTGTTAATAATAATGGAATAGTGAAATTATAAATATATGTATGTACATATTTACATACAGGAATATTATTTAATTTATTTTTCCGCCTCAGTAGAGACAGATACATACATACATATGTACAAACAAACAAAAGCCAATTTAAAAATGCGCTAAATGCGTTTTGAAGAACTCATGAACCCAATATTATGTTTACATGTGTATATGTATGTATGTAGTGATGGATAACAAAGAACTCACTCAACCATCCAATGGATGGATACGTTCATCGATCTCCTCAATCATTCATTCGTTGTTGAATTTAAGTCACATTGAACTTTTGGAGTTGTTATTGTGGTTCTTATTGGTTTTTTTTAGCATTCTACATGGCGTTTCGTATACTGCCTACGGACTTACGGAGAATTTAACGGAACGTTAATATAAATGGAAAGGTTGGTATAAAAACCCTGATCTGCTCAACCGTCGCCTTGTCAACATTACATATATGCAATATATGTACATATATAAGATTACCTACCATACATACATACATATGATTACCTACATACTACAGCTCTATGTTCTTGGTGCCATGGAGACACTTTGGCCATGCCATCATCCTGCGCAATTCTATACACATTCATATTCATTTCATTTCGATTATCGATGCAATAAACAATTCCGAGGTCTGTCCATCGTCAAACGTCGTCGGACAGACAAATCACTTTAATGGCAATTAATTCTTTTTAATAAATTTCAAGCATAAAGAGAAAGAAAGTTCATATACGCAATATTCCACATAAGTATATATGTATGTACATATATATGCTTTTATACACTATAGAACATAGGTATGTTGTTTAAATTTTCTCACAATGCCATTAAAAGTTATAAATGGAATCTGGCAAAATATACCTTCCTCTTTTTAAAAACTATTCAATTTTTTTTTTTTGTAATTTATTTCTGCTATTGAGTTTATTAAAATTAACGGATTTTATACCACTTGAAAAAATTCCAAATTCCAAAAAAAAAAATTAAAAACCTTTAAAAATCCTCGCCTTTGATTTTTCAAAAAAAAACTCCTATTTTTTATTATATTTTTCTTAAAATATTAAATCTCAAATTAATTTTCTGAATTTTTGTTGAAATTGTTATTCGACAATTAGAAAACGGGGTTCTGGCGTTCTAAAGCGCGAGTGTCAAGCATTAAATACGTTATCCCGAAAGCTATGATTTTCAATGAAATTCCTACCGTGCCTAGTCAGAGCATTTTTTCCAATTATTTTTCCTGTAAAAAAAATTATTGAGACATCTCATTTTTTCATGCTTCTTACTACCCCTTACTTCTTAAAAGGACAAAAAAAAGTTGCTTACTTGACAGATTAGTGGGCAACAAATTTCAAAAATATTAAAAATGCTCCAGATAACTGTCGAGATATGTATAAATATTTGCTTTATGGATTTCCCAAATTATTGTATCGTATCCTCAAATTATCGTATCGTATTTCGAAACCGATAAATTCGAACATTTAATTATTTGTTCAATTATCATAGCAACAGCTATTCGCAATGTGCTTAATCAGTCACTCACCCCGCATTTTTAAATAGTTGGTTTCATATACTCGTATAAATACACATACATATATGTATATGAGAAAAAATATAAAAACATCACATTTAAAATCATTAATTCGTCTCTTCTTACACACTGAAAGGGTGCACACGAGTATATAAGATGGAATAAAATAGAGTTTGGTACGTGCCTTTCCGCTAATTTTAGTTTCTAAGGGGAAATTTGCAAAAATGCTACTTGAAATGGTAAGATCAGTCACTCGATATGCGGCAATCGCATATTTACTCTATACCTGCGTTGGTCGTTTTAAATTATGTAAATATTTGCAAGCATTATAAAGTATGTTTGTAGGTATGAATGTACCCAGCAATCGTAAGAAGATATGTTCTTCAACTTTTTATGAACCCTAAGTTCTTAACTTGAATTAAGGCATTCTTTACCATTCGAAATTGATCAGGCTACTACTACTATTAGATTGCCGTAGGCACCGCTTGCACGACTATCGCCAAAAAGGTAGTGTGTATCGATTCTTTTCTCTCAGGCCTTTCCCAAGATTTGGCGCATAGTGAATATCTGGTCAATGGTGGATTTACCAGGTCTGAAGCCCCATTAAGATGTCGTTCCACAGTTCCCCTACATCGAGATGTGGATGAGTGCTCTCAGAGATCAGGAATGCAAGTCAAGTATTTCAGATGTGAGATTTTCAACGACGAACCTTCTTTGTGTTTGTTGATGAGCGTTTTAGAGGCGCTAATAGAAATCATCTTTGGTCACATCGTCGTTCTCTTTCCGTTGAGGCATGGGAGCAAATCAGCTATATTTTGACGGATTTCGCTTTGATGCGTATTGTGACTAGACGCTCATCTAGCGGGATGAATGCCAGGACGCGGCGACGTAGTCTCTCCCTCACCACAAACCCAACACCAAATTTGAGCTGCTTTATATGGTCGCTGTAAAAGATTTCAGCAGGACCAACCTTTTTTGGTCCTTGTCCCGTCCATGTATGCCCTCAAATCGTGATCCTTGAAACGTTTGCACGGGTCGAAATCAAAAAGGGGGTCTCTCATCCGAGGCATTTTTTGATTTTCCTTGGAACAGGATTTTCATGTGGCAGGTCTCAAACCCTACACACAACCTCGGGGAATTCGCCTATTCACTTTAGCTTGACCCCAAACGAATGTTTCTTGGTTACCCAGAGGTTACTTGGTCTAAGACCAGCAGTAGTGGGATGCTTGAACCATATGTAACAAATCGTTTCTGATCACTCCCAGGTGAATAGCGTGAACTTCTACATATGTCTCCATTCTCCTGAACATTCTAGAGAACTGCATTTCATAACTTGTCTTTTTTAGTACGGACAACAGCAGATTAGCATATTAATTAATATACTTAACTGACAAAACCCTAAAAATTTCTGAGAGGGGAAGTGTAACAACAAAAAGAAAAAAAACTTCTTTCTGGGAAATAAACGGGTTTTAAGGAAAAAAAAACATGAATCCGTGAAAGGGCTGAGGCTAGTCTAAAATAAGCATTTTTATTTTTGTGCCTTTTTTTCTTTGAGAACTCATTAAGGCAAACTCTTACTATTTTTCTTCAGTGGAATTATACAAAGCGGGTTTAAGTAGTATCACTGTTGAAAAAGAACACAGTACACGTAAAAAAAAACACAAAAAATGTTTAGAAAAAGTTAACTTGGCATTCACTCCGGCCTTCTGGTGCAGTTGGTGGGTCTCAAGGACTCATATTCTATCGAAAATATTTAGGGGGAACATTTAAACCCGCGCTCATCCTGAATACAGTTGGTGGTTTGACAGTTCTACAAGAGTTTTCATCCTTCCATCTGGCAGAAAACTGCACATGCGATTACTTTCTGATAAATTCTTGAGAATTAAAAGCATAAAAAATTCAAAATTCATTTGATAACAAATGAAAGATTTTAATGGTAAATAGTGCAAAATTTAATGACAAAAAAAATTCCATTTACGAAATTGCCCTTTGACTGTACTTGCCCTTTGAAGTTCGTTGAGATGGTTCGAAAATGATTGTTGTAGATTTATCGAAGATAGCTTTTTAATATTAAAAATGTTAATAATTTATATCAAATAAAAAAAGTTTTTGGTTAAGTTCTAAAAAAATCCGTGAGAACACTTGACTTATATTGCTTCCAAAATAATAACGACTTTGTTCCCAAGTCACTTGAGTCACTTTTGAATTGCATGTGCGATATTTCTGGCATTCCTTAAATAAACTGCTCACTTAAATAAACTTAAATAAAATAAACATTTACTTATATATATGTATTTTTTATGATAATTTAAGCAATGACATTCCAGCACGAAATATAGAGTAGTAGGTACATATTTGCTTCAATTTTTTACATTTATGTATTTATTCTGTGAGTACTATCTTATCATAATTTGTATTATTGGTGAAATTGAATTGTATATCAAATTAATTTCTTCAACAAATACATATTTATTGCACTTCTTGCTGCTGAGAAAATATTTCTTTGTGCAGAAAAATGATTTTGTACAGTTTTTTTAAATTACATAAAAAATATTATATTTATTGTCAAGACAATTATGTACATACATACATATTATTATTTTTTATTGTTAAACATTTTAAAGAAAGTTAAAATGCTAAGTCATTAACCAACACATACGATAACGAGCAAATGTCACTCTGTTTATGGAAGTGAATTTTCAACACATTTTTATTCTCCATTAAAGCTATATCTTTAGGTAATTCGCATAGTCCTATTGATTTAATGTCAAACTGTCTGAGTGACAATAACAATAACGTAATTATTATGCATATATTTTTCTATATACTGTTACATGCATAATATACTTGCATACTTATATGAGTATCTACGTGGTTAAGTGGACTTTTGTAGATTTATAGGCCATAAACCACTAATATTAATAAATAGATGAATATTAACACAGTTGCATACATACTGGTATAATAAATATAAACAACTTCAAAATGAAATACCTATCTCCTAAGTATACTACAATATACATACATACATATGTATACCGGCATACGTGTGAAGGCAAGGCCAGTTAATACATATGTAAATGAGTGTTTGCGCCAAAGCCATGTCGCACAAAATTTGTGCGTAGGAGTTGGGGGTGTGATCGCGCTTATTATTAATAAACGAGTGTATGTATGTATATAAATAAGCGTTCGAAACTCGTCATAAAAGTGGCTTTTAATTAAATGCAATTGGAAATGTCGTTATACCAACCGTAAAAATATATGTATGTAAAAATTCACCAATTAAATTTAGCAAACAGGACTTGCATTATGCTATGGTGTACAACTTCAAATTTAAGTTAGTGCGCTTAATTGGAATTCTATCACAAGTGAGTTTTAGTCAATCAGTATTCATTAACCATTAAATGGTAGATTTTTTTTTTAGCTCTGAGCAAGCAATCGAAATCGTGGGCACAAACATACATATGTAGATTGGAATAAGTCTACTAGACGCAGTCAGCCTGTTTACATTCTTTAAGCCTAATTCAAGTACTGCCTTTATGTATGTTTTGCGGTGGTGTGGGTCGCCTATAGTGGAGGAGCTAGACCGAAAATCACTTCCACGGTTATAAAGCGCCAATTATTCATCTATATCGAGCTAAGATTGATTGTCTGACTTCGGCTAAATAAAAATGCGTTCAGCATGCAGTGAAGAAAGTATATTGCCCGTAGCTGAGAGTGTACACGAAGACCATGGAGAGTCGATTCGGCGTAATGTGCAAGAACTGAAGCCGCTCGACCTACCCAAGCGACATCGCTTCGCTCTATGGGCTTTTGAAAAGTTCCAAGACGATCCGACGTTTTCGAGCCAAATTTTGTTCAGCGATGAGACCCATTTCTGGCTCATTTGGTATGTAAACAAAAAATATTGCCGCATTTGGGACGAAGAGCAACCAAAAGAGATTCAGGAGTTGCCATTTCATCCAGAAAAAACAACAGTTTGGTGTGGTTTGTGGGCCTGTGGGATCATCGGTCCATATTTCTTCAAAAATAATGCCGGTGGCACCGTAACCGTCAATGGCGACCGTTGGCGCGCCATGATAACCAATTATTTGATGACTGAAATTGAAGATCGTGATCTCCGCGTCATTTGGTTCCAACAAGGGCGCCACTTCCCATACTGCGCATCAAGCAATGGATATATAGAGAGAACACTTCGGTGAGCAGATAATTTCCTGTTCTGGGCCGGTAGATTGGCCACCAAGATCGTGTGATATCACACCGTTAAACTTTTTCATGTGGGGATATATAATGACTTTAGACTAGATGCGGACAATCCCGCTTCGATTAAAGCCTTGGAGCAAAACATCATGCTTGTCATTCGCCAGTTACCAGTCGAAATGATCGAACGTGTCATCGAAAATTGGACTCAACGGATGGACCATCTAAGACGTACAAGCGGCTAACATTAGATAGAGATAATCTTCAAAGAATAAATGCCAAAGAATGTTCTTTCGAATAATAATAAACAATCCCCATTAAATTTTATTTTTCTGTGTTGTTTTCGTTAAAAAAGTAGGGAACATCGAAATGGATCACCCTATATACATATATATATATATATATATATATATATATAAATATATATAACCACTGAAATGATTTTCAGGCATTATCCTTATACAATTTGTGGTTTGCTTCTTGATGCTTTTCCAACAAATGCAGGGAACTACAGTTTTTTCTAAATCGCCAGCGAACGGATAATGTATTTTTAAGAAAAATTATGGATTTATTGTGAAAAATACTTGAATACTTATGGAAAATGAAAAAATCCTGGATCATGATAAAATAACATATACGTACAAATGTAAACATATGCACACATACATCTATTTAAGTAAACAAAAGTAGCATGCAACAAAAAAAGCAATTTGTTGCTAACTCTAAGTGCCAGCAACATTGCCTTTGCCCATAGGTGGTCGTATGGATTTGTTTTAAACGGAAAGACCATAACAATGTGTCAGCTCATTAAAATACCGTAAGTTTCACCAAACAATTTGTTACACTATACTTAAATGTAATAACTTCACTTCACTGCAGCAGAGCTGTGAACTTATTTTAGTTATCTTTAGCAACGATAAAAAATCAGATGAGAACATTTCTTCACTTGAAAGAATTTATGTGTTCGTTTGTATGTATGTATGTCTACAGTATATGTGTCTACAATATACCTGCATATGTATATTTACAAGGTAAATATGTAGATACATTGTGTGTATGTTCACCGTTTGTTTACATAAGGAAACATTACCAACAATGCACACTTTTTCTTTTACAAGCTTACAAAATAATCCATTTGACGATCTATAGTGAGAATAAACATTAACCTCTCCAGTAATTGTAGGGATTGAATAGAGTTCACAATATAGTTCTTTTTAATATCAAATTCGTTGTAATTTCCAAATTAATTTTGCATAAAATCATTACTTTTATTAATTTTTTATTAGAAACTTTATAAGGCTTCAAAAGGATCGTTAGATTAGAAATTTTAAAATAATTTTTTTATATTTTACATACATAAAGGGTATTCTCTTTGTCTAGGAAATGCATGTTACGGTGCAATGGCACAACAACAAAACACAAGCAAAAAACATATGGTACGATAGGAAAAATATCCTATATCAAATCCTATGTATATTTATTTCTCACAGCTAGCAAGAAGGAAAATGCAACCCTGTGAAGGAAAAGTAACCCTGTGCCTGTCTGGTTGTTATTATTTCACTAGAATATGTCAAAATTTTGCAACGGGGGTGTTCTCGATCTTTAGCACAATTCCATAGGCAATATTTGCATAGTATGCATTTCCTAGACAAAGAGAATACCCCTATAGTCACTTATGGGTATTGAAAAGAATACATATTTAATCAATTAACATGAAAAATATTTTCTTATGTAATAAAAAAAAACATTTCGGTAAGATTTTACGAGTTATATTCAATAGAAAAGGTGAAGGTTTTGCTCACTGTTTTCTTTGGTTACAAAGGTGTGGCGCATCATGAGTTCTGCCAAAAGGTCCTACAGTTAATAAGGAATATTATAAGGAAATTATGCAATGTTTGTGTGAAGCAATACGACTCAAACGATCGGAATTGCGGAAAAACAAATTGTGGATTCAGCATTACGATAATGCACCAGCTCACACATCAATGCTTATTCGTGATTTTTTGGCCGAAAACAAAACCGTAATCATGCCTCAACCACCGTATTCACCAGATTTGGCTCGCTGCGCCTTTTTCCTATTCCTAAAACTAAAGAAACCAATGAAGGGAAAGCGTTTTGAGACAACTGATGAGATCAAGTCAGAATCGAAGAAAGAGGTGATGGCCTTACAGAGCATTGGAAAAATCGTTGGGCACAAGTGTATTATATCATTGGGGAATTACTTTGAAGGGTACAAAATATATATTGATGAATAAATAAGTACTTTTCAAAAAAATTCAAAATTCACTTCCATTGAACACACCTCATATATCAATTTTAAGAAAATTGTCTACCTTCGCTGGCAAAAATTTGTTTTGTATTTATTATTTCGAATTGGGAAGTGAACAAACTTATGGTCATCGGTAGGTGTACTCCGGAGATATTTATATCTACACCTAAGCCCAATAATAAAGATATTGTTAAGATTAATTACGCAATTAGAGACGTTTGACATAACTAAAGGCGTCAATCAAATTGTCTTATTGATTTTAGAGTACCTGAAATCTTCTCCAATGCAACGGATTTTAAAGGAATTTTTAATGTACTGGAACACCTGCAACATCCTGAGTTAGAACAGTAAACTAAACTAGGATGAATTATTCTTGCGTTTACTAAGTAAAAAATAACTTTGTATGCAGGTAGATGTCTTGAAGTAGGTGCTCAAGATTTCAACGTCATAGGTGAAACTGGCAGATTGCACACCATGTACGTAGAATGATCGAAACGACGATATTATATCTCATATGAATTGATCTGCTAGAATGGATGACGATGAATTAATTAGTTTAATTTGCCATTGGCAGGATATGTCAACCCCACCGAACATAACTCTGACATGAAATAAAATCTTCTCATAAAAATCCATCAGCCATTCGGAGCTGGCTTAGAAGAACTTTATGTCACATTTGTTGAAAAAAACATCAAGAGGCACGTCAATAATTGGAGGAGGAGCCCAACCGTAAATCACTTAAGGATACAATCAACTTTCTTAATGACTTAAGTGCGGTAGTGGGTAATCAGGTTTTCAACGACCTACAATCAAATAACTGATTTCGTAGATGAACATGCAAACAAAATTTTTTGTCCATTCATATTGAATAAATTTTCAATGCTTGATGAAGTGAATTGCCCTATTAAAAAAGGTTTCCAATAGGGATGATATGATTTCTAAGTGCCGTTCTGTTTACAATTTCATCATGGCAAGATATACGTAACAACAACGTTTACAAATTATTCAATATTATTATCAAAATAATCGTTCTGCAATTGCAACTTTTCGTCTTCTCCGATGAGGCTCATTTTCATCTGAGTGGTGTCGTAAATAAACAAAACTGTCCACAAATTATTCATGAACAACCATTACATTCACCTATATTGAACAAATAAAGTTTGGTGTGGTTTTTGGTCTGGTGGAATCATTGGTCGGTACTTCTTTCGAAATGATGCTGGTAGCACCGTTACTGTCAATGGAGAGCGGTATAGATCGATGATATCTAACTTTTTATGGCCACAATTGGAAGAAGTTGATCTTAACAACATCTGGTTCCAACAAGACAGGGCTGCGTGTCACACAGCACGTGCAACAACCGAATTATTGCTAGAAAGGTTTGGAGATTCGATTATTTCAAGAAATTGTGACATTGAATGGCCTACAAGAAGTTGTGATTTAACACCATGAGATTACTTCTTGTGGGGCCATTTGAAGTCAGTGGCCTTTAGCAATAAACCAGACTCTCTTCAAGCTTTAATAGTCATTATTGAACGTGTTATTCATGACATTCGGCTTGATTTAGTGGAAAAATTGCTTAAAAATTGGGTTCATCGAATTCGTTCGTGCAAAAGAAGTCGTGGAGGCCATTTGAATGATGTTATATTTAAAACTTAATTGTATCGATTGCACTTTACATTAAATAAAAAACATTTTAATTTTTTAACAATTAATATGTTTTTTTTTTAAGAAATTATATCACTCTCATTGGAAATCCCTATATATGAGTTCTTAAATGCACTGACGTATCTTCAACCCATTTTTTGCATATTTTGGTAGAAAACACATATAAGGTACATATACAAGTAAGTACATATAAGTATATATTCGGTTAGCTAGTATTTTTTCAATTAGCATTTCGATTTTTGTTTACCCCCATACTCAAAATCGCCACATCAGAACTAAACTGAATTAAAAATGTATTTTTTTAGCAAACTACTAGTATTCAACTCTTTTTTTTTGGAGGATGTCACACCAAGTTAAAAATATACATGGGAATTTATATGTAATGCATCGCCAAATGGTCTTAAGACAAATGCATGCATTTACAAATTTACAATTGCACTTTACAATTTACACCCGCGTTTATTTGTACGTAAATATATATATGCATATGTATACAGGTAAATAATGACCACGATCACTCACTTAATTTATTTCAAATTTCGAACAATTACTCCACAGCAATACCGGCTAGAACAATAATAAAACTAAAGAAAAAAAAAAGATTTTGCCTACCGCCCGTTTAACAGTATCGCGTGTACTTGTCAAATGTTGCGGTTGCGACGTTTAAAATTTCTACGTCCGATTGATCGTTGTTTCGCGAGTCGACTGATCTCTACACTCGATCACCAATTCAACTGGCCAATTGTTTTAACAGACTAAACAGTGGGCAAATAAGTACGTTCAATGGCTTTTGCTTCACTGCAAGTTCGGCATTGCACATTCGCTTCCGCTTGCGTTGGATTAACAAACAGATGAGAGAGAGAGAGAGAGAGAGAGAAGCTGGTAAGATCAGGCCGAATCTCCGAACTCTATGCGTGTACCAGACAGGCAGCCCGACCAGCTTTATTACAAACTTGCTGCTGCTCACCACAACGGGTCGCCAACTGTCAGCTTATTCCATGCGTACGAGTATGTTTGTATGGACAGCATGTTTTACTGAGTCATGTTCGCTTTCTTTGTTCAATATTTTGTTTATATTTTACTGTGGCCGACATGCTCAACAACGTCACGATCTCATCGCCAGCTGTTCCAGTCCATCTAATGTCGATGTTATTTTTTAGGGAGAGAGAGTCTGAGAGAATTTATGTAGATATTCGTTCCCGGTACTCCTTTAATTGCACTTGAGCATCCAGCCGATGCTTGATTGCTGCTTCTTTGTGATTTTGGTGCAGTAAGTTGCTGGTTCACATTTGAATTGCCATCATTGATTGTTGCTGCTTCTGCTATAGTTGCTGGTGCTGATGTTGATCTCTTTTTTGTTTTGTTGTTTTTTGTTTTTATTTTATTTATTTTTGTTTACTTTTTTTGAATGTCTTTTCGTTTTGCATTACTTGCAAATCATTTAGTGCGAGTGCAAGTACCATCACATTGCTTTCATTTCAGTAGTCTGTGTACATATGTACATACATAGATACACATCGTCTGCCTGTTGTCTTCTACTTGTTGAGGTGTGGGGCTGTTAGCTTAAATATTTGTTTATGCTTTTCTTCTTCCATCGCGACTGCGTGAGCTAAGCGAAGGTACCAGAAATCGGTGTGTAGGATAAGTATAGCACAAGTGATTGTATAAAAATGTGTATGCATGTATGTATTATGTACAATATGTCTTAAATATGCGTGCGGTACAAGTGGACACATATGTATATACATATTCTATGAAATAAATTGGTTTCTTAAGTAACTAGTAATGGATTTGTCTATTTTAAGCAAAAGTAAAAAGGTGATAATCAAATATAGAGTTTTCCAATAAGAGTAATATGATTTATTTAAAAAAAACACACTAATTATTGAAGAAATTGTTTAAAAAACACACAACAATTGTTAAGGAAATTGTTTTTTATTCAATGTGAAATACAATCGATACAATTAAGTTCTGAATATAACATCATTCAAATGGCCTCCACGACTTATTTTGCCCGAACGAATTCGATGAACCCAATTTTTGAGCACTTTTTCCACTAAATCAAGTCGTATATCATGAATAGCACGTTCAATATTGACTTTTAAAGCTTGAAGAGTGCCTGGTTTATTGCTAAAGACCAATGACTTCAAATAATCCCACAAGAAGTAATCTCATGGTGTTAAATCACAACTTCTTGGAGGCCAATCCATGTCACAATTTCTTGAAATAATCGAATCTCCAAACAGGTTTGTTTATTTACCGCACCACACAGATGAAAGTGTGCCTCATAGGAGAAGAAGATTTTCTTAAAAAAATTGTAATTGCAGAAGGATTAATTTGATAATAATATTGAATAATTTGTAAACGTTTTTCTTGTGTATATCTTGCCATCATGAGATTGTAAACATTACTGAATACAATGAAAAAAAAGACAGATCATGACATATTAAAAATGGCCAAAACGACACTCAGAAATCATATCATTGGAAAACCCTTTGTTTATTATTATTTTCAATTCTTTGTCATGTCAAATCTAATAAATTTTGTAAATACGAATAAAATAGAATTTCCCAACATCATCTGGATTTTCGTAATCGTAACGGCAACCGCTCTGACAATATTGACCAACAAGAGTTTGTAACAAAATTAAATAATTTTTGCAATAGCACCCCATTCTAGACTTAAATAAGTTGGGTTTAGTCTGAATTTCGGGAAAATTGAGTATTAATTTGAATGGTGTGGAAAAACGTAAGCTTTTAATATCTATATGATAATAAATTTACGCAATATACCTACAAATCGTTAAATCAATATAGATTTAAAAAAAATTGTTATCCAAAAAAATGTAATCAAACAGAAGAATACCCATTAGAACAATATCATCCCACAAAAATTATAAGAATTTTTTTACACTACAACACCTGTGGAGTAAAAAATTTTAAAAATTCTTTTTTTTTTAATTAAAAAAAATCTATAAGAAAATTATGACAGCATAACATATCTTAATGGTAATTTTATAATTTTTATTGAAAACCAATCCCATTTTTTGATAGTTTGTTAACACTACTATCTTTATATTTTATGCATTATTTTTGAGTGAAAGACAATCAAAATATAAATATCGTAAAATCGCGTGGTTAAATAAATGCGGGTGAAATAGAATTGTAACATAGTTACCCAACAGCCTAAAAATGTGAACATATCAAATTTATTGCAAATTACAAAATTCGATTTCGATGATTTTCAGTGTCAATGTTTATTTTAATTTACGTAGATAATTCTTTGACGGCCTTTCTCAAATCTGAGAAGTCAGTCGTATATATGTTAAAGTGGTTCGATTTGGCCAGTGCCGACAAATGAACGTATAAATCGAAATATTTTAAAAAATCAGGGACTCGTTTGCGTTTAACCAGATGGACAGACGGACATGGCTAAATCAACTTAGCTCGTGCTTGTAATCTTATCGGTATACATTTTGGTGGATTCATCTCTTCTCTTTCTGGTACTTACACAGATTAGATAATCCCTATGGAGTATAAAAACTTCGGCACTCTTTTGTTTACTGCATAAAAAGAAAAATTAAAATTAAAAAAACAATAAACTGAAGATTCCGAGTTAAATACAAAAATGTTCATACAATGTATATATATGCATTCGCATATGTACATTTTTTGTTGTTTATTATTACTCACATTTAATAAAAATAAATCAATTTGACCATATTTGAAGCATATATTTTGTAATGTTGATGAATGAGGCCACTTACCCTGAACTGCTTCAAATTTTGTGAAATTTAAACAAACATACGTCATTGAAGGTTTTTTATAGCTTTCTTCCGCGAAAGCTCTGACTCTTAAGTAAGGTTAAATTGTAGTGTTGTTGAATCAGTAATTTGAGACCATTAGAATTCTCATTCATAAACTTTGATTCTATTATAAACCTCACTAAATCAATAAATTTTACAGTAGCTTTGTTGGATAGATCAAAAGATCAAAAGAATACTGTCAAAATTTGAAAACCTTACAGCTCCAAAAGCAGGGCAGTCGCTTAAAAAACGAGTTATCGTTTCTCCCTCATCATTATTTTTATGCGACGAAAAAGAAGGTTTACAAATCGACGGGTAAATTTTTTTATGTGTGACCACACATAACTCTTTACGAAGTAGTCCGATTTCAATAACTCCTTTTATGTTGGACAGGGTATAGCCTGAAATTGGAAAACAATTCGTACCCTAAAAAGAGAAAAGGAGGGATGATTCCCAGATTGCAACGTATTATCATGCATAACTTTTTTTGAAATTTATTTTTTATGTATACTTCTCACATAAATTTAAATAAATAAAAATTCTACACTTAGAATAAAAAAATAGAAGTGATTCACAGATTTGAATGTTGCAGAAAACAAGCTCATTAATTAATTAGCGCTTGGGTCGACGAGGGCCTTTGCCTGAAAATGCCGAGCGTTCACAAAGCTTCAATAGGGACACACGTGAGCGCACATGTCTATTTAAAGAAAGCTGTTCGAAAATGGGCTTCATACGTGGAGGAAAAAATCATTTTAATGAAAGAAATGTTCTACAACAGGGCAAAATATGAAGTGTTTCTAGTTTGTTGAATGAAGCCAAAATGTTGTTGATACAATCTGTTAACCGATTTTTGCTTCGAAAACTCTGTCATTACCATCAACTCAACTCGGTCCGTGTAACTTTGAAATGTATTTGTCGTGGAAAGTACAACCATATTTTAATATTACAGTCTAGATGGCTTTCAAATATTTTTCATTGATGCAGTTGATCCTTCAAGGCTTGCATAGAAGTAATAAAAAAAAAATGTAATTTTTATCAAAATAATTATTATGATAAATCTACCTATAGAGAGAGCTGCACTCCTGACCAAAGGGAACATTTAATTGAGTTATTAATACACAATTTGATTATATCCTAATACATACATCCCACTTAACCAAATGCGTACTGCACTGACGAAGGTGAGAAGGCAAACATGCCTCTAAAACAATTTATACGGTCGTATACCGCGAACTGAACTGGTAGGCTGACATGGTATGAACATAAATAAATATACACAGAAATATATACATAAATGGTTACAGAAAACAACATGTATTACCTCGATATATTGGTGATTAATTATTCTGCTCCAGAAATACATTGGTAACACCATCTCTTAACAACAACATGCTTCCGATAACTTTATGTTTTTCATCTCAAGCGGGAGCCACTCCAGCATTGGTAGCATCAGCGGGTTATCATTAACACTTATCACACCTGACGCATTGCCGCGTATTCCAGCGCAAGTGTTGAAGCTCAATGCAACAACGATTGAATGTAATTGAAAAGTGTTGATTGCATGTGTCATGTTGCATGCAACATTCACTGCTCTACTGCAGCTACAAGTGACTGGTTAATACTAATAACAGATACAAAGTGGTTGAGCAACTTTGCAGCGGCATCGGGTTTGTTGCTGATAGCTTTATCTAAAGCAGTAATTACATACATATGCACAAATGTATGTATTTAGATTACTGTATGATAATGCCTTGAATGTTGCCAATGGAATATTTATATGCGCGCCTCTGTTGACGGTATGTGCATGAGACGAAAACTGAAAATTTTATTTAATTTTTAAAATATAGTTAGTACATTTTCAAAAATTATAAGAAACTTAAATTTTCTATACAATTTATTTAATTTATTTTACCATTTATCAACATATTAAAAAATATTCACCGAATAAAATAAAATAATATAATAATAATAACTCAAAAAATGTTAGTAAAATAAAATGATATTAATTAACATAAAATAAAATATATAAAAATAAAATAAACTTAAATAAAATAATATAAAAACAATTAAGAAAATGATTTAAATTAAAAAAAAATAAAATTAAGTAAAGAAAGATAAAAGAAAAGAAAATAAAATCAAACATAATAAACTAAAAAAAATTAAAAAAAGCAAAGTTAACAACATAAAACAAAAAATATATAAAATGAAATATAATGGACTAAAATAAAACAATTAAAAAAATAAAATTAAAAAAAATAAAAATAATTAAGAACAAAAGAAAAAAAATAAAAAAAATAAGCTAAACTAAATTAAAACAGAAAAAAAAAGTTAACAACATAGAACAAAACATATATAAAATATAATGGACTAAAATAAAATAAAATATATCAAAATGAAATAAATTATCGAAAATAATATAAAATAAATAAAATAAAATGAAAAAAATTAATTAATTAATTAATATAAAATGGAAAGAAATAAAATAAATTAAAATAATATAAAAACATAAACCAAGACAATAAAAAAAAAGAAGTAAATAAAAATAAAAAAGGAAAATAAAATAAAATAAAATAAAATAAGATTCAAAAAAGTAAACAATGTTAACAACATAAAGCAAAATATATATAAAATATAATAGAGTTAAATAAAAAATGAAATAGAAAAAAAAAACACAATTAAAATAAAATACACTAAAAAAGTTTATAAAATAAAATCAAATGAAATAAAACAAATAAAATAAAACGATATAAAAATGGTAAAAAAATAAATAAAATAAAATAGAATACACTAAAAATATATATAAAATAAAATAAAGTAAAACAAATAAAATAAAATAGAATAAAATAAATAAAATAAAATGATATAAAAAAGTGAAAAATAAAATAAAATAATATAATATAAAATAAAATAAATTAAAATAAAATAAAGCATTAAACAAAACAAATAAAAAATTAAATATCTTAATTAAAAATAAGTAAATAAGTAAATAAAATTTAAGAAAATAATGCAGAATAAAAGAAAAAATAAAATGAAATATAATGAAATGCAGTAAAGAACTTGCTGGCAGTTTTACAAGATCATTACAACAACAGAATTTTGTTGTAGAGAAGTGCATAAATTAACATGCATACACACATACATATCAATCACTGTATGCCACTGTACTATCGTAGCACTATGAGACGTAAACAGTTACAACTGAATCTCGTTATGCTGTTGTTATTGAATATACATACATACTTACACTACATACATATACGTAAATACATAAAAGGTGCAGTGGCACGGCATTGCCGTATATTGATGCATTTGCTTAAAAAAAAACATTTTTCTTTTGTTTGTTTTTGTTTTTATTTTAATTTTATTTTACGACGTAAATGCTTTTGACCAAATGTGGAAACAAGACGACAACGGTACAACCAGCAAACGGGCATCAGTTACCCATGTTGTTATAAAGCAATGTTGGTTAACAACAAACAAAGAACAAAGGTAGAGGAGTTAGGTATAAAAACGTCCCGAAGAATTTTCATGGTTAAAGAAAATTTTGTCGCAGAACATATTAAGTCTACTATTTGAAAGAAATGGCCAAAGGTGAGGAGGATATGGACAAATACATATATACATATATGGACTGTTTAGTTTTCGTCTATGTATACAGGGTGTGTAAAAAGATGTGGATAATATTTCACTTACATATCTATGGACCGTAAAAAATGTAAGAATGTTAGTCCACTCAAATGGGAATTATTTTATATTTTACTTTGGTTAGAAATAGATATTTTTCTCTGAAGAGCACACATTATTTATCAACAATCTTCCCGATGCTAAAAACTAGAAGGCGGACGCTGTTAGTGCGCGTTAGCACACAAAACTTATTCAGTTTTACTGAAAACTCTAGAAGAACTTTGACACTGAATCTATGAGTCTAAGGTAAGGGCAAAAGTAATATTCCATATATTATACATTAAGTCGTCTAGTCTAGTGGGTAAATGTCTCGCTGGTATATGAAGCATGACTCTGCAGTGCTTTTAGACAGATCTCCAACTTGTGCGTCCACCAAATGAAAGAACTCAGAGTTTTATCAAGAGATGAAGGCTTTTCTACTACGCGGAGGTAAAGTACCGGGACATATGGCCATCGAAGGCAATGAGCCGATGAACTGGCTAAATTTTTATATCAAGACGAAACGATGGCCTTTTCTGGGAGCGAGGACGGCACAAGAAACGAAGAAACAGACTTTGGGCACGAGAATTTGCGCAGATAGTGGAATACGCAATCTGAGAAAACGACTACCTAAACTTGCGAAAAGATCAGCAATGCCGTTTAAACTAAAGACGACAGACTGTTTGGCAGTATAACTTTGGCCACATGTAGTGCACCTGAAGTCAACCAGTTCAATACAGCCAAACCTAATCTTGGATGTCGAGACTTCTAAATCCATGATCCGCCAAATAGTAACCAACACTGCTACCCATTCGGCTAGAGAAAGACTATGTTTAGAAAAATTATAACTCAACAACAACCTACCACCACACCACATAAATTTTCGCTCAATGAAACCTCGCCATCTGTTAGACTCTTCTTTATTTTATTAATAATTTCAACTTCGTCTTCTTACGGGTATTTGTGAATTTAATATGTAAATGCATATCTGCTCTAATGCATATGTTACAGTTATTTATTACCTTATTAATTGCTACAAATTCAGTCTTTCACTCACAAATCCGTTTCATGTTGGAATTAACGCCGAGACCAAATTATGAATGAAATGCCACTATTGTTTTAATATTTAACTGCATTTTTTTTAGTTGGTCTTTAAAGCTTTTTTCTACTTATATTGATATAAACAAAGGAAAAAATAATAAATATTAATGAGTATTTGATTAAGCTAAAGAAATTTTAAACCATTATTATGTTTCCAAATTTATTTTGTATTATAATATTTGTGTAGGTATGTGTATGCAACCAAGTGTGTGAACGCCTACATTTATAACAAATGAGATTCAACTATAAACGAAACGGCCGAACCGCAGTTGACCCACAGAAACGCACTGACACCGACGATGACCCACTAAGGCTTTTTATTTCATCCACTCAACCACAGATATACAAACTGTATTTAAGGTAATTAATTAAAAAGGTAGCCCATAATGGATGCAGAAAATGCCGTTGAAGTGGCTAAAGTAAACACAGACGCTGCCAATCGGGACGGATAATCTTACATACGTATAAATGAATATGCATTTACTAGGGAGGGGCGATTTGAATAGATTGATTTCTTTAATCAATAAAATCCTCAAAATGGTTAATGAAGAGTCATGCCTACTTTTTTATATTTTCAAAAACGATTAGACTTAATGGCTTAAACCGATTTATACATATATACAGCTCTTATATTAAGGTATGATCATTCTCGTGCCATTTTTATTTTGATTCTAAGAAAAATTATGTTTTAATTGAGAAAAATCTTCTTTTAAGAATAGAGAATTTTCACGAATTATATTGTATTTTTCAACAGTATATGTGTAATTTGAAACTTATTTAAAAATTCAACCCTGCCTTAATGATCGATCGCATATATGCATTTATTTAGACGAATGTACATATGGACATGTATTAAAATTTATATGGAAATGGTTTGCATGGATGCCTGAATCAGAGCCCAGCATCCACGCCTACATATCTTGTGATGCTCTATGAAGATTTTTACATGCACACAAAGATATATACATATCAACAAACAAACATAGTTATAACTACAGTGTCTACAAATGGAAAAATTGGTAAAGAAAAAGCGAAAAAATTACTTAAGGCAGTGAGTCCCCTATTTGAGTGAGCACATATAATTATTTTCAGATAAATATGTATATTTAAATAAATTTGTACATACATAACTAGCAAAAATAGTTGAAGCGGTTCTATAAACAATTGATTTTAGAAGACATCGATTTGAAATAAATAAATAGTTTTTCGTTTCTTTTATAAAGGTTTCTCCAATAGGGATGATATGATTTCTAAGAGTCATTTTGGCCATTTTTAATATGTCATGATCTGTCATGTTTTTCCATTGTATTCAGTAATGTTTACAATTTCATCATTGGACCACCATAAATGTCGTGAATTTGCTAATTTTGCTTTGGAACAACTTGAAAACGATAACGAGAAACTCACTTACATGCGAGTAGTGCGGTAAATAAACAAAACTGTCGATACTGGTGCGAAGAAAATCCACAAATTATTCATGAACAACCATTACATTCACCTAAATTGACAGTTTGGTGTGGTTTTTGGTCTGGTGGAATCATCGGTCGGTACTTCTTTCGAAATGAAGCTGGAAGCACCGTTACTGTCAATGGAGAGCGGTATAGATCGATGATAACCAACTTCTTATGGCCACAATTGGAAGAAGTTGATCTTAACAACATCTGGTTCCAGCAAGACGGGGTTACTTGCCACACAGCACGTGCAAGAACCGAATTATTGCGAGAAAGGTTTGGAGATTCGATTATTTCGCGAACTTGTGACATTGAATGGCCTACAAGAAGTAGTGATTTAACACCATGAGATTACTTCTTGTGGGGTTATTTGAAGTTACTGGTCTTTAGCAATAAACTAAACTGTCATCAAACTTTAAAAGTCAATATTGAATATGCTATTCATGTGGTCTAAAATTGGGTTGATCGAATTCATTCCTGCAAAGGAAGTCGTGGAGGCTATTTGAATGATATTTTTTTTAAAGAAATCATATCAATCCTATTAGAAAACATACATACATTACATAGAAATGAAAATGGAATGGAATAGTGCTCGTGCGATTCTCTAAAACATTCCTCTGGAAGGCAAAGTGGAATATCTTTATATTTTCATCCAATTTCGGCAGTTGCTCCTGACAGCAATGTAAATAATATTTTCAACTAATTACCCTAAGTTTACTGTTCTCAGACTATAAAATCGCTTATCGTAGTTCTATTATAATAAAATTTGAGCTATAGTTTATTTTTTCCGTTTTACTACCTCTTCCTTTACATCGTTAATTATAAGGTCACTGTGAATTATACCGATTTTTATATGCCGATTTTTATACTGTAGAGTTTGAATTTTATGTAGGGTAGATTTAAATCCTTAGCTCCAAAGTTGGATCCCGTACTTGCAACATGGATATTAAAAGGTAATAAATACCTTGTTTTCTAAGCCTAATTTGCACTTAAAACTTATATTGCCAAATAATTCATAAAATGAAAAGTGATATTTCTCAAAAACTATCTTTAAAATATCACAAAGACGAGGACTAGTTAACCCAAACAGACAAACAGAAAGAAATGGCTAAATTAATTAAACTTTCATCCCAATTATATCAGTTTGGACTTTGAAGAGTCTATTTCTTCTTCTGTGACTAAGATACTATGAAATTAAAATCTAAATTTAAAACTCGTGGACTTTTAATTATATAATCGCACACCTGCTCATTGCTCATTACTCCAAATTTTTTCGAGCCGAGCGCGAGCATTTCGAGTATTTTGACAAACACTTTGACTTTTTAAAATAGTGATAATTGTGCTTTATGCGAAAAAATAATGGATCAGAGAGTTTGTGCAGAGCGAATTTTTTATTTATACGTTGTCGGCTGTTCACTTAAAAGTACTTACTAACATCAGAATACTCAAGAATCTCAGGTTACCCCACTTCTCTACAAAACGGAGCAGATCGCTGTACTATAATGAAAATTGTAAAAAAAAAACATTTGAACTGAATTCTCCGGAAGATAAATGTTCATCTTCATTGACGGTAAGGTAGTAATAAAACCCTAAGATGAGGAGATGACTGAACAGAACACTGGTACAAAGAGAGGAACTGTAGGTTATCAGATTACCTTGGGAGGCAAGATACGACTAAGCAAATTCTACCGCATAAATATTGCAATAGTACGAGTATAAATCTCAATTACTACTTTAGGAATTCAATTACAGATAGGTCGGGGTAAGGTGTGATCAAAACTTGTCCTGTCGGAAGGGAATTATTCTTTGAGAACAGGAGGATTTTTCAAAGATAATTGAGAATCTGAGAGGGCATTGGACACCATATATGAGTGCTTTCATAGATAGTGTTTTACCCGTGCGATGGATGGCAACTCTGCCTACACAATTACTACCTATTAAACGTAAATCAAAATAATCTTACACATAGATGGTGAGAATATTAATTGAGAATTAATTGAAATTGAAATTAATAGGTGGAAAACCTCTCTGTTCCACTTGCTTCGTCAAACACTTTGCTGAAGCTCGATTATTGGCTTTACATTCACCTTTAAAGTGCCGTCAGACGTAATAATTTCTACGTAATTTTATTTCAATTCGCCGTGTGACCATCCTAAAACTAATTTGTAATTGTAATTTAATATCATGCTATTGCAGAAATAATTTTTCTTCTGGAATTAGATTTTGGAATTAGACAAGTAATTGGAAATTAATTAATTGCCACATCTGGCGACATCTTTAAAATAAACTATAACACTTTGGCTGCGTCAGCGTCGCAATTGGAAAACACGAAATTTTTAATTTAATAATTTTTACTAAAATTTGAACACTGTACGTTGTTTATACAGAAATGTACTTTGTTGACACACCAAGCTGCATCTTTGCCACCTAATATCACGGAGACAATAAAAACATTGACAAAAATATGAGAATTTGTTTAGGTTTTAAACGGTAGTTGGAGAGCCACAAACAAGGGCAAAAAACGAATAAACGGGTATTTAAAATCCAAATAAATCGTTATTGAAGCTGAAGCACACAAACACATATGCGCATATGAATGAAAGTATAATATGATTATGAATAATTATGCTTCAATATATAAAATGTGATATATACATATACACATGTAAGCAAATATGAGAGTTGCATTATATATATCGGGATTTGGCAACCCTAGTTTTGAAATCTGACAACTGACAACTTAATCGTGAATTTTGATATTTTTGAGGTTATATTATATTATACATGCCCAGCACGTTTTGACATATGAGCACTATTTGTGTTGTTTACAGTAACTTTTCACGAAATCCTTATTCACCTTTCGACGTGGATTAACTCAGCAACAGTACATCGATGAACTTAATTAAATTTTTGGTAATGAAGCTCCATTAAGGACCAGTGTTTAACAATAGTATGGTGAATTCAAGAGTACGTAGATCACTAAAAAACTAATTTCGTTAAGGTCGTCCAAAAACAGTTGTTGTTCTGTAAACTATTGATGCTCAAATTGATATTGCAAGATCGTCATATGACCTATCGTGAGATTGAGAAAACTATGAGCATTAGTGGGACCAGCCTATATTCATTATTGCATGAAAATTTGATTATAAAAATTTTTTTCACACATGTGATCCCAAATAATTTGTCAATCGCTCGAAATAAAAGGCTCGGGTCGAGTGGTGGAGAGAAATGTTAAAAAAATATAATAGCGGTGCTTCGAAACACGTCTATGACTTCAGGGCAAGTTATGAATCGTGGATTTACGCATATGAGTCCGAAAGTAAACAGCAGTCGTCTGTATGGGAGTCTCAAGATGAGCCGAATTTAGCAAAAGTTGTTCGCTCACGAATCACTTCCAAGCAAATGGTTGCCTGCTTTTTTTTTTTTGAACAACGCAGAACAGTAAATTCTTAATAGTACACAACGATTTGTTTTCCAATTGTCTTTCAAGAAAACAGGTAAAGCAACTGTCGATGACGAGTAATCCATCACCCTCTACAATGCGAGCTCTCACATATAGACGGAAATAACTGTTCTTTTTAGCACTCGAAACATCGATTTGATGAGTCATCTACCGTATAGTCTTGATTTGGCACCGAATGACTTCTTTTTGTTCCCGAATATAAAAAATAAACTGAGAGATCAACGTTTTTCGACACCTAAAGAAGCAGTTGATGCGTTGGGAATGCGTATTTTGAAGCTACCTCAATCAGAATGGCTAAAGTGCTACAAAAATTCGTTCAAATGTATGCAAAAGTGTGTAGATCTTAGTAGAGAATATTAAAAAAAAAAAAAAAATAAAGTGATTTTCGATGATTAATATTTGTTTATGTTTTCTAATTCCAAAATATATAAGGCTACCCTCGTATAATTTCTTATATTTAAACATTTTTTATATAAAGTCAGGCAAAAATCTCTAGAAAGCGCCTGCTGCCAAACCTTGAAAGCCAAAGCGATATAACCAGACAACTGCGGAATGCGAAAAGGTAGCAATAAAACCTACATATCTAGATACATACATATGTATATGCATAAGTATATAATATGACGATATTGAAATGCTTAAAGAACAACGAAAAGGTAAATGGGCTTGCACAAAGCCGTCAAAATACTTGGCTTTTAAGAATCATGTCAAATTGAAAGCGCAACTACGGCAAACTACTCCGGCAACACAAGTGATTTACCCACAAAGCATGCGGCGTCATGCAGCAGCTGCTGTCATTGCTTTCTGTTCGGTTGTCGCCAAACGCAGGGCTTGGTCACGGCGACAATATCAAATGTCTGTTAATAGCCGAATCCTTTTATTTATGTTTCCATGTTATTTGGCAGGCATTTTACATAAGTTCGCACTGACAGTGGCATACAATATCATACAATCAATGACCGTAATTCACATAAGAACATATGTATGTACTTGTATTTAAGCATTTATGTACATATTTACATTATAGTCATAGTTTTGATGCTGAAAAACGGGACATAATCAGAAAAAAACAGATATCGCATTAGCCTGGTGGCCCCATTGGCATACCAGAACAGCACTTGCCCTGGAAGCATACGAGTTCACACATCCATATGTACATATTTGCATAACTATTTGTATTTTAACAAGTAAGGAAAACTAAGTTCGGGTGGAATCGAAATTAAAAATAAGATGGAAGTTTCTGAGGGTATAAGAAGATTACACATAGAAATTAGTCCACAGAACCATCAAAAATAGAAGGTCGGCTATATGAATATATCTGGTCCTATGTTAAGCATTTTGATAGGACTTTAGCCCCATTAAAAGTAGTATCTCTACCAAGTTTGGCTGAGTTCCGTTGATCAATGACTTAAATGGGACAAAGGAGTAGTTGTTGCCGGATTGTGTATATTCATGTTCATGGAAATGAAAAGTATAAAATTTTATTTAATTCTGTCTAGTGGTTCTTTCCACTACTTATATTTTTCCATTTAATGTCATGCCGTTTACCATAAAGTTTGATATACATATATAACAGGTCAAACGAAAAATTCCCGGCCTGACACTTGAATGGAATTTGAAAGAATTAAATCCATGTAAATTTTTAGCGTAGTAAACCCGAGTTTTTGCGTCGATATGTGACAATTTATGAAACATGACTCCATCATTTCACTCCGAAGTCCAATTGGCAGTCAACCGAGAAGACTGCACACGATGAACCCGCTCCAAAGCGTGGAAAAACGCAATAGTCGGCTGCCAAGGTTATGGCGTCGTAATTTTTGATGCGGATGGAATAATTTTCCTTGACTACCTTCAAAAAGTAAGTCAACAGCGACTAATACATAACATTATTGGACCGTTTGAAGGAAGAAATTCTCGAAAAACGGCCTCATTTGAAGAAAAAGAAAGTTTTGTTTCACCAAGCCAATGCACCGTGTCACAGGTCAGTGAATTCGATGGCAAAAAAAAAAATTTATTTGATTTTGAATTGCTTCCGTATCCACCACATTTTCCAGACCTGGCTCACAATGACTATTTCCTGTTCTCAAAAAAATGTTCGCTGGGAAGAAATGTCCGTCGAATGAAGAGGTGATCGCCGAAACTGAGGCCTATTTTGAAGCAAAGGACAAACCGTACTACCCGAATGGTATCGAAAAGTTGATGGGTCACTATAACCATTGTATCACCCTTGAAGAGAACTATGTTGAATAAAAAAATGATTTTTGTGAAAAAAACAAAAAAATTTGTTTTACTATGGTAGGCCAGGTAGGGGACTTTTCAATTGACCTGTTATGTCCATATCTATATCGATTGTTTCATGTCGTTAATGCTCTAAATACATAATACATCCGAGTATAAAAAGTTATTTAAGTACGTACATATGTTCATAAATAACTTTAATCTTCAAAAAATTTTTGGTATTTCATTTCATGGCTTCGCATCAACTTCTTTGCTGCTCTTAGCGTTATACAATAGTAGCGAATACAAAAAAGGGGATTCCATGATTTAAAGCTCATCCCGATTTCCGAGTTTATGAAAGAGATGAGAACTCTAAATCCTCCCCAGATTAAGAGCAGAATTAGATTGGTCGAAAGTATGTCTGATGATTGTAACCTGTACACACAGCCTAGTTCATAGTAGCTGCATGGTATGCATGCAATAAACATAAATGCATCATGACAGTTTAACAAAAGATGTCTAGATCATCCCACCTGCGGGAAGCAGACGATGAGGAAGATCTCCACTCTGTTTGCAAGATCAGACGTAGAAGGGCCTGGCCTAACTTGATATCTATACATCCATATAAAGTCCAGCTCACACAACAAATGAGGCTAGCTGACCATTCACAAGGCCGTAGTTACGTTCATTGGATGCTTGAACAACCAGCATTGGACCACAATTTTTCCAACAAAATTTTCTTCAGCGACGAGGCACATTTCTCACTCGGTGGATACGTAAATTAAAAATTGTTGCATTTGGGGTTTCGAGAATCCCCAAATAATAGAAGAGGAAATAGAAAAGAAAAAAGAAAACTTATTATCTGGGGCACTTTTTGGGCCGGAGGTGGGATTGGACTTAACTTCTTTGAAAACGATAATGGCGAGATGGTCACTGTCAATTCGGAGCATTATGGTCGTATAATAACCAACTTTTCTGGGACTGCGAATATGGCTTTATTGCGAGAGGAGTTTCCCGAGAGACTCATCTCTCGGCTTAGCAATGGCAATTGACCACCGAGATCGTGCAATTTGACACCGTTGTACTTTTTTGTGGGGCTACACGAAAGACAATGTCTAACTCCAGAACACTTGAAAACCAAGTCAAGTTATGGCTGAGATACCGCCCAATATGTGCCAAAAAGTGTTCCAAAATTACCTCAAACCCATCGAACCCAACTGCCGAGGGGCGACCGTAATTAGAGAAATTAATGTTCTATAATGGCTTTATTGCGAGAGGAGTTTCCCGAGAAACTCATCTCTCGGCTTAGCAATGGCAATTGACCACCGAGATCGTGCAATTTGACACCGTTGTACTTTTTTGTGGGGCTACACGAAAGACAATGTCTTACTCCAGAACACTTGAAAACCAAGTCAAGTTATGGCTGAGATACCGCCCAATATGTGCCAAAAAGTGTTCCAAAATTACCTCAAACCCATCGAACCCAACTGCCGAGGGGCGACCGTAATTAGAGAAATTAATGTTCTATAATTTTAGGATGTTGGTCGGATTAGGACTCGACCTTTGCGGCCGCCCTTGTTATATTATACGAGGCATGTTTCAATGAAAAGGTGAAGGTTTTGTTTACTGTTTCTTTGATTAAAATGGTGTGGCGCATCATGAGTTCCTGCCAAACGTCGTTCAGTTAATAGGGAATACTACAAGGAAATTATGGAACATTTGCGTCCAAGAATACGGTTCCAACAATCGGAATTGTGGAAAAACAAATCATGGATTCTGCATCCCGATAATGCACCAGCTCAGACATCAAAAAGAAAAACGGAATCAAAGAGCTGATGGCCATATAAAAAACTTCATTTTTCCCGCAATAAATATATTTTAATAAAATTTTATTGGTTTTTATTGTAATAAAATGCTTGAATACTTACTTATAAATTGCGTAAAACAATTTTGTTGAATCAAAAGATCAAACAATCGAACCAAAAATACAATGTTTCGAATTGATCGGTCCCAGGTTCTCTTCCTGTAAAGAAAATTATTACAGGTACTAAACTCTCCAAAGAGCTATCAATGCTCCAAATGTCAAAAATATTGGACCAAACCCACGTTTTTTTAGAAAGTCCTTTCTTATCGGATATCCTTGTTATCCACAGAACACACCATAAACATTTATGTCTCTACGTTTAGTGGTTTATGCTTTTGGTCGATCCGCTAGTCTTATATGACAAAGCATATTATATACATATATGTATAGATGAGAATATAACGGTTCTCTACTATAGCCGTATGCTTTTGCATCCAAATTACAAAAAGAACATTCTGTTGGTAGTCGAATTACTTAGAAGCAAAGAAGAAAAATTATACAGTCTGTTAATGGTCAATATGAAAATATGAGTATATTTGATTTTTAATTAAAACAGTGAGCAAGTAATAAAGTGCTTGACTGGAAAAAAAAATTTATGCGAGTTACAGCTTTCTTCTAGAGTGGGATTGAAAAGAATTTAGCTTGTTTATTGTAATATGGACATCTAAAGGAAAATGAAGGTGTTATACAGACATTGTTATACAGATATTGACATTTTGATTGGCTTGTATGGCCTACTTTTTTAAAGAAAAAAAAAACACAAAAAATTTAAATTTAATGGGGAATGTTTATTATCATTCAAAAAAACATTCTTTGGCATTTATTTTTTGAAGATTAAAGAGAATGTTGGCCAAGGCTACGTCTCAGATAGTCCATCCGTTGATCACAGAACGTGAATTTTTGTAATAAAGTTGAATGATTTGGAAACGTTGTTCAGGCGTATGACTTTCCATGATGAAATGCCAAACAATACTGAACAAAAATAACGTGACAGCTTGACACGACTCACGTGTGATCTCTCAAAAAAAGGTTATTGAAAAAAGTACCTCTATTTGGATCACCCTTTACAATAATCTTGAAATTCATATACACACATATATCACATGTGGTTTACCTTCTATTAATTAACAGACGAAGATACATACAGTATTTGTTGTAATGAAAACATGTGTATGCTTGTTTCAAATATAAATTGAAATATTTATTTCCGCAGTAGCTAGGCAGGTAGCTAGTAGGTCGTGCTTCTATCGGAGCATCGCAGTTATAAGCCCAAATCAGTCTGACAAAACATTTACAAAGTTATAGAATTTGTTTAAAGCTCAGAAAACATAAGCAATAAAAAGGAGCTAAATTCTTTATTAGGATAATAACATTTTTTAATATAAATTCTTCTGATCTGCTATGCAACATCTTAGATTTTTAAATATGATAGCTAATATTAAAATTAAATTGAAAATGATAGTTTCATTCACACCAGCATAGCTATTACAAATTAGGAGGAAACAGGAAAATAAATAACAAATTTGATGCCGAATCCAAACAATGAAATATTGCCAATAAAATTCACTGAAGAATGCAATGTGCAATGAAAATCGTGTCGGCAAGATACGAGTATGTACAAGTAAAGTTTTAAATATTTATTATGTACCAATAAAACTATTAAATCATTACAACCAAACAACAAAACCTCACGTTTCGCCAAAGTCAACGATATGTGTATTGCTTTTTTCTCAAACTGAATATGCACACGCTTTTATGTACGAATTGTGTTGTGCTGCTGTTAGAACATATGTATGTATGTTAAATTTATTTTATTTAGATAAATAAATACGAAAAATCGTATATCAGCGTTGATTAATGCGAAACAAATTCAATAGAAGGGCAATAAAAAATACTGTTATCAAATTTTATTTATTCAACAATATTCATATATACTTACATACGAGTTCGTAACTAAATAAAACACTTTTTAAGCGGTTTTTAATAAAATAAAGTGTTCAATCCAAACTTTGTAAACAATTTCTTAGGGTGCTACATTGTACTAAGATTTTTTTTTATTCATTTATACCAATTACTTATCTACGGGTATTGCATATTCTTAGATGCATTTTCATTGCAAATTATTTGTGCTTGAAACCCAAGTTTTCGCGAATTAAAAAATGATTTTCAATTGTTGTATATATGAATATAGCATGTTTGATAGACTATCGCTTCCTCATCCGACTCTTTGCTCACGTTTTTAGCTATCGAAGCTATAAAGAGATGTTTGACAATTTTTTTTATGAAAACGTGATGTTGTTTATTCTAGACGGGAAGTATACACGTTCGTACGTCAATGCAGTTTTTAATCTAAAAGTAATTTCTTTTGTTTTGATACATTCCCGCAATTTTAAGTTGTTAAATTTGACTAATTGGAATTAAATAATTTATTGACATTAGATGATTTCGTATTAATTAATTTATATTACACTCGAACGCTGTTAGTTATATTGTAATTTCGATGTGTGTTTTAATAAAAATACAATGCAGTGTTTACAATATCTAAAAATTATTAAATTTTCTATCTACATACATACATATGGCAGAAGAAGTCTGTGTTCATCTAAGCATATTTTGTTTGCACTATGAAAAGTCGAAAACAATAAATCATTCATAAACTTTTTTTTACCTTATTTTATTTAGTTCAATAAAAAGTAATTGTTACACAAACTTTGGTATCAATAATTAATATAAATTTAAAATGAGATCACATATGTATAAACAAAAAGGTCACTTAAACCAAACTCAAAGAGTCTGCGTTCACTTCAAGAATAATGAAACAAAAGGCTAAAAATAAAAAATAAATATATTAAGTCATTAACTTATAGATATCCACGTCTTTTAATGGCTTCTAGATTGCGGTTTTTCATTGACCCAAGAAGTTTGGTTGTTACTTCTGGGCTTATAGCTTCCCATTCCACTTCAAGCGCGCTCCTAAGCATTTCCTTGCTGGTTATAGTACGCTGCCTAATGTTTCCTTCTATTACATCCCATAAGTGCTCAATAGGGTTAAGACCAGGCGATTGCGGGGATGTACGCAGTGGTTTAGTAATATTGCACAGCAACTAAAGCTTAACAATTTCTGCTGTGTGCTTCGGGTCGTTGTCCTGTTGGAAAATAAATTGCTCAACGAGTCCCAGCATTACTGCGCTTTCTTTTAAATTTCAAAATATTAAGATATTATGATGGACTCAATAAACTAAAAGTTTCCTACACCCGAACTTACAATGCGCCCCCACATTATAGCACCTCCACCACCGTGCTTTACCGTAGATACAAGATTTTGCTTTTCCAGCACTGCTCCCCTTTTCCTCCGTATAATCTTACGGCCTTTTATCCCAAAAATGTAAAACTTACTCTCATCTGAAGAAATGACTTTATTCCAAAACTCTGGAGGCTTGTTTAAGTGCTACTTTGCAAAGGCCATCCGCTTGAGACGATTTACTCTCGATATGAAGGGCTTTCTTCGTGCGACTCTGCCATGAAATCCGCTTATTTTCAAAATTTTTCGTACCGTATCTGGACATAATTTTTTTTGGTACTTTAATGCAATGTTTTTGAAAGTTGGCTTGCTGTTAGGCATGGGTTAGAATTGTTGGGTTGCGCTCTTCTCTTTCCGTCAGTTTCCAGAATTTGGATCAGACTAATAAGATTTCGTTTGTTTGAAGTTGTTTATTATTCTTTGGACAGAGAAGTACTATCTCCAATCAGTTTTGGCGATTTCCCGATAACTTTTACCATTCTGCCACAAACCAACAATGATGTTCCTTCCGCCAAACAAAACAATAATGAGTTTCTCCTATATTTATATACGCTTTAGCTTCTTCCTAATCACAATTACTATCGCGTATCATTTAAAATTAAATTAAACATAAATAATTTATATTTTCAATGCAACAAACCATCGCTTTTTCTGTTCAACTTACTTAAGTAGCGGTACTACAATCCCGACGACGTAGCTCAAATTCTATAAAATTTTGCTCGAATATACTTCAAATGATTGTCTTCTAAATGAGTGAAAATAAAAAAGTGATTGTTTTAAAATTCTTAACTCTTTTAGTTGAATACTTTAATACAGTGTGTGAACGCAGGCTTTTTCTGCTATGTGTATATGTATATATATTTTGTTTTGTACAAAACGGAAAAATTATATTAAGTTTCCAAAATTGGGAAATCAGAATTATGCTTAATAAGTAAAATGCAAAATCAATTACTTTGAGCTTTACTTGAGTGAATAAATTTGCAATAGTAGTAGTAGTAGTATAAGTAGTTCATTTAATTATTTTCTTTAGCTACCAAATTACAAAATATAAAAAAATTAAACAAATTAAAACTTAAAATAAATAAAGATCTTAGACAATAACAATAAAAGTTGTAAGCCTGCATATCACTTATGCTGCAACTAGCCTAAAACATAGCGACCAGCTGTCCAACTTATCATATGATAGCGGCATGTATGTAAATGAATAGTTAACACCGCTTCTCAATGTCGTTACTAACGTTTACACCGTAGCAACTAGCGGCGATTCGATTTTTTCCGTACAACTGACCCAGCTGATTGCTCACTTTTATACAAGGCTTCTAGTATTCACTTTTATAAATAAATTTGAGATAAACTAAGGAAATTCACTTTTTCCGATAGAAATGGAAACCTGAAATCGTAATTAATTATTTGTTGTTAGGTCATGCACTTTCGAACATATAAATTCTGAAATTTGTTGACAAAGAACTGGCATATTTAGGTTTAAACTGTATCTTTTTTAGCCGAGATGTGTCGTTTGCAAGTTAAGCGCCTTCCTAAGTGAATCACGAGGTATGTAATTTCGTGTGGGCACGTTTTGGCTTTAATGTTACCGTTACTGGGTGCTCCTTGGTTATATATTCATTTACTTTTACAGCCTGTTTCACAAGTAGGATTGAAGGATATTATGGAATAAGTTAGATAATATTTTTTTAATTTTATGAATTGGCCATTATGCCACACCTTATCAAAAGCCTGAGCCGCAGTACTCTCTGAAATCGAAAGCCTTCTTATTTAATTAGATATACGATGTACTTGTTCAATTGTGCCGAGTTTTTTGCGGAAGACAAACTGATGTGTAGGAATAATGTCATTTTCATTGAGACAAGGAGACATTTTTGTTAGCACGACTTTTTCGAAAAGTTTGAAAAGGCAAGGCAATGAACCAATTGGTCTATATGATGACGGCAGGGTTGCGTCTTTACCAGGCTGAACTATTATAATTATCTGCGACTTAACAGAAGTGCATTATTTGGCTGGAATACCATACGTAGTCTCAACGGCGCTTCCGTATTTACTGGTGACTTAAGATTTTTGTTAGCTTTACAAAGCGATTTTTTAGTGGAACTGTTTGGAGACAAGGGCGATAGAAAATTTTATTTATTTTATATTCTTCTACGTCGTGTCTTAATACCATTCTTAACTTTTCTCTGCCGTTTTAAGTCGAACTTTTGCATCGGGCGCTCAATGTGTTTGCCATTCACGAAGCAAGCGTCACTTGTTTGTAACAAGCAATTCGATTTCGCTGTTAGTTGTAAGTTTTCCGATAATTAGCTGCATTTTCTGCTTTGGTGTTGCTAAAGATTCTGCTGTTGCTAGCATACTGTTGAGTACAAGCACCTCGTTATCAACGTCAGTCTCGCTCTATTTCGGCGTTCATCATTATGTGAGTGCCTATATATTTTTTATATTTCATCCAGTTAGTTATGGATGTCGTACAACGAAAATGATACTGATATTCAACTGGCTGTTCGTTCAATCTAATAATTACTGGGGAGTGAACAGAGGATAAATCAGCACTGTTCTCACCAAATACTAAATTCCTATCTATGTTTTTGATAACTGCAAAATCAATCAGATCTGGTAGTTAGCTTAGATCTGTTATCCAGTAAGTTGGTTGTCTTGATGATATGAAATCGAAGTTTTGGGTTAATTAGTCGGGAGCCCCAATAAGTATGATTCTCATTATAATCTCCTCCTTTGTCTAAAAAGAGGGAAGAAAGCTACGTTTTAAACGGTTTCCTAAGAGTATGGTTGTGCTACCATGGGCTTTGTCATTTGGGTGGTTAGTGTAGAACATCTTAGTTAAAACCAGGGATATAAAAATTATAATTATTGGCGAGGTGAGTTTCCAATATGAGCATAATATCAACTTCATTACTCTGAAGAAATAACTTGAGGGCTAATTTATGTTGATTAACACCATTGGTATCCCATAAACATATCCTAAGTTCGCTCATTTTTTGGACATTAAGGTTTGAAGCATTTGTTGTTGCACCTTTATTAGGTCTTGGACCATGCTTTGCATGGTTGACATAAATTATGTCATGCATTGGGTCAAATTGAGAATCATGGTCTCTAGCCTCGCATGGGTCATTTGACGAGTGTTTGAACTGAGTAAATTGGAAGAGATTGTTACAGGGATAATATGTGTGAGGTCGTTGCGTTTAGAGCTCTAGATACCCGGGTATCGAGCACTGCGAGCAGCTAGATGCTCTCTCGAAGCTCTCTCGATACTCGCTGATTGCTCAACTGCTCAGCAGAACAAAGAATTTCAATTTTGTTTTTTAAAGTTCCTTTAGCATTTTTATGTTTTTTACACTTTGTCTAAATAAAATCAAAATTAATAAAAAAAAACTTTGAAAATAAAATTCAAAGTGTTTGTCAATATACTCGAAATGCTCGGGATCGGCTCGAGAAATTTTCGATTAATGAGCAATGAACAGATATGCGTTGCTCAAATGATCGCACTGCTCGAGAATGTTTGAGCAAAATCTGGCACTCTAGTAATTAGCGTATACAGTACTTATGGTACATTGTACTGAACCATTTCGTTTAAATAGTTTTTCTACCATGATTTTGCAGTGCAAGAGATATTTGGGACTGCAAATTGCGTCCCGTTTTTAAGTTGAGTTGAGCTTGGCGATAAGGTTATTTCAAACATAGGTTGCAGTATTTTATTTCTATTACTTATGTTTACTACCGCCCTAATGCCAAAGCCTTGCTCTCCTAGAGCTTATTTTATGTCACTTGAGTCAACCGATGCAAAAATCTTAATTTGAGTGTAATGCAACTGCTTCTTGAAAGTGTTTTTCGCAATATACTTGTATTTTCCTCTCATATATTTTTCCCTTTTGAAGCTACGTTTGATACAAACAAGTTAGAGGTGGGCTCACGAAAGTAGATTGGTGGAAGCTCGGCATTGGCGACTGCGGACGCACCCGTCTCAGTTTGAGATTCTTCTTTACTTAACGAGGCAAATATATTACCTTTAACTATAATGCCATCAGCATCTACAGTAATGCTCACGGTATTTACCCTTTTTGCATTCTTAATTAATTTTTTTTTCTTCTTTACGTTTGTGAAATTTATGTATTGATCAATACCAGTCTGATACCACTAGATTTGCGCAACGAATTATTAATTGAACAAATAAAAAATTTGTTGTTAATAAAAATAAATCTCCTTATCAATATGGTATTTGGCTCTAAATGCGATAGTTTCTTCATCTTTAGGTCCACTGGACTTTTCATTGAGTGATGCACCTCGTCGGCAAGTGTATTGCTTATCCGGTTGTCTTCTGGGACTTAAAATTTTTGCAAAAAAAAGTAGTTGGTTAAAATAGTAATGTATGTGCGAAATAATTCAAAGTAAGCATACGAGTATCATAAGGATTTTTAACATTCTGTTCGATATTCGGTTAATAATAATGATTATCATCATGCTACAATTATTTAATGGTAGTTTCATCCTCTCTTCGCAGCCGATTTCTTAGATTTTGAATAAAATATAAAAAAATACATGGAAGTTTTAAACTTATTTAAAAGTTGTATGAAGAATGATACGAAATTTACACTAGATGAAGAGTTAAGTGGATTTTGCCCTGCCTGACTATCAGTTTGAAGGCAAACTACTCCACCAAAATAATTTTTTAGGTATTATTTTATTTGGTTTTTTTTTTGGCTTTGTCACCGCTGTAAATTGTATCGTCTATAAAAATATTATAATATCATTATAAATTGTTCAAGTCAATTAACAATTTTAAATTTAGTCTGGAAGAGTTTAAATTATTTTTAATTGTTTCATAATAAACGCACTTTCAACATATCTAGCGCTGATTACACTGTGCAACAAGATTCTACGTAATTGATGAAACAAATTGGAGATGAAATCTTATCCCTCCCATATCAGAACCTCATACTGGGTTTTTGGCCTATAGGTCTGGTTTCATTTTTATTTTTATTTAAAGTTGGCAACCCTGTGTATGAGAAAAGTTGATTAAAACTTGATCAAATGAAGCAATTTTAGATGGGTTTTTTGTATATCGCTTTTTTGGATCGAGGAACTCATTTTTGATATTAACTTTTACCTAAACCTTACGATAGATGGCGCTGTCATACAATTTGTCTTATTTTTAGTTTTATTGTAGAAATGATCGTATATGATACATATAGAAAGGAACATTACACTATATTTGGCGTGAAAAGTTTGAAATAAAAAATTAAGTATACGTACAAAGTAATATTTTTGTTAAGAATTAAATTATTTTCTGACATTTTGAAAAAATAAAGCTTACAAAAATAACGGTGCTTAAAAACTAAAACTTGAATCTTTTTGAAGGCGGTAAGTTTACTTCCTCTTCTTCCTCGTCGGTATTGTCTTCTTCATTCCTCGTTAGCCACCAGTATAGATCTGCTAACATTGGTAGTAGTTTTTTCCCCCTATACTGTGTCTCCATTGTTAAAGCGACCTGGTGAAAACGTTCGCCTTGTTCATCCGATTCCGTTGCGATTTGGTGTTCAAACCAATCTATATGGTGATGGAGAAAATATACCTTCAAACTCATATGTACTCCGAGTTTCTCAAACATATTCATGAGATGATCTACTTTTTCTCTGATGTTCGTGGCACGATGTTTACCGAGAACATTAGCTATTACGTCTTTTATGGCATTCCAGGCATTTAGCTCATTTTCATTTAAAGAGTTATCAAACTTACTATTTTTTATTAATTTTCTTATGTCTGGACCATTAAACATACCTGTAAAACGATATAGCAATTACATAAATCTTAAAATCTTATTTTATATGTAAATATAAAATATCTTCTTTTACTTTGCTCGCACTAAGTCGTGGAAATATTGACCTTAGTGTAATAAAAGCTGGTCCATCTGCAGGAAGTGCTTTTACAAAATTTTTAAAAATACCCAATTTGATATATAGTGGAGGTAGCAACACTTTCAATTGGAACAAGGGACGTGTGTATTACATTACCTGTTCCAACAACTAAGTCTTCTCTGTTCTCCCAGTCATGTTTTTGGTATTGGTTCCCTTTATAACGTGTATTTCACAAACATATAAAACACATATTCTTCGTATATCCACCTTGTAATCCACAAAGCAGAGCTACCATTTTCAAATCGCAACATATACGCCATTTATGACTTTCATAGTTTATTGCTTCTAGTAGATGCCTCACAGATTCGTACGTTTCTTTAGTGTTCAAATTGTATGCTATCGGAACGCTAGGTTTCTTGTTGTTGTAGTACAGCAAAACTGCTTTCATACTGGTTTTGCATGAATCAATAAATAACCTCCATTCGTGGGGAATATAAGTCATACCCATTTCTGCAACAAGTTTTTCAATATCGTTACAGTAAATGAAGGTGTTTTCTTCATTGGCAGAGAAAAATGGCTGAAATTTTGCTTGGCGATGACGGTACCCAGTAAATTTAACATCAGGTGTCAGTAAATTATTTTGTTTTAACTTATGTGCTATATACTCTGCATCACGTTTTGATAAATTGACATGTTTTACCACGTCATCCATCCAATTTTGAGATATTGGTATCATATTTTTCGAAGCTTCAGATATTTCATAATCAGGATCCTGCAACTGGTTTTGCAAGTTCGCAGTCCATATAGAAATCGTAGTAGGGCTTGGTGGCCGTGGTACAGGAATATCATCTGAATGCGATAATGGCAGGCTTACATAATCTGTTCCAATATATTTCATTGATCTTCGCGATCTTTTAGTTTTTCCATTTACATCATTCAAACACACATAACAACTCGCTTCACTATGCTCACCTGAATGCACAACCATTCTGAATGAGTACATAGATTCAACACATTAAATAAAACAAACTTACCTGGATCAGTCCAAATCATCGGAACACCAAACTTCAGCGATTTTTTTATTCCTTTAACCCAGAGACGTAAGTCGTCATAGCAGGTTCTACATATATCTTTGGGAGCCCAATTTACGTCTTGAACAACCGGCATCCCAAAATAATGTTCATGTTGCTATGCTGAATTTACCGCAAACATAGCAATAAAGCGCTAACTTTCGCAAACATTTATTCATTTTAAATTTATTTTATAAGACGTTTTACGCTACCAAAATCTTCAGAATTTATTTTGCTGTGGTATTGCAAGACAGCTGACACGAAACTCACAGAAATTGTGTTTGGTAAAAAAAACTACATATATTAATACTATTTTTGCATGAAAAAATATCAAAAATAAGTTCCTCGATCCAAAAAAAAGCGATATACAAAAAAAACCATCTAAAATTGCTTCATTTTATCAAGTTTTAATCAACTTTTCTCATACACAGGGTTGCCAACTTTAAATAAAAATCAAAAAGCCCAGTATGAGGTTTTGATATGGGAGGGATGAAGTTTCATTTCCATTTGGTTTCATCAATTACGGAGAGATGAACCCTCATTTTGTGTCACAGTGTTATTTGTAGGTTGTATAAAAATAAAATAAAATTAAAAAAATACAATATATATATGTAGTTATTTTCTTATATTACCTGTTCGTATAAGAAAAACGGCTTTCGCATAGTTATATAACCCATACATACAAACGTATGTACAACATTATAATTTCTGTCTAAAAAAATTCCCCAACAATAGGTAAAAATTTCAAATGATTAATATTTATAAGTGACAATATCAAAAAATTCTGAGCAAACACTTTTAATGTCGAAAACTTCGAAGCAACCTTAAAAACTTTTGTATCGTGCCCCAAAAGTTAAATAATTTTTACACGTCTTGTAGGGTAGTTTCAATTAGAGCTTTAGATACCCGAGCATCGAGCACTGTGAGCGGCTCGCTGCTGGCTCGATACTCGTGCTCCTTCATTGCTCAATTGCTAAGTACTTATTTTCTTTGAAGTTGCTAAGGTTGCTTCAGAGGCGAGTTTATTATTGAAATCGTTTATGTACTCATCATAATATTTTTCACTGTTCAATATAGGGTACATAAAATATATTTTAATTTCTTATGACCCACTTTGCTTTCCTTCAAATTAACAACATTTTCTTCTCACAAAGATCGTGCACGATTACTAATTTTAAAGAAAAATAAGAATAAATATGCTTATCTGGAATATTTTGGTTTGTTAAAAAAACTGTCTGTTAGTACAATTTTTATGTCATGAAATATTCTTTGACTTAGAAAACTGCTCAAACTCTCAGTTACACTCTTTTTTTACACTGATCACAAAATCATAAGTCTAAGGATTTTCGCATTTACAAATAGAAAATCAAAACGAATTCAAGAAAACAATTTAGATGCATGATGCAATAAGGACAGGTGTTATATGTTCGCTTTTCTCTCACTTTAATTACTGCCTTAAATTCCCTCACATATTTCAATTTGCCTCTTTGGTAAAATACATTTTATGTTAGAGTAATTTTCATGGAAATGTGGCGGCCGCGATAGCCGAGTGGTTAGCATTGCGTACTGCCATTAGGAAGGCCTGGGTTCGAGCCCAGATTCGACCAATATCCAAAATTATAGAAAATAAATTTTTCTAATTGCGGTCGCCCCAAGGCAGGGAATGTCAAGCCCTCCGAGTGTATTTCTGGTATGAAAAAAAAATAATAAAAATCCATTAGCCGTTCGGAGGTGGCTTAGAATAAACTGTATTTGTTGGTAAAAACATCAAGACGCAAAACCACAAATTGGAGGAGGAGCTCGGCCGAAAATCGCTTCAGCGGTTACAAAGCGCTAAATATATATATATATATTTTTTCATGGAAAGGTACTAAAAATATCACTAACCCCAGTAGATCGACAAGCATTGGCATCACTTTTAAATTTTTTTGTTTCTTATACTATTGATATTCGTTGGCAATTTGAATTGTAATATATTAAATTTTGCATATTCACAATAAAATTCAATAATATTTTACCAAAGTCGCTGTATTTTTTAAAAGAATTTGTCACATTCTAAGTATTTTATGTATTTGCAAAATAACATCTATAAGAAAGCCTATTCAAAAGGTTTTGTATTGTAATTGTGTGTATCTAAGAAATTTAGTCGGTTCTTGGAGATATTTCAAATATAACGACCAGCTCTTAAATATTTTTGCAAAATTTATTGTATTAGCTATTAATTAAAATTTTATCACAGGTTTTCATCTGCATAGTTTCGCTTTCCGATTGCTTTTTGTAACCTGTTTGTGTGGTAGCTACATATTTATATCTCCGCCTGTAATTAATTAATTAATTATTTTTTTTAACTTTCAACAACAACTCACTTTTATTATAGAAATAAATGTAGACAATCTTTGAGCTTATTGCGTTTTCAGTATTCTGAAAATGCCTAAAGCAAGTTGTGCTTTTTGTCATAAGACGTGGAACTTTGAAGGCATAAAGGTGTACCATTTACCAAAAAATGAAATTTAAAAAAAAATTGGTGGAAGCTTGCGGTGTGGGGTTAACGCCCGGAGCAAAAATATGCGTTTTGCCTTTCTTGTCTTTGGATTTCTTGTCTGGTTACGTTCAAAAACGTATTAAGTTGTATAATGATGCTATTCCAATGCCAATAGATGTAGTTTATAATGAGCCACAATTTTTCGACGCATCAACCCAGACAGAGTAATTTTACGATCTGTTGTATATAAATGCTAGTAGTACATACATATGTATATCCTAGAAGCTTATCGTGAACTTGAATAATGAAATAAAAAGGCTGCAAAACCAAGTAGAAGAGCTTCAGAAAAAGGCCAAATCAGAAAAACTGCAAACCCGCCCAGGAGTATTCTTTTTACGTGGAGAGATATGTCATCTGCTATAGCTCTCCATGCGGCTGACCCCAAGGCCTATGCCCATTTGCTCCAGAGTGGTCATCCTCTTCCATGCGAGTCAACTGTGGTGAAATGGGTACAGAAAGTGAAGTTCCATGATGGTGTTTTGAATTTTTCGATTGGGGTAGTGCGGAGCGTGAACGATATGGTAACTGAAGACAAAGTTTGTATTCTTTCATTCAATGAAATGAAAATGGAGCCGACATACGAATACGACTTACTAAGAGACACGGTTAGAACGTAGAGTAATTATGTTCAAATAATAATTTCTCGAGGCCTCAAGCGTTTCTAAAGGGTGTTTTTATAGAGATATAGAACTTTAAGTTGCAATAAAACAACGATGGATTATTCGATTGACATGAATTTTATTTATCCGAAAGATAATCTTTTGGCATTACATTTTAAATATGATTTCTGGCATATGACCGCCACGGCTGGCGCGGATGTAGTCCAATCTGGACGTCCAATTTTCGATGAGTTTTTCCCACATTTGTGGCCGTATATCGGCAATAACACGGCGAATGTTGTCTTCCAAATGGTCAAGCGTTTGTGGCTTATCCGCATAGACCAATGACTTTACATAGCCCCACAGAAAGTAGTCTAGCGGTGTTAAATCACAAGATCTTGGAGGCCCATTCACAGGTCCAAAACGTGAAATTAGGCGGTCACCAAACGTGTCTTTCAATAAATCAATTGTGGTACGAGCTGTGTGACACGTTGCGCCGTCTTGTTGAAACCACATCTCCTGGACATCATGGTTATTCAATTCAGGAATGAAAAAGTTAGTAATCATGGCTCTATACCGATCACCATTGACTGTAACGTTCTGGCCACCATCGTTTTTGAAAAAGTACGGACCAATGATTCCACCAGCCCATAAAGCGCACCAAACAGTCAGTTTTTTTGGATGTAACGGTGTTTCAACATACTTTTGAGGATTACCTTCACTCCAATTGCGGCAGTTTTGTTTGTTGACGTAGCCATTCGTAGTTCGCTTCATCGCTAAAATGGACGTAGTGCGCGATACGTTTTCCGCACAGAACCATTATTTTCGAAATAAAATTGCACTATTTGCAAGCGTTGTTCAGGCGTGAGTCTATTCATGAATTGCCAAACCAAACTGAGAATAAATCACTTGACAGCTGTTAAATCGGTCGCCATCTTGAAAAGTAATGCCAACTTAAAGTTCTATACCTCTATAAAAAACACTCTTCATTACATAAATTCAAACGAATTTATATGTTTCTCCTATGTAATGCTCTTTTTACCCATAAAAAATTTCGCGCTTATCCATGGCCGCTTATTGGAGTCAAGGCCTTTGTCAAATGTTCATATTTCAACAAACAATACAAGTCGATAAATTTAAATTTTCAGTCATTTCAATTTTTGCATACATTCACAGTTTGCAATTCAAATTCAATCAATTGTTTAGTTATGGACATTAGATAGATATTTAAAAAAAAATGGAGTTTATTTGAAAAAAGCTTCTAAGAACAAAAGATTACTCTGAAGCAGTTGACTGATTTGATAGATTTTCCAAAAATACTACTCTCCTGTGAAATTTAAATTTAAACTGAGAATAAATCACTTGACAGCTGTTAAATCGGTCGCCATCTTGAAAAGTAATGCCAACTTAAAGTTATATACCTCTATAAAAACACCCTTTGCCATGTACCAAAAAATGAAATTTAAAAAAAATTGGTTGAAGCTTGCGGTGTGGGGTTAAAACCCGGAGAAAAAATATGCGTTTTGCCTTTCTCGTCCTCGGATTTCTTGTCTGGTTTCGTTCAAAAACGTATTAAGTTGTATAATGATGCTATTCCAATGCCAATAGATGTAGTTTATAATGAGCCACAATTTGTCGACGCATCAATCCAGACAGAGTAATTTTACGATCTGTTGTATATAAATGCTATTATTACATACATATGTATATCCTATTTAGAAGAGTATCGTGAACTTGAAGCTTCGGGTGATTACCTAACCTCTCGGACCATTGCTGATCTTATAGCCCACACTTCTGTTTACGATGTATCTATTGTTCACAATCTTTCAGAAATCCATGTCACAGTTCACAACGCGGGCTGCCAAAAAGTCCAATTAGCAGCCCAATTGTTTTCATATAGTACGGCTAGCGCCTAACGATCTAAACACGAAGCAATCGACAAAAAGCTGCGAGTAGGTAGAAGAGCTGCTTTGCTGCCTTTTCAGAAAGGTTTACTTATAACAAATTATTCCTTGCGGAATGTATATCAGTACGCTAAGGAAGTATATGGGGGCTTTTACGAGAATCCAGCAGCGATGCAGTTCAAGTATAGGCTGCGAAGATACTTATTAGATAAAAAAGCTAAACATCCTATTAATTTTCCGGTATTTTAATCATATATATACATAGCACGAAACACAGAAACATTGGCAATACGCGGAAACGTTGAAGAAGATGAAATTTAATGGGTGAATAATGGCCTAAACAATGAATTATTATTTTATAATGAGGTCACTGATAATGTCGAAGCCACTTCTAGCCTCATCAATGACTCATCAATGTCAATTTAATGGTCAAGTGATCGAGGCCCAAAAAAAAATTTTTTCAAACATTATTAAAAAAAAGCGAAGATTGTGATTCCGAAATTAATGTAAACAACTGTTTTTAAATGTCGAATGTATTTTCGTATCAAAAAATTAAATACTTTAATAAAACGTTCATAAAATATGCTTATTTATCTCATTCTATTAAGTACGTTTGAGGTTTTAAAAGTTAATGGTACACTTTTTTCAATAAACTAATGGTAAACATGTTTTCAAAACAAAAAATATTAAGAAAAAACTTTATTGGAACGGAAAAAGTGAAAAAGAGTATTAAATATTGATGCTATTTCGAAAAGCGGACTTTGTTCTTCCCCTTTGTCTCCTATAACACCTTGTCTTATTGCATCATGATTTAGATGTTCAATGAATGAAAGAAGTTAAATTCACTGTCATAGTTACTTCACCATGTTAAATTCGCCTTGGTCATGTCATAATTTCTTAAAAATCCAACCTCAGAAAATAATGTTTCTTTTTCTTTCCCATCCTGCACTACAATGAACCAACAGGTATGTATGTAATACATGTAAGGTATATATGTCTAGCCAGTATAACATTTTTGCCGCATGTAAAGTGTATAAATTTCTAGCTACGTGCTTTCTATATTTCTTCAATGATATAAGCAATTCTCTTTCTCACATTGCGTATACTGTCATTTTAAAAATCTAATTCAATACCAGTCAGTCAAATCATTTGAAATACATTTTTTGAAATTTAAATTTTCGTTTCCTCTTCTCTATTTTGTGTACACATTTCCCTATAGCATATTTTGTTAAATTTTTATTTTGGACTCTTCTGGATATTTTAACAAACAAACTGAGTAAATTCAGGACTTTGTCCCGAAGGAAAATTCGTTACGAAAGGTATCGTAATCATCTTCAATCAACAAACAGTCCGTAAGAAAATTGCAAATAAAAAATATTTAAATATTGGATCAAAGGAGCAAATACAGTAGGAAAGAAACCGATATAAACATAAAAGACATACATACGTTCAGTATTTCAGCTTAGCATGACACGTTTTTATTCATTATGGCAAAACTCGGAGGATGGCATAAAACGAAAATCGGATAAAGTTTCAAAATTTCTGCTTGACGTCAATGAAACTTTTAAAATGTAAGTGAGCTTTGCTTTTAGGTTGTGAATCGAATGGATGGGGTTATAAACGTTTTCGTCTTCTTTAAACTTTAGCTTCCTGAACAGTTGTAGCTGGTTCGTTTATGCCATAGCAGCATTGCTCATCAGCTGTTGCATCTACTACTACATATACGATTGCAAGCGACGCTTAGAACTGCGACGGCGGCGTCAGGAGGTGCAACGTGCCAATGAGAGGTTAGATATAAATTTAATTTACTACAAAAATTATAAATAAAATATTCACTTGTATATTAATTTAGAGCACCACAAAGGCGACGACCCGGTGCTGTGTATAGAGATCATGAAATATTTCGAAATGTTATGCGCACTGTTCGGCAATACATCGGTCCTTCGGAAGAAAAGCAACAAAATAAACCGTATGTATTGCGTCGTACACGAAGTGGTGCGATTTATGGACGATTTTCCGATCGGGAAGGTGTGGGCACTTAGAAACGATCGAAAGCACACAGCACACACCGAAAACTGTGAATTCACGGTTATTGTGCTGATAATTTTTTAGTGATATTAGCCATATTTCGAGGAATCCAATAAAACGAAATGTACAATATAGTGTTTTTAGAAATTTTACTTCTATCAATATATTTTTTATATGAGTGCAGTAAAGAAGAAGAAGGTGCATGCATTGATTGACGAAGAGATTGTTCTCTGGAATTTTGAATGAAAAAACTTCAGTGTCTAAGCATGAAGGAAAAATAAAAAATATTCGGGATGCGTAAAAAATTCTGTAATAGCTTATCTATTAATTCACCTCGCTTTATATTGTTGGAGCGTATAATTTTTGCTTCCCACTTTTTGACGTTTTCCTCTTTCCAAAATGCGAATAAGGCGTCTGAAGCCCGCCTTAAAGCAAACGTTTGTACGTTTATGCAGCGTTAAACATAAACAAACCCATGTGCGCTTTCATCCCTTATTTATCAACTAGTTATTTGAGGCGAAATGATGAAAGCTTTTCTAGCGCCAAAATGCTTTCCCAGTTACTCTTTGCTCTATTACGCATGCGTCTGTTTACATTTTTTGGCATAAATACTGAGAGCTAGGACGCGTTAAGCTTTTACATGCAGCAAAAATGTTCGTGGCGTATTTGACCTACACAATAGCGAGATGGATGCGTATATCAACAAAAATGTAATAAAAGTTTTACATTTAGTCTGTTACATACACTACGTTTCACTCGAATAGGTATGGAGGCTTGAAAAAGTGGGGCTAACATATTTACTTTTATATGTATTTATTTTCCCACTTTTCATGGCAGTAGCAGCAGGTCATGGGTAATTCCTAAATTTGAGAAATATCAACTTCTACGAGTTTATTTTTGACATGAAATAAAAAGCTCCATAAAAAATGAAATGAAAGAAGAAAATACTTGTATATTAAGCTAAGATTAATGAAAATAAGTTCTTTAAAAGAATACAAAACTCTTCATAAAACAATAATTATTTAAAAGTAATTTCAATAAATTTCCTTTGAAAATTACATACATATTTATGACACAAAAGTAACAAAATTTTAAATTAAACAAAGAAATGATAATAAAAATCCCTTTCTGTATACATTCAAGTGCAACGGATTGTACTTCCACGCATACATATACATACATACGAAATTGTAACTACGGTTAAGCTCTCGATGGTTGGTAGCTTTGCTTTACTGACTATTCAGGGCTATTCGTTTGCTCAGTTGATGTTGAGGCCCAAAGCGGTTAAGTCGGGCGCGAAAAAGGACATACGCATAGCGGAGAATGTGCGCGGTTGCGGCAACGGTTGGTAGAGAAAAATTATGTGTAGCCAAAAAAAAACAGCAAATGAGCAGCATAGTCAGCCTTCACGGCTGCAGTCGCAGTCACAGCCGCTGCTGCCATTGCTGTCGTCGCCATCGCTATAACTGTTTCTGAAAAGTGCCAAAAATATATTTAAAAAATCAATAGTTTAAATGATTTTCCTTTTTTTTTGGCAATGGTGTTTAAATCGCAAAGGATGATATTCTTGTGTGAATATTTAATACGGAATAAATGCAAAAAATTGTGTATAATTAATTACATTCACGCCCATAAATACAAAATGCCATAACTCTTAGCTATGAAAATAGTTATAGAATATATATGTACATATGTATGTATATATACTCGTATAAATAGTTTATTTTTGTATGCATATGTATGTATCTACAAATTGTCTTAAATATACGCACATATACATATGTAAATATGTACATATATTTTTTACATATATGTTACACATACATACATACATACAAAGTGGTGCACAGGTGAAACGACTAAATGTGGCGAGCTGACTGTGCTGAGCACCAGTTAAAGTGTACTAACGACCTGACCCTCAGTGTTTGGCGTGGGTGGTGACGCTTCACGGCCAACAAGCAATCCAACAGGCCACTGTAGTCGCAGCGACTTGCAGGGATTGGAATAATTAATTTCTTGAAAGAAAATGTGAAATTGAAAAAATAATTAAGAATGACCGAAGGATTCACAGAAGAAAAGAAAATACCATGAAAAAAGAGTAGATATAAATATACACACATGTACATATATGTACCTATAGTAAATATATATGTAGAGTGCAGAAGCTTAATAGTGAAAGAAATGTGTGTTATCCAAAAGGGCAAATGCCTAAATATAAGAGTTTAACGAAAAAGCAGATTTTTTTATCTTAAAAGACGAAGAAGAGTTGCTAATTTATTTACAATTAAATATTTTCCAGTATTTCGTGTAAAAATATAAGTTTGCGCTATAACACGATTGTAGGTTGGTTACATTCAACTTAAATCACTCTTAAAAACAGAGGGGCTGACCTTGCGTAGGCTGCGATTTACTATCTGACACGCTTTGTATTAACATAAAAAGAATTTAGTGACCTTTCCATTACCTCTGGGTGATATAGCTGGGGGAAATTACAATGCGAAGCATATTCCATTGGGGTTCGAGACTTATAAAAACCCAAAAGGTCGACGGTCATATAAAACTAACATGAATACCTTAAATTGTTCAATTTTATTACCCCAAGACAACCAACTTACTGAACTACAGGCCCAAAGAAATTCCCTAATTTGATTGACTTTGCAGACACAAAAAACTCAGATAGGAATTTAGTATTTGACTTGTTTTGTATACACCTCAAGATAATGCACTTTTTCGACTAAATCATAATGTTCTAAGACATACTGTTCCTGGAAAATCATATGTATCTGATATAGGGAAGATTATCGCTGTCCTAGATCCAAAAAAATCTCCTGGATATTATCATATCACAACAAAAATGTTGAAAGAATTGCCGAGCATTGCTCTCGTTTTTCTCGCAAAGCTTTTCAGTGTCACATTAAAGCTAGGATATTATCCATAATCATGACAAAAGTCGCAGATAATTATGATACGTAGCCGAACCAGGTAAAAAAGCAAATCCTGTCGTCATCATATAGACCAATCAGCCTGTTTCCTGGCTTTTCCAAACTTTCTGGTAAAGTGCTGCTTTAAAAAATTTCTCCATTTCACCATGAATTTGAAATTTGAAAATTACATAATTTCCTCAATTTGGTTTTGGCGAAAAAATATGGAACAATTGAGCAAGCAAGAGCATGATGGTATAGTTCATAAAATTAAGTAATCTAACACGTTCCACAGAATCCTTGAATCATACTTATCCAACAGGCAATTCACTGTAAAAGTAAACGAGTACATAAGAGAAGAGTATCCAATCACGGCAGGTGTTCCGCAAGGTAGATTTCTTGGACCAATATTATATATACTGTTCACCGCAGATATTCCTACAAGTATCAAACTAATCATGTCATTTCTTGCGCATGATACTGCTATAATATGGTCGGCACAAATACTCCATTACAGCCACGAAAGTGTTAGAGTAGCACCTTAATCTAATTGAAGAATGGTTAGCAAAAAGAATATAAAGTCAATGAAAATATGTACAAACACATCGCTTTTATGTTGAAACCAAAAACTTTCGGTATTGTCAAGTACAACAATGTACCTATCCCACATGCTAACGAAATCACATATCTTGGAATTCACTTAGTTAGACGATTAACTTGCAGGCGACACATCTCCGCCAAACAGATGCAGCTGAAGCTTAAATTTGCCAGTTATTATTGACTCCTAGCAATAATTCTGAGCCCAGCCTTGAAAACAAAGTCCTTTTTTATAATGCGTCTATAAAACCGATGTGGATGTATGGAATCCAGTTATGGAGGCATAGTTTGTGCGATGATAATAGATTTAATCCCAAATATTTATTTTTACTATTTATTATTATTATTATTATTATTTTTCTTTTTTATGCAAAATTGGTGTGACGAAAATTTACACAGTCATTTCTTCTGCACAATAGAAAATAAGCAATAATAAGGACCAAAGTTGCAATATAGTGTAAATTCATTATCAAAATAAAATTGTGCGCGAACATTGATCCTTTTCGTAATTTCAAACCGTTCATATTACAGATTAGAACGTGTTTTTTCATTACAGTAAAGCAAGGCTAAATTGCAACTACTTCGTAAGACAATTATGATGTGCGAAATTAAGCGACAAATATTCTCTGGGTATTCACATATATATATATAAATCGCTTTTAAAGGATGGCATACACTACAGAACGGCAGAAGGTGTATAGTAAGTTCCATTCTAATTATTAAACATTAATACATTAAGTTGGGACATTTATGTGAGTACTTGCGTATTTTGAAATTCAAAAAATCAAAAGAGAAAAAAATTTCCAGTTTTTCAATGCACTAATGATAGTTGGGAGCTATTTAAGTATTGGAGTAACCAAAAAAATTAAAATTCTGTTTAAGTTTAATAAGTCAGAATCACAAACACAAAAATATCTAATGAAGTTACACGGATTGCTTTCATTAAGAGTTTTTAATAACAGAAAATAAAATTAACAAGAAAAACGGATGTCTTCGGCCATTCCGAAGTCTGTATACCTTGCATGAGCATATAAAATTTATTGCAAACTGCAAAATACGATTTTGACAATTTTCAGTGTCAATATCAACTTAAATTTACGTCTCTAGAATGCCACACTTCACACTTGTAGACACTTTTTTAGAGGATTTTTGACCCAAAACCTCATATCTGAAAAAATCGGGTGTTTGGGCGCTATATGATATAGTATACCGATTTTGATGATTTTTACTACCAATAAGCAATTCATAATATTAGTGGATAATACCAAATTTCATACTCCTAAAAACTTTTTTGACTGAGTTTTGACCGAAACCTCACATCTGAAAATATCGGTTCATGGAAGCTATATGTTATATTCGTCCGTTTTCGATTATTTTCAGAATCAATATACAGTTCATTTATGATCCACATTTTCAAATCTGAAAAATCGGTCGTATATATACTATAGTGGTCCGATCTGGCCGGTTGCGACAAATGATCGTTTAAACGTATTATTCCAAGTTTGGTTGAAATTTCTCAAAAATTATTATTATTATTATTATTATAATTTTTTTGTTTGTTTGGATACTCACATCAGAAATATTTACATATATATATGCAATTAACCTAATAAAACCACTATTGTGTCTTCTCATACATTGGCTTCGTTGTTTAAGTATTATTTCAATATTGAACGGTCGTTACTGAGATTATCGTGAGTTTCTTCCACCTCTATATCGATTAAACAACAATGAGGGTAAAATATGCGAGCAAATGGCAAATTAAGAAAAATTTCCCACAAAATGCTATAGCTTTGTAACAATTATAACTAATAGCATGCATATTTACATATAGTTACATACATATAAACACAATAGTTTTTGAAAATGTTCTGCAGGGAGAGATACAAGCTTTGTACCAGAATGCCTTTTTACAAAAAAACTAGTTAACTTTCCATCCATATCCATGTTGGCATTGGACATTTTGAACACAGATATGGGCTACGAAATATAAATTATCCGATAATGCATCAGCTTCATTCTAGTTAAATACTAGTTCATTAACGTTAACGATTAAGAAAATATCCTATACCGCGCTCGAACAGAAAATTTATTTCCCCAGCGGAATAGAGGTTTATACCAGAAACAAATTTACTTGCTAACAAGCAACAAATGAAAATTCGTAAAAATCCCAAAAACTAGAGCAATTTCAATACTTTCATGAATATATTCGTAATCTGCATACTTGTAAACATAAAATTTTTGAAGAATTACAAGGACAATAAAAAATTCTTCTTGTGGAGCTGTTTAATTATATACAAAAATAGCGCCTAACTTCGGACTACAACAGAGCATATCAGAAAATAATATCTTCACTGCAGGGTTCGTAGTTAGCAAGCATTGAAATTCAGGCTGAACTCAGGTTCCTCATTATTTTGCACTTCGATATAAATTTTGTAATAATTTTATAAAAACCCATTTACATGCGGTCCAAATAGGATAATGTACAATAGAACATATTCAATGCTTCAATTCGCAACAATCTGGTAGTAGATTTTATAAACTATTATAACTGATCAATTTGCTTACTCTGAATCATCTGTTTCTGACATTTCACAACACCGCTTTTGTAAAGGTAACTTATCGAAGTTATCGTAACCTTATCGAACCTATTTGATTTGACTTCCCATGTCAGCATTGGTTTTAAAAAATAGTTATCAACCGATGTTATTTATGGTGATTTTAACAAAGCATTTGACAAGGTCTGTGATTCAATTCCTGACTTTAAACTCGATGATTTTGCGTTTCCACCTTCCTTAGTCAAATGGATTTAATAATATTTGATTGGTAGAAAGGAGATAGTTTTTTATTTAACTTTTGTACATCACGTGAAATGTTAGTTACATCTGGTTTTCTTCAAAGACAGTCATCTCGGTCTCTTAATATTTCTTATATTCATTGATGATCTTCCAAATGGGGTTTTTCATTCTACAATACTTATGGAGGTATTAAGATAATGTCAAGCTCTTTAAATCAGTTCATTCTATAGGAGATAGAGAATGAGAATTGCAATGTCGCTAAACTTAAAAAAGTGTAAAACCATACCCTTCTCTAGAAAATCCTTCCAATCCTTTGCCTATATGATTCATAATCACAATGAACAAGTTACAGACTTCATTGACTTAGATGTCATAATATATATCATATAAATTTTTATACTAATAAGGCAAAAAGAGTCCTAGCTTTCACTAAATGGTGGGCTTCATACATTACCAAATTACTTTATATTTCACTGGTTCTGGTATATGGTTTCATTGCATGGAATCCACCCTATCGATTATATCGTGATAAATTTGAATACATACAAACAAATTTTCTATTATTTGCGATAAGCAATTTACATTGGGATACGAAAAGGAATCTCCCTCTTTACAAAAGTCTTTTACAACTTATTGCATAAACTCCATAGTCGTAGAGAGATGATTGGAGTTTTATTTGTAACTACGGGCGAGCTTAACTTTAGTATTTCATTAAGATCATTGAAAAGGAAATTCTTTTACCATTTTCACATTGATAAAATGGTATCTATGATGGTTGATATAGGCTTTTCCATGATTTCTGGGGCTAATGATTGACACATGAGTGCAATCGATAGCTTCAAGTGCTTCTAACAAATGGTGAGTTTGATGAAGCGAAATTTCCTTTGCAGCTTGACGTTCTATTTGAGTCATAGGAAACCTAACCTTTGTAGAAAACATCGAACGGTTGATTATGTCTATTTTTCACTGTATACAGCGACTTATGGACGAATCCGGAGTTAATCTATATAACTTTCGAAATTCTGTTCCACTCAAGTTGAAAGAATCTTCCAATTCTCGCAGCAAACTTCTATGCTTCTTCCATACTTCTATAAACTTCTACTCAAAAGACATTTCAGTTAAATTTTTTTGGGTTTTTTTTATTTATTTATTTTAACCCAAATAAAATATGAAATATTTTGTCGATGGCGCTAACAACTCGAAAATCTTTGTCGTTTAAATAACAATTTATCGTGTAGTTAACCACAACAGCTGATCAAGCGTTAGCGAATATCGACAAAATATGCTTAGCAAATACTCGAATCATTAAAACTCTCGCTAGGTATTTTATCGATCCGAAAATCATTATGATAGCATACTGAATTCCAGCACAGATCTCCAGATGAGATGACTGCAATCAAGGATAATCTGCTGCTCGGAATGTTATTACGATTAAGAAGCTTAGCATTAACTCTGATGTTCATGCAGTTCGCATGGCTTTGCACGAATTTATTTTTCTTTTAATGTTGGTCTTGAATGTTTGACAACCATTTCGCCAAATTTTCAATTTCTTCCGGCCCGCTGTGCGTCATTATGTGGAAAAATGTCTTATTATCTGCATTTAGTATTCTTTATCCAGCATGCTACAAGTGAAAATATCATTACAAATCCTACTTTTATTTTTCTGTATTCTTCATACTGTTCGTGTGCATCCATTTCATGGTAAAACGAGATTTGGAATATTGATATTCTTATTTCTTTTCTAATTTTTGTCGATGAATGTGCCTTTGCAATTTGTGCATCAATTCCCGATATGCTACTAGCCTTCCTTTTGTTCCCCCTCGTTTATATAAGTTTCTGCGGTATACGAAAAATCTTAGAAATTAATTCCATAATTTACAAGGAGAAATATATTCATTATATAAGTAATTTTAATGTGCTCGATATAGTTTATCGGCAATATAATTATTTTGTTGAGGAAGAGCTAAAACTGAATCCAAAATCTTTTTGGAAATATATTCGCTTTAAAAAATTTTGTTTCAAATCCCCTCTTGCCTGCTATACTATGGGAGGAATTCAGAAACTATTTTGGATACTGTCAATCTCTTTGCTAAATTTTTCAAATATAATTATGCCAGAAACGTTGATACCGCCGTTTGTGGTGATGTTTAAATTGCGCAGACTCTACACTTTGGTCATATGGCAGTTACAAAATTAGTTTATGTGAATGGTATTCCGGCTTTGCATCATCTTTAAAAAGCAACTTGGATCGCATATAAGGTCCTATCTAGCGTATTGTGTGAGAGATTAAAACCAACCGTCAACAAACTGACTGGACCTTAATAATGTTGCTTTAAATCTGGTAAATCCACCATTGAATAAATATTCACCATGCTCTAAATCTTGGAGAAGACCCGAGGAGATAATCGATACATACCATCTTGTCATCGATTTTAAAGCTGCCTTCAAAAGCACGATAAGTAGCTGCCTCTACGCCGCTATGTCTGAATTTGATATCCCTGCAAAACTCATACGGCTATGTAAACTAACCCTGAATAATACCAGAAGCCAGTTAGAATTGGGAACGACCTTTCCGATCCATTCTATACCAAACGACTAGGAGACTCCTTATCATGTGATTTTTGATTCTGGTGAAAATAATACGAGCTGCAGAGCTATATAGACCAGGTATAATCTTTTACAATACTATGCTGGCGTATGCCCTTGATATTAATATCATTGGTGATAACAACCACACCGCAAGTTCTGCTTTATCCTGGTTAGACAAAAAAGCGAAGCGAATGGGTCTGATAATGAACAATACGAAATATCTCCCGCCATCAAATACACAGTCTGACTGTTGACTGTCACGATTCCGAAATCGTAGAAACCAGCATTAACAACGCAAACAATGCCAGCCTTGAAATCCAACTCAAAATTACTCTTGCCTACAGGTGCTACTTTGGGACAATTGAAAACAAAGACAAACTCTAAATGTTTCTTCATTCCAGTCTGCTATATGAGCGGAGATATGAACGATGTCGACATACGATGAGTCGGCTTTATGAGTTTCATAGAGAAGTTTTCGATAGAGTACACGCTGATGGAAGCAGAGGAAGAGGAACGTGTAATTTGGTTACAATCGCGTAAGCGGTTCCTACTCAAAAAAAAAAAGAAGAAGAAGCTTGTAAATCTAGTCAATAAGGTTTAATAAAACATAAACACAAAAAATAAAATCAAACATTTGTACTCAAGTACTCAAACGAGTACTTATTGCACATTGAAGTTAATTAAACTTAGCGCCATACGGACCTTAGAAAAAACTTGTATGTACCTCCAGTATGCTTTATATTTGGTATTGAACAAGTTATGTTCATAAAAATGAGTTTATTTACAGAAATTATGATTAAAAATAGATGGTTTAGTTCATTTTAATAGTTTAAAATTAATAAGAAGATGTTTATTTCTCATGAGTTAAATTAATATAAAAACTTTGTGTATCAGGCGATATAAAAGTCTTTCGCTCTTGCAACTATTCAAATTTATTATTATATACTTTCAAACGCGATTTGTTAAGTAGATACAGTTTCACTATTTTACTCTTTTGGGGCTGTTGAATTAAAAATTATTTTATATCCCACTTTGCTTTGGATTCTAGCGTTTTAAGACCAACGGATTAACAGCGTCATCTCCTTTTATCTGCTCTTGCAGCAATTTTACGTTCAATGTGAGTATTTTATTCTTGAACTGAACTATATTTTGCTCTGAGGCCAACAGAAATTTCATTCATCTTTTTTTGGTTTAAATAGTGAGCGCAAAAAGAAGAAGCAAAACAGAACAAATAATTTTCTTAAAAGAATTGGCTGAGACAACTCCTTGGGATGTTACTTAATTCTTAAGTTTTGTACAGATGATTAAAAAGCCAGAGCTAAAATATATGCGGCATTGCTGCCAACTTTTTGTACACGATTTCATATGCAAAGTCACATTTAATTTTCATTGGAGATTTATTGACAGAAATGGTAATGTTTCCGGTTACCAAATCTCAAATATTGTCTTTATTGCATATACGCAATATTGCACGCCAAACGACAATATATGAACTAAGTTTTGGGAGTTTAAGGTAAAAGAAATTTACATAACAAATTTAATCAATATTTCTCAATTTTCAGTCGAGTTTTTGTGTATACAGAGGGCCAAGTATGACTTAATCAATTTATTTTAGCATTCTTAGAAATCTGGTAGCATATAAAGTGCATGTATTTCACTTATTTTCAACATTTGCAAACAACCTCCAGCTGCACAACGTATATATAAGTATGTATACCCTGTGTACGCAGCACAGTCGAGCATAAAAATCCTGTAAAAACAAATGCATATTAGAGAGCTTCGTGTCGTGATAGATAGCAAATTGTATTATTATATACGGTGACTTGTTGACATGTTGCCGATGTTGTTGTTATTTTTCCTCCTATTTTTGTTAGTGGCGTCTGCTTGTGCATTTTGTCGCTTAATACTTTTCTCATTGTCATCTGCAAAATATGCAACACACTTTCAAGCGAAGAGAAGGTAAGGGGAGCTACATCTCAATTTTATCTGCAGTGCGCACAAATCAAATGACTTGTCAATTTTAGTGCATGGAAAGCTGGAGCTGTGAATGAATGTATTGTTGCGGGTGTTGGGATGGAATGAATGAAACATATTTCGTATGCTGTTGGGAAAATTTGTTATGCAAATATGTAAGTGCACCATATATGGTGTCAGTAAATTTTTCTCAATGGTTTCTCAAAAAGATATACCACTATTTTTTGATTACGTACATAAGATGATTTAATATCTTATAAATCATATTAAAGGAAAAACATATTTCAATTTTTGTTTAAAAAACAATCGGCGAAAACAAAAGAAAACAACGAAACTTTTAATTGTATTTATGGGTGAGCTTTGCGAAATGATAGAAAAAAAATTTCTAATTGCGGTCGCCCCTCGGCAGGGAATGTCAAGCCCTCCGAGTGTATTTCTGGCATGAAATAAAGCTCCTCATAAAAAATCCATCAGCCGTTCGGAGGCGGCTTAGAATAAACTGTAGGTCCCTCTATTTGTTGGTAAACACATCAAGACGCAAAACCACAAATTGGAGGAGGAGCACGGCCGAAAATCGCTTCAGCGGTTACAAAGCGCCAAATATATATATATATATATATATATTTGCGAAAGTATTACAGGGTATTTTACAAAAAAAAAATTTACTTCTAGAATGGGCAGACTAGATCCTATACCTCCCAAAAATGATAGTCATCCCCGGGGTAATTTATAGTTTCTTAGTATATATTTGTTGGTAAACTTTTAATATTGACCGACCGAATATGTCGAATATAAACGAATATAAGCTCACAAAACATACAAATATCACTATATATATAATATACTTACACTTCTAAGGTGTGGCAACATGGTTTCCAATTCATTTTACTTACTGAAGTCAACAAATAGGTAAACAGGTTTCTATTTGTAAAAACTATGGAAACTACTGCTAAATCGATAAAATTAATTAAATAAAATCAGTGAACACGATTTCTGTGATAATTGTAAATGATATTTGCATATTTGTATGTTTCGTTTGTATTCGACTATTCGGTCGGTAAATATTAAAAGTTTAACAACAGATTATTAAAAACTATAAGATACCCCGGGGAATGACTACCATTTTTGCGATGCGTAGGACCTAGTCTGCCTATCCCAAAAGGAATTTTTTTTGTAGGCCTGGACCACCTTCGTAAATTTTACTCGAACTTATTTCTTATTAAGCTCTATTAATGATAAAGTGTTCCATTCTATCAGTACCATTATTTGGGCAAGGCAAATTAAAAAGCAAACCTTTTTCATAGATTAAATATGATTATTTTTTCATAACTGATATTTTTTATTTCAGGACCGATATAGCTACTTTCAGAGAGAATAAAAATACTCCCCAACTTTTTTTATGGAAAAATTAATACCAGAATGTAGTCAGTGAAGTCTTATCGTTAATGTCTATAACCAAACACTCTGCATAGGCTTCAAAGTCAAAAATATGTTACATGTCATTATGAAAATAAATGTTTCTTAAATTAAGCCAAAAAAATGTTCATACCTTATTGAAGAATCGAGACATCAACTCAACCCAATTTGTTTATGGTTTTTCAAGAACAACATTTCTTGAAGATATTTGTATTTCACGGTCACGTTACTCATACGCCCCTACCGAATGGTAATTCGTATAAAAAATTATATAAACTCTAATCAGTTTGAGCGTGGTGAAGTGGACATTTATAAGTTTATCGCACCATTTAAATACACACAAATACATACATAAAATTTATATAAAACTGCAATGTACATGATAATTATTACACAGTTTATAATTGTACTGCACACTGAGGCGTATGAGTAACTTGTTTCCAAGCAATAAAAAAATTAAACACTAAACTGAGCAGCATTCTTTGTCATTATTGTTATGCCAAATATAAACTATTTAATTTAATTTTAAGCAAAATACACTAAAAATATTTTGAAAATAAATAATACAAAATTTTTTACCATATCAATAATATTCTGTTTTTCGGTTTAATTTTCTGTGTACGCAATATATGTATACAAAATATATTAATATGTATGTTCAGCAACAAAGCTTGTGTGTTTCAGAGGCGGCAACGTGTCTGCGTTTATTTTTTCAAAGAGGAGGTGTGTATTAATTTTTCTTATCAATATTGTTTACATTTCACGTGCGGCAATTTATTGACCCTTGTAAGCAAACATTACCATCCACTGTTGACTCGTACACCACATAGTACGTATATAAGTAATTGCTTGGTACATACAGATTTATATATGGACACTCAAATAAATTTATAGGAAACATTATATATTGGATGTCATGATATATAGTTGTGTTCTAAATTTTTGAAATTAAACAAAAATTGAAAAAAAAAATTCATCAAAACAAAAAAAATTATTTTAATTTAAGTTTTGTATGTGTAATAAAAGGTATTTAAGCTAAATTATTAAACCGCCGACTGCTATTTTTGCCGCTAAGGCTTGTACTATATTGCCTTTCGATTTTGTAAAATTTGCTCTTACATTCATTCCCTGCTTAGAATATTAAAAAAAACCTTTTTTAATATTTTCTTCAAATGCAATAATATCTAAAATATTTTCTCTGAAAACTTAAAGTCATTAAGACAAAGTTATTCGACAATGAGAAAAAGGATCCTACGCACTTCAGAACAATGTTGTAAAATTTTAGATGCTACTCGAAACTATTGTTTTTAAACTACTGACTACTGTAAACGGATAATTTATGAGTATATATCGATATAGCTTTTTGGAAAAATAAATCAAATAAGGGCAGAATTGAAGGATATTTATATAATCTCGATTTTTGTTGTAAACGATTTCTTGTTGTATTTTTTCCGTAAATCTGGGGCAAATTTTTCTTTTATATAGGTATAAAAATCTTTTTCTTTTTCTGATTTCACCCGAAAATTTGCCAAACGAGGCATTAATTTGAAAACTGAAATATTGAAAATAAAAAAAACAACATTTAAGCTTACGCTACTCAAAAACTTATAGAAAATTGAATTAAGAATTCACCAAAAAAATTTTAAAATTGTATCAGATTCTTAAAGCCTTTAAGATTCAAATTGAAAAAATTGTGAACATAAGCTCGGTGTTTTTGAAGAATATTTTGTACCGATATTGGACAATTTTTTCCTAAGAGCTGCTATTATTACCTCATACATGTACAAATTTAGATCAATCGTTTCACAAGATCCTGAGAAATAAGACATTAAAAATGTTTCTTGGTCTTTCTGAAATGATTAGCCTGATACCTTTTTGAGACCGATTCACTATACTTATCGTCCAATGGCCACAAATTTCTTTTTTATAATTTTTCTTAAATTATATTATGAATTCTTCATTGAGTCAAATAAAGCAAATAAAAATTTCATTAGACTTATATTATTTCATGCGTAAGTGATCATAAGACTTCTTTTTCTTTTTTCCGAATATGCATTCGATATGAAACAATGAGCAGCAGTCATGTGTAAAAAGCGAAAAATAAAAGATAATATAAAATTATGAAAAAGTTATGATAGAAATTACAAAAGAAATGTAATAACTTAAACTAAACAACAAGTCAAAAATAATGCAGTCATTTTAAATGAAAACTAACAGAGGAAGTTTGCTCTGCTCATACTGCAAGCGCATTTTATTCTCTTGCAGCCTGCCATGGCGTATGAGCAACTTTTAATCAACTCACAGGCAACTTACAAAACTTTATTAAAATATTAAGGAAAATTTTAACTTGCCTATGGCACAATGTTTTTGGATTTCTTAAGGGTGCCACAAGTACAATTATAAAAAATTGAAAGCTGAGTGTTTTAATGCATGAATCTGCAGCCCTAATAATATAAATTGTTTTTTTTTTTTTTAATTAGAAAATTAATGCTTTAAATAAATATTGAATTTACAAAGTTTTTTTTTACGTAAATAAACGAATAAAAATTAATTGCTATAGATATCGAAATTTCAATCAACTAAACTTCATACATACTCTTTCGAATGAGAACATAAGCACACAAACAACAAATTTCCTTTGTGTATCATCAACGCGCTTTGCTGTGACGCCAGCTTGCGCCATTGCCAATGTTGATTTCAAGGAAAGTCTTTTTAACGACATGTGTTGCGCTAATAATGAATGTGTGAACGTTTACCGGTGCTCGAATACTGTTATAGAAGAAAGGATCGCAAAATTGACATGAGTAATTGTAATGGTTGTTGAATTGTGTTTAAATAAATTCAAGTGTGTCCCCTGTGTGATATAAAACATTTTGTACGGCCTCGAGTGTCAACAAACACCGGGAACATTTTCAAAAAAATAAAAAAATAAATAAATGAATTAAAAATTTGGGAAAACAAAAAGAAAAACAGTCATCAGTCCACCAAACTCGCCAAGTCATAAAACGCTTATTTATGCATGCATGTACATATATGTAAATATAAAAACAAATATATTTACGCGTGTTTCGCAGTGACCCATTTCACGCTGAAATTGCCTCGCAAAGCCACGTGTTGCATAATCCGCACGTCAGCCCACAATTGCAATGAAAATCTCCTCTATTTGTAAAATCCTTTTTGATTCCTTCTATTGATTAACACTTTCTGTTTGCGTTTATGGAAATAATACTGTGCACTGGGTTTGATAAAAATGATAGAAAAAATTCATTTTCGAGTCAAATATTTTAAAGAGATTTTCATTTAAGTAGAAACATGTAATTTTTTTGCTCACATTTTAATGAGTGTCGAAAACGGAAAAAATACTTCATTATATAAATGATTACATTAAATTATTTCCTTCTATATTTTTTCATTTACCACTTTTTCTATTTTTGAAATTGTTTATACCTTTCATGTTCGTTACTAATACTAGAAGGAGAAGAGATAGACTCATCGAAATTCACACCGATCAGATCAGAAGGGCGATTGAAGCTGATTTATTCATGCTCTGTCTGTCTGTTTGAACTCAAAATAGTCTATCAGTTTTTGAGATAGATCAACCAAACTTGGTAAGAAATTTTTATATTTATACTGTCAATAAAACAGCAAGAAGCATCACATTTCATATTCTACACACATAAATTAAAATAAATATTGACACTGAAAATCATAGAAATCGAATTTTGCAGTTTGCAATAAATCTTCGGCATGGCCGAAGTGAGCCTTTTTTTCTTGTTTTTATTCTATTGCATGCCTCTTGCCACTCTCTGTAGATACTTTCAACTACTATAATCACATCCATCAAAAGCTCTAGCGATGAATTAGCTTAAAAAATAATGTTTTACTACGTTCAAAGTGTTCAAGCTCTTTGAAAAACGCGATTAAGTGATTTACCCACACAAATTGGCGGTATCATATTTCCGTCTTTATCGACTAAAGTGATCATTGGATACATATATATATATGTGTGTCGTTATCTCTGCATATATGCCTGACTAAATCAATGAAATGAGTGTCTCTGCTTGTTAAGGTTATCCTTATACGAGTATTAAGTATATCATATATTTATTTGTTGGTAAAAAATGTTTAAAAGAGTCTTAATGAAATATATTTTTGTATTTATACATGTACATTATGATGTCCATCATATATCAAAATATTTCTTTTTTATATTTTGGCAAAGCCTTAGACATGTATATAAATATATGTACGAAACTTGTTAGATCACGTATAGGCACTATTAAATTATAAATTGTTTTCTATTAAAAAAATCGCATTAAACTCTAAATATGTTGGCTCATTAAATTCATTTCAAATCTATTTTTCGAAATATACTTAATCAGTCCAAATTGTATACTACCATACCAGAAATACACTCGGAAGACTTGAAACTCCTTGCCGAGGGGCAACTCCGAATAGAAAAATTAATTTTTTATAATTTTTATAATTAATAAAAAAAATAAAAAATATATATTTTTTTGAAGAATTTGCATTAAAAATGTGTAAAAAAAATGTCCTTAAGTGAGTCAAAAAAAATGTTTGAAAGTTGTGCAAGCTTTTCACAGAAGTTCAAGAATGAAGGTGAATGCCGTCAGTACATCAACAACTTTAGAAAGTGAAGAAAATTGCTATGAAGAATCGTCAAATCACTATTAGAGAAGTTACTAAGCATATCGGCATATATATGTAGGTACCAAAATTGTTGAATTTTTATATAAAAAACGCATAGCTTTAGCGTCGCCAAAGATTTGTCAATAATGAGCCTCATATACTTAAAAGGAGAATGCCTGATGGCATATGGTCGAAACCATCACATTGAAACTGTCCATGACAGCCAAAACCAAAAAAAGCACGCCAAGCGCTATCAAATATCAAAATTTTGCTCATCACGGCATAAGGCTAAATGAATTTTTACCACAATGTCCTACTTTTAATAAAGAGTTTTACCTTGAAGTCAAGATATTGTGGAAAAATAATTCATCAACCACAGTATACACCAATTAAAGTCCCCTACTACGTTTTTCTGTTCCCAAAACAGAAATATCTTGGAAATTTAGTAGCTAAAAGCAATTCGTTGAATGAGCTCATGGATAAGGCAAAAAACAGCATATCAGAACTGCTTCGAGAATAGAAATCAAAAAAAAATTTTTTTTAAATTAAAGCCATTTATTGATCTCACATCGTACTATCAAAATTTTGTGTTAACAAATTATTTTTGAATATAAAAATCATAGTTTGTATTATAAACGCTTACAATATTTTAACAACACCCCTAACGTATTAGCATCAAGATAAACTGGGTTACTTATGCATAGAAAGCGACATGCTAGATACAAACATATCTTCATTTATAAATATGTATATTCCTCCTAGGAAATTGTCAACTTGTGAATTTTGTAATATATAATGTACAAATGCACTTGGTAATTGGTGAAGCGATCTCGGCCGAACCCCTACTTCAATTTGTGATATGTGCCATTATGGTTTTCAAAATATGGAGAGACCTACGTTTAATTCTAAGCCCCCTCCGAACGTCCGATGGAATATTACTTGGAGATTTTATAAAATATCAGGAATATACTAGGGAGAGGTAGAATGTCAACCCCGAGGAGTGAGGACGGCCGGATTTTGAAAAATTAACTTAATTTTTTATTTAAATTTATTTTCTATAATTTTGGAGGTTGATTATGCCAGAACTCGAAACTATAAACTTCCGTATAGTGAGAAGCACTGCTAAGCACCCTCAATTACCACCGTCAATGTATTGTTAGTTAGAGAAAAAATACTAATCATGTTTATATGAAGAGGTATAGATATGAAGTATTGCAATTTACACTCCTTCGTGATAAAATATCTTTCCTAACAAAAAAAAAGCTTTTTTTCCCTTTATAATTTATATTTATATATGGTTTTTTCTACTTTAGGGTGTCCTACTACTACTCATAAGAAATGATTAAGTTTTAGTAAAATATCAGCTTTCCACATCGTTACTTCCACATATTTTGAAGAAAAAAACTATTTAGCTTTTCGGTATCAAAATAATATTAATATACATACATATTCTCGCATATGCATGTAGAATTTTCTATGGCATAATTACATCTCTTCATACATTTACATACATTATTTCGACTTTCATTTATGTCACTCATACGCCCCATGCATCCAACTCAACTGCGCTACTTTCTCATTTTTTTTTAGTTCGTACGTAGGCATGTATGACCATGTCATTTCTTCTTACCATTGAAGCTGTGCATGTTGTGTATGCATACGTATGTATATGTAATCTTTTCACATATGAATGAACATCATAAAATCGATAGTTGGAAATAAACAGTGACCACAGTACATATTGTATGTATATATGTACTTAAATGTAGAAGCACTTATGTACATATGACACGCTTTGGTCACATTGAATTTTAACTAAATCAATGTGTAGTATATGATGCGCATATTCTGCTCTACATAGAAGATCACGTGCATATAAATGAGTGTATATTCTAAACTATCAGATACACTGTTGGCTATATATTTAGCACAAAAGTTTCTGTTCAAAGGAAAGAAAATTTGAAGAAGAAAAAATATATATATAAGGTTTGTTTATACAGCTGCTGAAATTACGCTACCTTATTTGATTTTTTAAAAATTATATTTGATAACATTTGTTTTTTGCTTTAATTGCTCTACTTTTGTTTCATGAGACTGCTCTAAGCAAAAATAGGGCAACTTAGTGATTGATTTATGTTGTGCCCAAAGAGGGCAAAATATGACTCTGTACAGTGGCGGACAAAAGTCTACATACACCTCCCGTTTTCGTTGAATTAAAGGCCCAAAAGGTTTATTGGAAAATTGAACGACACAGTTTAATTCAACTATTTTCCCTTATCATAAAAAACAAAACAAAATAATTTTTTAACATAAAATAGTAAAGCTATACAGTACATACATAACTTATCTTAGCGTAAAAACTTTGGTTAATATCAGGTAACGTGATCTTTTTAGTATTTAGTTGTTCCACCGTTCGCATCAGTAACAGCTTGAAGCCGTCGTGATATCCAAGCTACTAAATTTGGCAATTCTGAGGGGGTAATGGCAAGCTTCTAAAAGACGTACTTTGAGTAAGCTGGGCTGAAAATCTGATTTTTCCTAATTTTTCGCTCAAACATCTCCCAGATACATTCAATAACATTCAAATCTGGGCTTTGAGTTACCTTAGCGCATGATAAAGCTACCAATCCTTAACAATGTGGGCCCTGTGCTTTAGATCGTTATCCTGTTGAAAGATCCAGCCTGCGCCCAGCACCTAACTGTCCACCAATGACTTATATTTCAACCGATCCATATTAACCTCAATAAAAAACAAGCTTTCCAACTCCAGATGCCGCAACCGCTCCCCAAACTATTACGTTGCCGCCACCATGCTTCACTGTTGGTAATATATTTTTGGTGTTAAGTGCAGTGTTTTCTTTTCTCGAAATTTTTGCTCTTCCATCACTTCCATCGCCAAAATCCATTCCCTTGTCTATGTCCTTTAGCGAACTTCGAGTGAAATTTACGATTTTTTTTTTTCAGACATAAGAGCCTTTTTACGTGGCGCTCTACTGTGGAAGCCGTTATCGTTCAGAGCTCTTCGAATTGTTCTTGGATGGACACACTTTCTTGATGTGCTTGCCATGTTTTCGGCTAATTTTGGAGCAGTAACCTTAGGATCATCATTCACTTCCTTCACAATAAAGCTGATGTCTCTTCGAGTTAGTTTCTTCCGGCGGCCAACATGCGACTTTTTTCGGTGGATCCATTTTTTTCAAAGTATTTTACAATGGTCTGTACTTTTTGTGGACTTAAGTTTAAAATGTTTGAAAATTCACTATACGGTTTCTTCTCTTCTCTGTGCTTATGTCAAGGGATAATGTATTTAAACCACAACTAAATTCAATACCAGCAAATAAGAAAACATAATTTAAAAAAAATTGTAAAATAAAGGTTACCAAACTGCCATAACAACACAGCATATCGACATAACTGCTACTAAACCCGTGGTGTTTGTAGACTTTTGTCAAGGATATTTTAGCGTTATTTCACCATAATTGTTTTATTTTATGTTAGAGAATGGATTTGTTTTAATACTTGTGATTAGAAAATGATTTAATATAAAACTGTATACCTACATTTTTTAGCAAAGCGATAGTACTTTCTACACAACGAATACAGGCGGTTTATGTAGACTTTTGTCCGCCACTGTAGTGCTCGCCTCGCACAGAAAACAATTTAAATATAAATGAAAAGGAGAAATATTAATTATAGAAAATTAATATAAAAATATAAAAAAATGAAAATAAAAAATTTAAGTAATTTAAATTATTTTAATAGAGTATTAGCAAACTAACCTATATATTGTCAAAATATGTATACTTTGTAACAACGATTTTTAGAAAATTTTCCAGTGCTTGGGTTTCAACACGCTAAAGACTGATGTGATTTTTTTTATTTCTTGAGGTTGTTACTTATTTTTCTCCCGCAATATAAAAAATATTCAAAAACAAGAATTCTTTATTCAGGGTTATCCATTTTGGAGTTACCAAAATAAACGTAAATAAATATTTAAAATAATTTTTTCATGAAATTCCTTTTTAATTATAAAGTTTGAACGATTCTGGAGAAATTTCTCTCGCAATAAAGCCATTCGCTCGTGTTGTGTGTCATGTGGCACCATATTTTTGGAACCACATATAGTCTTAGTCAAGTTCTTCAAATGCAGACCAAAAAAGTCGGTTATCATACGAACATAACGATCCGAATTGACAGATACAGTCTCGCTGTTATCGTGTTGAGGAGATTCGGAGCCCTAACTGCGACAATTTTGCTTATTTACGTATCCAGCGAGTGAGAAATATGCCTTATCGCTGAAGAAAATTTTGTTGAAAAAATCACGGTCCACTGCTTGTGAATGGTCACCTAGCTTCAGTTGTTGTGGGAGCTGGACTTTATGTGATTGTAGGTGTCAGTACAAGTGTAGAATACGCCATAATGTGCTGTAAGAAAGTCCCAGCTCTTGAGAACGTCGAGAAATAGACTCATTCGGACCTTCAGCTACATTTTCAGCTACAGGTAAGACGAGCAAAAAGGTGATGCACAGATCCCACAATCCAGTCTCATAAAATTTCTTCTAAATTTTACCAACTGCACGAGTAGTTGGACTCACCATAATCTCCTCTAAAAGCACGAAACATGGCCACCATTTTTGTAGTAGGTTTCAACAAATTTAACGCGTTGTGCCCGAATTTAACTAAACGAAAACATGTTTAAATTGCCCTGCATTTTCGCTACCACTAAATGGGTATCTTTTTACCTTTCATGGAAGAATTAAATTTATTGTTTTGCATTTTGGGATAAAATATTAATTCTCATATATACACAAATAGATTGTACGCTATATGCCGTATCTCGCATCCTATTTGGATGATTTTCGTTGTACATATTTATTTTTATCTATTTGTGTTGATTAGCGAAATTCGCGCTTTTAGGTGATTTTTCGACGGATGTTTAACCCAAAACCTTATATCTGAACAATTCAGTTGTATCGGGGTTATATGTTATAGTTGTCCTATATGGCCGCTTCCAACAAATAATAGTTTAAATATAAAAATAAATCTGTGTACCAAGGTTGGTTGAAATATTTCAGTAACTGAGGGCTTAGTTTGCATTCAAGCAGACCAGCATCGCTAAGTCAACTTAACTTGTCATTAAGTTTTAGTGGGTCTATTTCTTTCCTTTCTGGTACTTACAAACTTCGGGCCAATGTTAATAGACCATTTCGTGTTCATGAAAGGTATAATAAATCACTTCATTATAGATGAAAGATGGGATTGGTTTTCGCTCGAACCATTCAAAAAGGTTCTTATATTTCGTGTATTCCGTTCTGAGATCATGATTTATAGTATTCTCATATTTTCGCTATTCAATAATATTAGTGTTGAAAGCTTGCCAAGAAACAACACTACATGGGTGACCCTTGCGTTAGTTGACCCCGCTATCAGATGTGCTAATTAATTACTATAGCTACAATTTGTTCACATTTCCGACGCACATCCATGCATACGAGTGCATAAACACGTGCATATAAACATACATACGAGTAGACATGTTTGTAAATATTTGCATGTAAACTACGAGTATACGAGTATATTTTTTATGTGTATATAGCCCATGCTTGCAAAATACTTAACACCAGGACTAACGAGTTGATGACTTTTTGATGATATAACTGTACCATTGATTACCGGAGCTCGTATATTTCATGCTCGGTCACCGACCAACGTTCACCGTACACCATTAACAAGAACACCATGGCGCCACCAACGTAATTAATTACTACAAAAGATTTGCATTGCCCGTGCCCACCAACGTCAACTGTGACGGATTCCAACATAACGGTAACTCAAATATGTATGTGGATACATAGGGCAATATAAATATACAAGTATATACTTGTACCTTTGTTGAAGAAAATAAGCAAGTAAGGAGAGGCGCCAATGGATAATTTTTTGTTTGCAGTTTATTGCCGCAATGACGCCCATTTGCCGTGCAAAAAAATGTCAATATGCATATATGTTTGTAGTATGCGCATTGTTTATGTATGTACGTTTGTTTAATTGTGTGCACTTTGTAAGTGACGTAGGGCGTTTTGCACGTGACTTGTATTGGTCTTACATTATCTGGATGGATCAAATTTGTTGTCACATAATTGAATGAATTTTTACTTTGATTTCTATAAAATGGAAGCATACACACTTTTGTGCACACATATGTATACTTTTTACTGGTAGGTATACCATTGTATTGAGCAACATGTCTAAAAACTATAATTTTTCCTATATGAAAAAAATATTAATGCTAAATATTGAAAATATTTATTAAATAAAAACTAATAAAATAAATAAGTATTTGCTTTCTAACTTTATTGAAATCTGATCTTAAATAAATATTTTCTGAACATCTCGACTTATGTGGCACCTGGCTATTCTCCCACCGAGGTCCTGAGAAATAGTTTGTCTAAATTTAAATGAAGCCTAAAAAATAGTATATAAACATTTATGAGCACATTTTTATAAATTTGGACCAAAAAAGAAAACCCAAAGTTTAGTTAACATAAACGGTTTACGTTGAACACGTTTAAGGTTAGTAGTGGCCGTCTTCGATCGGCCAACAAATTGCATATGCTCGCTTTGACCATTGTGAAAATATGGGGTATAAAACTGAATATTTTACACTGTAAAAGAAGCTCTACCATCGACTCTCTCGGAACTCTGCACAGCCAAGGCAACGCAATCAGATTGAATGCAACTCAACCTTGAAGGAATTGCAGTATAGGACATGGCAAAATATTATATCCCGCAGAAGTCCCGAAGAATCTGTATTAAAACACAAATACCCCAGATCAGGGAGCCATATCCACCATCTTTACAGACGACTCAAAATTTTCGATGCACAAAGTGTGCTGTGGAATACACTCTTCGATACTTTTAATAAATATGAGCATGAGACACCAGAAAATTGTGTCTACCAAGTAGAACTCTTTGCAATTACAGAAGCCGCCGAATGGCTGCTGAAATCTACGGTTGCAGTAAAATCATCAGTCACGACGTATAACAATACCACATCAAAAGTGGCTATAAAATGTAGATGCACTCTGAACAAACTCTCGAATAAATGCAGTACAACCGTGATCTGAGTGCATGGACACAGGGATATCCCAGGCAATTGCATGGCAGGCGAAGTTCTAACCACAACAAACATTACACATAATGAAGGTTTACCTCCATAAACACCCTTTTCCGAATGCCTGAATGAGGTCACGTACGTTGTACTGTTATAGCCCGAGTTGAACACGAAAAGATCAAGACGTCGTATCCTCCTAGGCCGGTCCTCAATTAGCACAACTACAGATCCAGCCGGTCACTGTCCAGCCTTGACATCTGCGTGATACAAGTTGTGCACAATGAATTAAAATGTAAAAGATTTCTGTCTTTCCCTCCTCGTTTGACAGCAAACTTGAAAAAAATATCTAAGACAAGACTTTTCACCATTGTACTGAACGGTTATAGCCCCTTAATTGATATACTCTCCAGGCTTGACGTCTGTTTTTGTTATAGCGGCTAGCCAACCCCACCTAGGGTCAGATAGGTCCAGTCTTAGTGAGGTTATCTAACGAGGAAACGTGCTGTTTCGACGGGTTTGGACCAGAGGAGAGGGTGTTAAGGTTATGGTTATTTTTTTAAATATTTTTTTTCCTGAATGAACAATATGTCGAGAATATTATGTACATTAATTTTAAGTCAATCCGAGTAAAACTAACGGAGTTACAGCGTTTCAAACGGCCAACCATGCTACCTGATTTTTATACCTGCCCGGTAGCCGCCCGATACCCTTAGTAGAAAGCAGCTGCAATTTCATTTGTTATCCCTTTCCCTTTCTCCGTCTATGTGCCTTTCAAAAGACTGTAGCTGGCATTGATGACTCTATGTAAGTATAAAAATTAATATTCTTTTATTGATGGTTTATTTCGAATTTTCACATATGAAAACCTTTAAATCGATTTTCCCGAAAACGTCTTTTTTTAAGTTCCTGAACATCACAACTCAAAATCTACTAAACCGATCCTTTTGAAAATTTGAAAATTACTTCTTCACATAAATCAACAGGTAATCAGCAATAGTTTTTTTCATCTTTTTCAATTTTTTAATAACAAATTAACCGCGATTTTTTTTAGCTAAAATCGCGTATTTACTTCGAAGTGCTGTAAAAAATAGAAAAAAAAACTCTTGCTGATTACCTCGAGAAATACATCACCTTTAAAATGCATATAAATTTTTTTGTTTCAGATAATCCAGTAACGAGTTATAATGTACACCGCAAAACCACTTTTTTTCAAGGCACCTCTGGAGATTCAACGTCACCGGCTTATTTATTAATATTTTTCTATGAAAATTTTTTGTGACATACTTCAAAAGTTTTACAATAATATGTAATAAAATTTAATTAAACTATATTATTGATGTCGCCGAAAAAAAAAATCATAAAAATATGCGATTTTCTCGCCTTTTTTCTCTAATTGAAGCATCTCAAAACTTTAAACGCGTTTATCTCAAAACTGCTTTTTTCAAATTGGCCGGAGACATAACTCAAGCAATTTACAGGCGATTCATTTGAAATTTTGACAACATCTTCATAAATACATTACTTACAGAAGTAGTTTTTATCTTGCATAGTTTTTTTATTCATAAATTTCGAACAATTTTTTAGGCCAAATTGTTACTTTTTCCTTTAGAGAACCGCCATTTTATCAAAAATACATGCTATTTACAAGAGGAAACTGTTTAACAACTTATTAAAATAAAAAATTACAGGAGCTGTGTGTCCGGCCTTGGCTCCCGGGAAAATGAAAACATTCTAGGGAGAACGCTATATAGCCGCCATTTTTAAATTAATTTTTCTTAAAAAAATAGTTATAAGCAGTTAATTATATGTATAATAATCCGAGATAATTCTGTGAGTGTCTTAGCACCGCATAGCAAATCATCTACATAAAATGATGATTTCACAATATATGAACCAACTTCGAACTGTTTTACTTTTTTTCAGCAATATAGAGCAAACTTCTTACCGTAAGATATGGTGCTGCTGCCATTCCTTAGTTGATCGTATTTAGCTCAAAGGTTTTGATCTCCTCTTTGGGTGAAGAAACCTCGTATACTGGAAACGGTAAGAGTGAAACGATGAAGACGAAAGAGAAGAAGACGTGTTGAAAGTTCGCTCTGGAGTTGGTCCTACTAGTTTAATATCATATAGTGAACGTCGCTTTGTATGGCATATCAAAACGAGCCTCAATTTTGTTGATGTACTGCTTGGATGGAAAACGCAGTGATATATTAGCCTTTGAACAACGCCTTTGCTCAACACTCATATGCCCCAGTTGCTCCTATTCCTCCATAAAAGCGATATATTGTGATAGATATCTAGAGATTGTGATAACCGCCGTTCAAGTAAGTGGAATCTGCGCAATGTTGTCATATAGAAATCTCCCAAGCAATTTGGATTATCCTTCAATGGTAGTTTGACAATTATTCTGCCGTTTGTGTTAGGTGAGTTTGTATCTGTATATAGACGTTCGCATTCGTATTGTTCTTGAGTCTAATTGTCTGCTGCTGTAGGAATCTCGTCGGTCATCCATAATCCTTCGAAATTGGTTTCTATAGACTTATTGCACTCGAAGCTACATGTTGTGGTGGTGAACTCTGTGGTATGTTATTCCGATAGCGACCTGAAAAAACCGAGTCCAGTAGTTTTCTGCAAAAGAGGTAAAATATGAGTTAGTTTTACCTGACGAACCGCAAGTGAATTCAAGAAACCATCTGTTCCAAGAAGTAAGTCAAGTGCGGAGCCTAAGAATTATACTCAGAGAGTTTTCTCACTTACCGAGTTCTCTCTTATTTATGTTTGACTATGTTTCAGCATCGTGCAAGATGACCGCAATATCCAAGTGGTTAGCAGTACGAGTGTGTATTTCTAAAATTAGACGCATTGTTTTTGAATTCTTTTTCTTTAATTTTTAATAATGTACAAGTTATTTACTATTTAAATTGTATATAAAAACCGAATAAATGCTATCAAATTATATGGAAATTGAGTGAAAAGTTATTAATTGTTTAAGGGAAGATGTTGGTCTAGAATTTTCAAAAAATCGATTCTGAGGGCTTTGAGCAGATGGCTATGTATTATATATATAGTATACACTTCATACTTTAAGCTCGTTTTTCTCAGAACACCTTTTTACTGCACGGCGCGGGTAAAAAAGTATTTATTTGAATGATCTGAAATTTGAATATGTTATTCAGTAAACTAGTAGTTATGTCCCGTAGCATAAAAATGTTATTACCTTGATAACTTCTTACTTTTCTTAGCTCAAAAAGTGACAAAAAACAGGCCTGTTTCGGTTATCGAAATTCAAAAATTCACACCTTTTTTTTAAAAAAAAATTCTTTTATCTTGTTATAGGATACAGCTACACTTGTACAAAATAATAATCTTCTTGGTTTTTGTGTTTCAAATAAGTGCAAGAGCCAAAATTTCCTGCGCCACCCACATCCAATTCTTTGAGAAGATCAACTTCAGGACCAAATTTAAAATATTTAAAACTATTATTTTTTTAATTATCTAAATGTTTTTGTACTCAATATAAGTTGTAAAAAATACCTACAAAGTTTAAATATTGTTGTTTATTACAATTAACCTAAAAAAAATTGAAAATGTCTGAAATTTACGATCTCTAGACCATCATCTCCCCTTAAACGTTTTTGCAGCTTCACAAATAATTAACGGAACAAAACTGCCGTTACGATGAGGTGAATTTTCTGATCACACCTAGTATTGATTGCACTAACTAAAGAGTGTAGAGAAGTAAATGTGGAAAAAATTCAGCTGAAAATAAGACATTTGTTTGTTATTTCCTTGATTAGACGCAAAAGATCTACTATATATAATATTGAATTACATGAGCTTGTATTATACATTAACTATCTAATAAATTTAAAATGTTTATTTATTTTTATTCCTAACAGATTTGTTGTTCATTTGCGGTTGTCAACTACAACAGAAGCAGAAGTGATGCGAGAAATTTGCGAAAATTTAGTTAAGCAATAAAGTCGAAAGTAATTATTATGCACTAAGAACTATTTAAAAAAAAAATAAGCGAAAAACGAGTGTAAGCAGATACTGATAAATGAAACAAAAACAACAACAACAAATATTTAGGCGCTGTGCTCTTTACAAACATTCATAATGAATCTCTATATTTATATAATTAATATGATTGCTACATATAATCATAATAAAATAAAAAAAATTAACTTATTGTTGTAAATATTTTCAATTGAAAAGTTTGCTCATAAGTAGCAACAAATCGAATTCTTCCAATACATACTAATAATAATAAAAAAGCGTAAAATTTAAAATTTAATTAAATTTATTAAACCGCCATTCCCACGAACATTAACAATTAAACGTAATTAATATTGCCAGTAGCATGTGTAGAGACTGGTAAAAACTTTTTAGACTTTCACTCATTTGCAAAAATATAGAAAAAGCAATTAAAGATAATTAAAGGCAACAAAAAATATAATGAACAACTATATAAAATATTTATTATATAATAAACGAATCTGCAATCATTTAAAATATACTAAATTAAAGTGATTAATTAAAATTACAATTAAAAAAAGAAAACATTTTCAACATTTCTTAGCTTATAGAAAATGCTAGAGCTAATAGTTTCTTGATTAAAGTAGATATTTTGAAGAAATCAGCTGAAACTAATGCTCTTTAACAGTGTTGTGAATAACGTATAAAAAAAATCAGATATTCAATAGAATTTAAATTAAATTAAATTAAATTACAACGCAATTATTAAATGTTTTTAAATCTACCGAATAAGAAATACGAATAGTTGCGGCAAATCCATTAAGCATTTCAATAAAGAGAGAGAAAGAGATACATAAATGCAAAATACCAATATACGAAATTTATATAAATACTTAAAATTAGTTAATAAAAATTTAGTAAAAAAAATAGTAAACATTTTATCGAGCTTCAGGAATGCAACGGCAAATCGCACAATAGCGCTGAATATAAACGTAAACAACAAAGAAGTAGGCACATTTTCAATAATAAAAATAATAATAAAAATAGAAGACACAACAACAACAATCACCGAAATAAGCAAAATATACCTACATCTACAACAAGTGAAAAATAAAAGCACACACACACACACGTATATATACAAAAAATCGAAACATGCCGCTTGTAATTGTTTCCTCATATTTATCCTCAACCTTAAACCTTCGCGTCGTTTGAAAAAAACGAAAAAGCACATACACGCAACTAACTAAAGAACTTCAAAAAATATCCTTATATTTACCAATAAAGCAAGAAATACGGATATTCAAGTGTTTTCACACACTTGTATGTATATGTATGGCTTACAGCTGTGTACTAGTTGTAAGCAAGTAACTCAACGTGTGCAGTGGCATTTTGGCCGTTGTCCAAATAGGCTTAAATCTCCTCTTTTAAACAATAACAACACCACCACTTTACCCTTCGAATTCTTTGAAAGGTGCACACTTAAACACAATCATATGGGTGCATCTTAACAAGCAAACAGCGGCATACGACCTTCGCGTGCCAACACTACGCTCGCACGCTTGCTCTTTGCATTGAAGTTTTACATCGTCAACGCCTTAATAAACGGTACTATCAAAGTTCTGTCGCGGCAACGGCAACTAACGTGATAAGTGGATTACAAAAAGACGAAAGTTTACAAGGTAAAGACTAAATAACAACGCGCCGTTTAGGAATAGCGTTGGCTGGCTGACATTTGGAAATCGTAATGTAACCGTCATGAGTGTACACAAGGTTAGCAAATGTTACAAAAATATACCTATGTATGTGTCTATGTATCACTTACTTTCATTCTTACTTAGTTAAGCAGTCGCAAGTTCAATAATACTTTTGTTCAAATTCATTCTTTCCCCACCCAATTGAAAATTTTAAAATCTACTTAGGCAGGCAAACCCAACTAACTAATTTTATGTTGTGGTTCTACGTCAATCTTGGATTTAACCAGTGTTGTAGTGATGTTAAACTAATGATATAATGTTCTTCTCAAAGCTTATCTATGTATATTAAAGAGTTCCGTTTGGATATTTCAACCAAACTTGGTACGCCGATGAATTTTTATATTTATGTGAGCATTTATGATCAAAAATCATTTTGGATTAAAAACCCGTCAAAAAAGCATGTTAATACAAACAAACAATGGCACCGAATATCATGGAAATCTGAATACTATATCATTTAGCTCCAGTGCAATCGACGTTCATGGTACAAAGAAGTTGGCATGAGCGAAGTCAGCACTTATTTCTGGGTTTTTTTTTATGAATAATCTCTAGAAACTCTCCAATCGTTCCATATGCGAATAATGAATAATGTACACTTTCGTAAGCAAGTTCGGAGAGAATATACAAATATCTACGATTCTGATGGATTTCGTGTTATCCATTCTTTGGTATTCTGAGTTTTATCTCTTCCATTTTCCCCCATCTTTCACCCAATACCCTAGGAATGAGTGCGGAGGACGACGAAGAGTTCAGTTTCATTATGGCTGAACAATTCCTGGATGACAGGTGACCAAAAACCAGCGAGAGTCCGGACTATTCTAACACCGAAATCGATCGCGGTAACACTTACCTCTTTAACAGAACATTTTCAGATTTGCTCTTCAGCTGCTATAAATTATTTCAGAATAGGGATACAAATATAAAAAAGCACCATTGTATCTATTAATCGAATTCAGTAAATATTTCCTGATATAGAACGTATATATTATTTGAAATTTGCTTTGTCATTGTTCATTTTGAGTGGTCTTACATGACTGGACGTTCTTTAATCTCGCAAAGTAGGAATGGAATAGTGATATATCGTAAACAGCTCTTGAATGAAGGAAGATTTTCATTTTGATCTCAATGAAAATTTCTTATATATAATTGCCGCTTTTCAAACCACTGAAGCGATTTCGGCAGAGTTCCAATTTGCAGTTTTACGTTTTAATGTTTTCCAACAATTGGTGTGAGCGACATTAAAAACATAATTTTCTATAATTTTGGATGTTGCTCGGACTAGATACAGTGGATTTAACCAAAGTATATTCCAGAACTTACAGTTCACGAGATATACAGTTTTCAAAAACTACTCTTTGTTTTAAAAAAAAAACCGACTTGAGAAAAGAGGCGGAGAACCAATAGTAGCTTAAAACAAAGAAGTGAAGGAGAAAGATTACTGGATGCTTTGCTACAGTCAGTGTAAATAATATCGGTTTAAAAACTAGTTTTGAAGCCTTTGGAAACGTGAGTAGAGAATTATTACTAAGTTGGATGGCATCGATTTTACTTTACAAAGTCCATGTTGTAAAACATAAATGAATGAGGAAGGTTAGGTTAGATAATACTGGCCACCCATGAAACACAACGATTAAACTCAGGCCAGAGTAACGCCTGTTGTTGCCACAAATTCATAACCACTTTGATTCTATAATAACATTCATTAAATCAATAACCTTGAAGTGGGCTTACTTGGATAAATCATCAAAAAAGATAGTCCTGTGACCCTGCGAATTGCGAATCCTAATAATGCACCAAGGACGGCAGTCATCATCATCTTTATAGCTCCTGCAACATCTCCTCAAATAAACTCATAGAGTTTCTGCATGTTGTCCTTTCAAACAGTTTTCTATTAGAACAGTTAGAAACTGAAGGAATTGGTCAGCCATCATGAAACTAGAAATTTTAGGAAGAGAACTTAAGCATTCGCCTCCCCCCACATGAATTTCTACCAGAGTTAGGGGCGGTAAAATGTATGAATTTTTGTTTAGTAGAGCATTAAATATTTTATATACGAAATCAGAATATTTAAGCTCACACTGGATGAAATATTGTTAGGATCATATATCAACTTATAATGATAATGAATATCTGAAAAGCTTAAGAATGCGCAGATATATTAGAAGCTATAACTGAAAACAAAATAACCAACCAGTCTGAAATTAAAAAAAAAAATTAAAAAGAACATTTACAGTTTCAAATCAAAAAAATTTTTTTTGGGAAAATTGCGTGTTTTTAAGGTTTTGAATGTAACTTACATTAATTATTTTATTTTGTAGTACTTACCCATAAAATTTAATACTAACCTTTTTATTTTTATTGGCATTTTAGTCACAAAATATTTTATCTTAGAGTGTCAGATTACTAAACGTAACATATTTTAGAATTTTAAAAATAACTATTAATCGAATTTATTTCCTCTCTAGAAGCTCATGTCATCAACGCTCTACTTTTACGATAAACATATTTGCTGTTTTAAAAAATTTTGGATTTTTTTTAATTATTTGACACCTTGATTCTATGATATCTATTTACAGGATATTTAAAAATGCAGGAAATGAGTTACCTGCAAGATAATTCCAAAGTGGAGGCACTCACGAAGGCTGTACTCATCTCCATACTTGGCGTTGCCATTGTCATCTCCAATCTTCTCATTATAGCCACCTATGCGAATTTCAAAGGTGAGTCCTTGTATTATACATGCTAAGTAAGTAAATGAAATTCACATTTGGTTATTAAGTATGTACATACATATATATATATATATACGAGAAATGCAAGCAAATATTAAAAAAAAATACAAATGTGATATATATACATATATACATATGCGTACAAAAATTATAAACCATATACTTGTACAAGAATTATGCCAGGATGCCACGTGAATAAATTTGGAAGAAGGTACAGCAAATCTGCGGATGCATGAGATAAAAATACTTTTTTTAGTTGTAGAATAGAAGAGCGTTTAGACGAGTTTTTCTTTTGCTGTGCAAAAAAACAAAAAGAAAAATTTTTAGGGAGAAATCCTCACATCTACGTACATACACACACATTTTTTCATTGTATTTTCGAAAAAAGTAGAAAATACTTTTACTTTACTAAATCGATTTCCATACCCGTATTTGCCCTTAACTGAATTAATTTGTTTTTAACTATCGGAAGGCTATTTAATGCAAATATACAAACATTCAGTGCATTGTGTAAGTCTTGTTTAGTCCAAGAAAGCGCTAAATATATAAATATCGCTAAGTTTAATAATTGCTAACCTTAAACTTTCCTCAACGACCTTTCACAATCACCTGATTTCAACCTTCAGTTAACTAGAGGTTAATTCATAGACTAATAACTTAAGCTAAACTCGATACAGTGAAATTAGAAAACGAAATGCCTACTTTCCAATCCTCGAAGCAGTTCTGATATGCATTTTTTTTTCGTATCGTATTTCGTTCAACTCTTCAGCGATATGGTTTTACCTTCTCAATACACCTAAACATTGCCCGTGCATGAGTCTTTTTAATCTTGAGAACACGAAAAAGTTATAGATGGAAAGTTTTTTGTAAGCACCTCTGAGGCCGAGGCATGATTACAATGTTCGTGGTCAAAAATGAACGAACAAGCAATGACGAGTGAGGAGCATCATTATGGTGATGTAAAAGCCATGAATTGTTTCTCCACAAATCTGAACTCTTCCACTAAGACGGTCTAACGTCAGTTTCAATATGAATATGGTTTTCATATCAATGAATTTTAAGCAAATCATTAGCATAATTTATTTCGTGACTTCCGTTAAAAATTCCAGATCTATTGGCACTTTCGTTCGTCAAAAAACAGAAATTTGGAAGGAACCTCGCTGCCTCACGCTTCATGCTCAAACTATTCGAAAAAAAATGTCTGACATAAGCCAATCGATATATTGACATCCTCAGCAACTCTCTGAATTTTCTTCATTTTTTTCGGTTGTTGATGTGATAGGGTGTTACTTTTTATAACTTTTCGACTTTCTGTGGAAAAATAATTTCTCACTTGGTCACTTGTAAACATTTTTGGCTGTGAGTACACTCACAATTAAATTTTTTACACAAATGGTATGGAAATTCTTTGATGCAATTATTTGGTCATGCAAATCTTCAAAGTGACTGTACTAGCGTAACAAAAAAATCGATAATAAGTGAAATCCACCTTCACCTTACTTTCTGACCAGACCTTGTATTCAAGAATTTTTATCGGTTCAGATATAAAATTTCTCAAATGCCCGTACTTACTGCTTTCGGTAACGCTCTTAAAACGGATAAATTTAACCCACAATTTGACTTGGTGTGGAAATCGTCACAAATCGTACACAGTTGTCATATTTATATAATTATAAGCTCATATATTTGCTAGTTCCGTTCGTATGTGAGAATAATTTTCTTGTCAATCGGCTAATTCACGATGCTTCTTTATTTATTCTTTTATTTCCTTAATTAATTTTTTTGTTTTATTATTATTATTTTTTTTTTTTTTGTAAGTTGCTTGTAGTGTAAACGAATACCAAAAATATCCCGTTAATAACTACTTGTCCTTCCCATTATGTTTAGGTCCCACAGAGGTTATCAATTATTATCTACTCTCGCTGGCAGTTGCGGATCTGCTTTGCGGTTTATTGGTTGTGCCCTTCTCTGTATATCCAGCATTGACCGGAGAATGGATGTACGGCGATATCGTATGCCGTTTCACCGGTTATCTGGAGGTGACACTGTGGGCCGTATCCGTATATACATTTATGTGGATATCGGTGGATCGATATTTGGCTGTCCGGAAGCCGTTACGCTATGAGACTGTACAGACTAAAACCAGGTGAGTAATACTCGAAATTAAATAAATATATACATATTTACTACTTAAGATTATAAGTAGACTAGTGAGTTAATACATAAAAATAAATATGAATTTCGTGGCAATTATTTTCTATTTTACATCTATTTCTTTCAGATGTCAATGTTGGATGGCATTTACATGGATTTCGGCTGCATTATTATGCTGTCCACCCATATTGGGCTACACGAAACCCCTCACAAATAATGTCACGCACATTTGTATGCTTGATTGGGGTAATATGGCGGCGTATACAGCGACATTGGCGATTTTAGTTTTAGGTCCTAGCGTTATATCCATAGTACATAATTATGGTTATATTTTTGTAATGATGAAAAAACTTAAATCGGGTGAACCTATACATGATAAAGAATATGCTACCGCATTAGCTGAAAATTTATCGAACCCTAGTCATATGATGTCATTCGTATTAGTGTTTGCATTCTGGATGTCATGGTTTCCATGGATGGCTTTACGCTTTTACGAAGTGGTGACCGGTGATGTTGTCCAAAGTACTCTGATTAATTTTATGGTCGTTTGGATTGGCGTGCTGAATTCATTTTGGAAGATCGTCATAATGACCAGTATGTCACCACAATTTCGAATCGCACTTAGAGTATTTTGTTTAACAATATGTTGCAAGACTAAGGGCCGTTTGCAAGCAGAACTAATCGGATTGGACCCAGATGACTAGAGTCGTTAGATTTTCCACAGTATGAACGGTTAAATTAATTTTCACAATTGGCTTACTTACTCATCAATTTTCATTGGAATAATGATTTTTTTTCTTTTTTTACGGTGATGCTAATGTTGTTGTTTCGGAATTTATTTTAAAAGTGATGCCTTTTGGAAAATTGGCAATCTTTATTAATTTTTGATAAAGTATTAATTTAAGAAAATGAAGAATGAAAGAACACGTGTAATGGCGTATGTTTATAAGTATTTATCAGAGTTGTGAAAACTGCATTAATAGCATGCATTACAACATACCATGAACAGACGGCAGCACTAATGCGACTTAGCAATATATTTATATTTATTTAAAAATATTTTAATTTCACCTAAACATATAATAATTGGCGCTTTTTAAACGCTTAAGAGGTTTTTAAGACTATCAGCAAAAATCTGAGATGAAGCTCGATATGTTTCCTACGAATAGAGAGAACTAGAATTTGTCTCTCTTCTTCGAACGGATAATGAATTTTCTTGTTAATCTGTCGGGCACATCGTCACATAAAATTGTAAAATATTCTTTTATTTAACAGAATTTACCTTCTTTGAATTATAACTCTATATCACAAGTATTTACTATTGTGAATGGTGATTTGTTTTAACAGAAAGGAGAACTAATAGCGGGGACAGATTAACTGAGATAAGTGGCATTAATAGGTACAAATGCAAATTCGATGTTTACCCTTGACAGACAGCACATATGCGCATTTAGTTATCAAAATAGAAACGCTAAACAAAAAACGATTTGTTGACAAAAAACAATTACTTATTTAAGAAGAAAACTGTTTTCTTCTTAAATTATTAAACAATGTCATGATTGTTACACATCCTGATATAAGAGAAGCGCAGCTGAGCGAATTGCTAAGTATAAATTCCATTTTCATTAGTAGAATAAACATGCGAAATCCATATAGGAACGCAGCCGTCTTCCTTTAATTTTTGCTGTTTTTTGTATGTATCTCATCTTTTTGCATTAGCTAACCCGATATCTCTCATTCACAATAAAAAAAATATGTAAAATGTACCAACATTGCCATATTGAAGTTCACAAATGCAGTTCACATACATATCTGCATTTAGGAGAGGATAATTCACGAAGTTCCAATTTCGCAGTGTTACCATTAATTAATTTCCTATAATTGCAGAAAGAAAAATGGCCACGTGTGACTACTGCACTCTTTCATCTGCAAATCCAAAATTAAATGTTTAATTTTTCGTGCTGTATTAGAAATTTTGACAAAGGAGTATTTTCGCTAAATTGTTGTAAATCGTAAACTAATTTTCACAAATTGAAACTTCCTTTCTCCCTTGGTTGAATCAGCAAAAGTTGTGATCGATAGCAACGTCAAACACATAATTTTGACAAAATCGGCAGTCTTATTGGAAGTGTTGCTCACTCTAATATAATTCATTGGGAAGAACTAGGAAAATGATATTAACAGTAATCCGTTCAAGTATAACTTTATGAAAATCTACATATCATCACCGTCTTTTGCTTTTAAATTAACATCAAGCGTTATAAATTTGTTGTATTGAATTGAAAAAATATTGAAGAGTAAAAAATTTTAGGAAAAATAAGTTCCAGGTATATGAACTTCAACTATATTAGAAGTCTATGAGGACCTAATACTTTCTTTTAAAGCTAACTGATTAACCGAATATTCATTCCTTTAATTAAGGCATCTTCAACCACTTCTGTAATTGTGATTCGATGGTCGTTTATAACCTTTTCTTTAACGTTTTTGCACGTTAACGTGCTGGGGCGTCCAGGGCGTTCATTATCTTCTACGTCTCTTCATGGCCTTGAAAACGCTCATATCACTCCGAAACTGTTCGTACTTTGATTGCATAGTTTAAAAGCGGACTCTTCAAGCCCCCGATATTTAAAAATTCTCGTTAGTTTTTGAACACACATCGTATTTCGTTTTTGATCGCAATATTCGAATGCGATTTTAGCATCTAGAAAACGTCTAAACGTTTCCTGTGCTTTGTGTCGTACAACGTGGACATCTGTTAAGCAGAACTTTTTTAAAGTGCCACAAGAAAAAACGGCAAAATGGAAAGTGGAAAAAGGGTTGTGGAATAGAACTGAAATAGAATTTGTGAGCATCATTTTGATTTGGAAGACTTTGAAGTCGATTTTGGAATATTAGATATATTAGTTGAGTCTTTGCCCTCCTGGAATGAGTCGTTTTAAATGAACCATTCTACAACTTTTGTATCAACTCAAATTGTAATTATTGAAGAGCACATAAACGATGAGAAAATTTCGGCAATTGAGAAGCTGAACGAAGAAATCTTGGGACTTTTATATAGCAATACAGTGTTCGGACCGAAGGATTTGGGAAATCATCGAGGTTAATTACGAAAATCGTTACGATATATGTATTATAACCGCTGAAGCAATTTTCATATATTATTCATTCTATTTTTAAATATTCATAAAAATGACGCTGAATTTCCCTTTTTCTACTACTTTAAAAAACAATATTGAAATAAGACTGTGGAAAAAGTGAGGTGAGTCCACAAAACACACCTTGTAATAATTCCACCATGCTTTCTGCAAGAAAAATTTCGTTCTACGTGTTACTGCTCTTTAAATTTTCTTTCGAAATCATTCATTTTGACAAAGAATTTGAAATCAATTTATTGCTGTTTTATTGCCGTGCCTCACAGCACTTTAAATCCCACTAACTAACTAATTACTTCGATTAGCTCTTAAATCTTAAATTTCAGAAAAAATATAATTTACAATTGGATTAAATTTAAATTTTTTTAGAGCATCAGTGCTGACGTCTCAATGCATTTTACACAACTCTGGAATGTGTACTTGTAAACATAAATAAATATGTATATTTGTATACTTGTTATAAGAAAATGATGTTGAATGTATGTAATTCAAATGTGAAATTTTTTTTAAATATTCAATTCTGTGAAAAATATGGGGGGATATAACGGTGGCTATGTTAAAAAGTGGGGTCTTATATTTATTTAAACGAATAAATACTCATATACATATAAATAAACACATATGTACGTACGTATTAACATTTGTAATTATGTACGGTTGTACGTATGTACGTACATACATATGGGCTTAAGTGAGTACCCTAAAATTTTAAAATACAAAATTCGAAACTATTTGTTGTTGTTTAGGCATTTTCTCATAGATTTAATTCGATTATAAATTAGTAATATTGCAATTTAGATTAATCAAATTTAAGTTAACTAATTAATTTCGATGAATTGTTGGGCGATTTGAATAATTGCCCAAAATTTCATAGAAGGTAACTAAAATTAATTACTTCACTTTGATTGTTTAAATTGTTTAAAGATCATTAGATTTACTTATAACTATACATAGTTCGGCTCTATTTTCGAAGTCATAAAAAATATAGTTGTAATTAGAAAATAAATAAATAAAATAAATAAATATATATGAATATAAATCGCATACGTTTGAAAGTAAGTACTAAATTCAATAAGGAATCTTACCGAAATATAGCCAAAGAATAAATATATATGTATGTACAGTATATGTTACTGTATTCATTCATATATTTTTTAAGTCTCGATTTATTACTTTCCTTTTTTTATGAAGTATAAAATCTTCAATTATAATTGATGTAACTTGATTTGTGCGTATCGCATTATGTTCATATTTATTTAAAGACAAAAGAATTAAAGAAAGAAAACAGGGTGCTCCATAATGATTTGTTAATTTTGACAATTAAAGAAATAAACACAAGTAAACCAAATTTCATTGTCTCCTTGAAATTGTATTTCATTTGTGCTAAATTTTTTATGTATATTTCTAGAGTATACATATGTATATTGATTTGGAATTTTTCTATACTCTACATTACAATAGTATTATTGTTTTATATTTATTTAGAGCTACATATTTAGAAGCGCATTGTCTGCACTCGAATTTGGTGTAAAGATTCTTTCGATTTCTTTAAATTGAATTTTAATTTTTATCCTTTTTCCTTAGTAGGATAAATACAGTTTCCCTTCGAATGCAGCTTTGCGCTTATAAAAGTTTTGAATTTTTATAATACATATATATGTATATACTTATATATGTGTGTAAATAATGTTAACAGTTTTTTGTATTTGAAAAATTTGTTGAAGAATTCGAATTTATTTTTAGAAAAAGAAAAAAGTATTTAAAAATAGAAATTAAATTTAATTCAAGAGTTAAATTGTCGAATATTCAATAAAGATTTTTTTAATCATCACATTGTATAATATGTCGTTTCATTAAGAGTAACAAAGTAAAAAGGTATACAAAAAAAATTCGATATTCTCATGCTAGAGTAAATAGTGTAATCCATATGAAATTCATTTCGTTGATTCAGGAACTTGATCTTTTACCGTTCTTTATAATTATTGTTGCACGTATGTGTGTTGTAAAACTAAAGCAATTTTTTGGCGCTTTGTTGCCGCTGCGCGATTTTCCACTGAGGATTGGAGGAGTCCAATTTGTGGTGTGCGTCTTAATGTTTTTCCAACAAATAGAGGAACCTATAGTTTATACTAAGACGGATCGGCTAATGGTTTTTTATGAGAAGCTTTTTATTTCATGTCAGAGATTCTTTCGGATGGCTTGACACTCCCAGTCGAGAGACGACCGCATTAAAAAAAATTACTTAAAAAACTTGTAAAACATTTATACGGTTATATTTTGGCACAGCTGATCAGCCATTCCGATGGATTTTTATTCAAATCCTTTTAATTGACAGCAGAAATGCGCATTAATTATAATTTCGGATATTGGTCTGGCCAGGATCCTAACACATGACGCTCCATATGGTAATACACACTGACAACCACTCCGCAATTTATTTCTTTAGAAAGCGAACCGACGCCAGGATCGGATCAGATGACCATCACTTGCTTGTTTAAGAGCCTTTTGAAATACTTTATAGGGGTAAATTTGATAGAATTTAAAGGCCTCTTATTTGGAAAATAAATAAGTTAATAATAAGAGGAGTCGAAAAATTTAATTTGAAGTTAACTAATCGAAAATGTGTTTGTAGCAAATGTGTCAAATACAGGAGTTCTTAAGAAAAAAACATTTTTCTCAGGTTTCTTTCTAAGCTATCATTTGAAATGTGGGTATTTTCAGCTTTTCTTGTCCATCCATTTTACATAAAAAACATTTTATGTGCTTCAAGAGAACATTTTTTTACCCAAGTCCAGATTTTTTGAATATTTTGAAATTAAGTATGCGGTGTGGATGGGGCTGTGTGTAAAAGTTCACGCAACTGAGGAAAATTGTCATTCACCTGGGAGTGGCCAGAAATGGTTCTTTTACATATGGCTCAAGCAGCTTGCGACTTCTAATCTTAGACCAAGTCTACTCTTGGAAAGCGTATAGCCTGCAGTTGTGTGTAATGTTTGGGACCCACCAGAAAAAAAATATACTCCCCTCTTTTGATGACGACCCCTGCAAATGTTTAAAGGATCACGATTTCGGCGCATTCACCTGGAACGTCCGATCTCTTAATTAGGAAAGTGTTCGCTGCCCAACTGGTTGATGCCCTCGTAAGACTAAAGGCCGGCACCACCGCCGTTCAAGAAGTGATGGACGTCGCCGAGTGCTGGCATTCATCCCGGTGGGTGAACATCTAGCCATAATCCGCATCGAAGCTAAGTTCTTCAACCTGACGGAAGAGTAGGACATTGTGACCAAATTTCCATGAGCGCCTAAAACGCCTTGATGCCAGAGTGGACAATGTAAGGATTTTTGGAATAGTCGGAAAGTTCAGCGATGAACATTCTCTAACGGGCAGAGGCTAATCTTCTTCGCCGGGGTCCTAAATATGGTTGCCTGTAGTAATAGATTCCAGCACACGAAAATTCATAAAGCTACATGGATGCTGTCGGATTGAAAAACACGCATCCAAATCGATCACGTATCCAGTGCTTTAGATGTGCGACTATGTAAACTGCGCCTGGATAATACCATAAGCGCAGTCAGAACTGGGAAGGACCTCTCCCAACCGTTCGGTGCCAAATGAGGTTTTTGACAAGGTGACTCCTTATTGTGTGATTTCTTTAATCTATTGCTGGAGGAAATAACACTGGGCTGCAGTAAACGAGGGCAAGGCGAAACATCTTCTGTCATCAAATAAAATGTCATCGCATTTGCCAACAAGTGCTACTTTGGACTAAGTAGACAATTAATAAGTAAAGTTCTCTCGACGAATCAAAACCAAACTCTACAAGTCGCTCATCATTCTCGCCCTGGATCGATTTTGACATCCAATGAGACAGCTTTAGGAGTTTTCGACAGAAAATTTTCGCGAAAAATTTATGGTTATTTTCATATATGGTCCTTTCCCTCTTATACTAGCCGTCTGAAACTTATCAATCTCCCTACTCTCGCCAGTCGTCGGGAAATGCTTGGTGTAATTTTCATGGTTAAAATAATAACAGGCTCAATTTGCAGCCCCCTTATTCTCTCTGAAATCAAATTTAATGTTCCGTTCAGAATGTCCAGACATTTTTGCCCCTTGTTTCTGAAAACTTGTAAAACGAATTTTGAATTTCACGAGCCTTTGCATTGTTTGTGTCTTGATTTCAACTCTCATTCAAGCACATTTGACATATCTGACTCGCTTTTCCATATTAAAAAAAAATAATTTTGTCAACTCTCAACTAACCGTTATATTACATTTTATATTTTACATAATTCTTAAAAATCAGCTGATGAATTTTGCTCTGTAGCTGAACTCTTTTAGTTCTCAACACTAAACAAACCTTTCCTCATCGTGACTCGGCATTGATGGAAAATAAAACAAGTTCTGTACGTCATGCGGACAGCGTCTCGCGTGCGGATGGGCGGGAGGTGGGTAAACCATTGGGATTAATTAATATTGGCATCGCCGAATACCACATACGAAGGAATGATGAGCTGTACCAGCTATACGACGACTTTGAGATAGTCAACGAATAAAAAGACAGCGGCCACGCTGACTAGGCCATTTCGTCCTAATGAATGAAAAAGCTTCAGCTTTGAAAGTATTGGATGGAGTACCTGTAGATAAAAGCAGAGGAAGAAGTAGACTTTCACTCCGAAATTGGAAGGATCAGGTAGACCTGGTTTAACTTGGCAATTTCAACTGGCACCACACAGGGAAGAGAAGGAACGAGCACTATTGTTGATTCTGCGATAATCGCGTAACTGCTTAGAATGATCCATAGAATCCCTTTTTTTATACGCCTTTTTGCGAAATAAATTAACCCGCTCTAATGTATATGTAGAGTTCAAGGAATTATAAGCACTTGACACCCGTATCAATTAGATAATTGTTTATTTACTCTCCCCAAAGAACTTAGACCTTCCTCCGAGATACTCAACATAAATGGAACATGGGAAGAATTCCCGAACGAAATTAAACCATCTTCCTCTCAAACAAATTCTTTTAATATCGCTCTTCCTCTTGACTGTTTAAGTTATAAGCTTTCTGATTAATCCCCAAACGTCTTACGCACCTTTTTTCCTATCTCCTTTTCCTATAACAACAACGTAAACAATCAAGAGGGAAATGAATTAACTTATAACTTATAAGTTCCCTGCCTGGCTGTCATTGAACCAACCTTTTCCCGACGGGTTTGGCTATTGTAAAATGTTAAAGAAATATAAGGATAATCTTTGATGAGGTCCGCCCTGCAGGATTTAGAATCTCGATTCAAGAACTATTGCATATATTTGATTAAGTACCGACCCAATCTACAACGACGTAACTACGACAATCGTGCATAGTTTTTTGACAGATCACACGAGAGTCGTGTCAAGCTGTCATGTTATTTTTGTTCAGTATTGTTTGGCATTTCATCATGGAAAGACTTATGCATGAGCAACGTCTCCAAATCATTCAACTTTATTACGAAAATTCACGTTCTGTTAAGAATGTGTTTCGCGCGTTTCGTTCAACTTATGGTCAACATAATCGGCCTACTGAGCGTACCATTCGCAACACTATCACTCATCTTGAGACCCAGCATTCATTACTGGATAATATTCAACCGAATAGCCCACGTTCAGCACGCATTGAAGAAAAGATAGCGGCCGTAGCTGAGAATGTACACAAAGACCGTGGAGAGTCGATTCGGCGCCGTTCGCAGCAACTCAGACTGACGTATGGAACGACTTGGCGCATTTTACGTCGAGATCTTAAATTGAAAGCGTACAAATACAGTTTGTGCAAGAACTGAAGCCATTTGACCTTCCCAAGTGACATCGCTTCCCTCTATGGGCTCTTGAAAAGTTCCAAGAAGATCCGACGTTTTAGATCCAAATTTTGTTCAGTGGTGAGGCCCATTTATGGCTCATTCAGAAAAAAAAGGTTTAGTGTGGTTTGCGGTACGGTGGAATCATCGGTCCATATTACTTCAAATATGATGCCGGTGAGAACGTAACCGTCAATGGCGACCGTTATCGCGCCATGGTAACCGACTATTTAATGCCTGAAATTGAAGCTCGTGATCTCCGCGACATTTGGTTTCAACAAGACATCGCCATTTCCCACATATCACATCAATCAATGGATTTATTGAGAGAACTCTTCTGTGAGCAAATTATTTTACGTTTTGGGCCGGTCGATTGGCCACCAAGATCGTGTAATATCACACCGTTAGACTTTTTCCTTTGGGGATATGTAAAGTCTAAAGTCTATGCGGACAATCCGCTTCGTTTCAGGCCTTGGAGCAAAATAACTCGCGTGTCATTCGCCAGTTACCAGTCGAAATGCTCGAACGAGTCATCGAAAATTGGACTCAGAGGATCTGAGACGTAGCCGCGGCAAACATTTGAAAGAGATAATCTTCAGAAAATAAATGCCAAAGAATGTTCTTTCGAATTATAATAAACATTCCCCATTAAATTTGAATTTTCAGTTTTTTTTTTCTTAAAAGAAGTAGCGAATATCGAAATGATTCACCCTTAATAACAAATGATATGTTTTTATTGCATACACTAATTTCACGCAAAGATGTCGCTGAAAAATATTTTTCTTATTCGCTGTACTCGCTTTCGTAGATTTTTTGACTGGTAACTCTGGCGCTAATCAGCAACAATTCTCTTCGAATTGCTTTGTAATGTAAACAACTGTAGGGCGAGCGAGACAAATATGCTTGACGGCAGTTGTGAAAAATCAGAGGAAAAGTTTTTCGACGAAGATGCAGTGAAACAGTCACGCGAGGCAAACATCAGCAAACCAAATAATGTAAATAAATATATTTTTATTGTAGAAAAACATAAATGTGGTAAAAACTGCATTAAAATGTGAAAAATTAGATTTTAATTACAAAATCTATGTTTCTAGTGTTATGCAAAACAGCTAAAAAGCGGTGTTCGAACGCTATAACAATCAAGGTTTAACAATTTCTTAGCCTTCAGGCAGAACGGTTTACGTGTGTGCGCGACATTTATGAAGCTAAATTGCGTTGCTTTGTGTGACATTAGAACTCAAAAATTTCTGCAAAAAATTATCCTGTAGGGAGAGCCAAAGTTTACATGTTTTGTTATATAAATTTGCCGTCCATATGAATTGTGTGAAGTCAAAGGTGTTAAAAGTTCCTTGGTAAAATCCTTACAAGTAAACCCAAATCAAAAAAATCAACTATTGTCTACCTTTTCGGTTAAACACCTAAAAATCTCACTGGCTCAACATGTAGTGGAGCTGCAAACATATTTTTCTAAAGATTGTATTTAAAAAATTTGTATTTTAAATTATTTTTAATATATATGCTGAAAACACTAAAGTTTTTTTTACTTATTTAAGAAAGAAACTAAAGTGTATATTTAGCACAAAACAAAAAAAGTAATGTAGATTAACTGTTAATACCGTTATTTCTGTTCTACTGATATTAATATCTGTCAAAAACCGTTTTTAACACACTCGCATTCAATATAAAACTCCAACAAAATAATGCGCCTACATACATAGGTATGTATGTAGTATATATATTGCCCACATATTCAATTAATATTTGCTCCGATATCAGTTAAATATATCGTTTAATTTTTGGTAAGTTAAAGACAGTTTTACCAATTTTAAAATTACGAACGATGTGAAAAATATCAGCAACTCGAGAAGTAATTTTATTAATTTAAATAAGTATAAGCACAGAAAACAATAAAACTATTGTAAGAATAAGAAAGTAGAATGTAAATACATACATATGTAAATACGAACAGCGAGTAATAAAATCGGCAGCTGTTTTTGTTTACTTCTATATACATACTCTATTCGCGTTTTTCTCTTCGTCTTCAATCGTATTTTTCTGGAATGGGTTTGTGGAACTCTTTTTTTTTTTTTAAATAAACTTCGTAAATTATGAGAATTTTGTGTACGTGCTCACTACGAGTTTTACAAGTATTTACTGTGTATGTACATATATATATAGATGTGAATGTTCTGTTTAATCATTACGATAACCGGCTTGCAAAATATATTCTGTATTTGGGTCTCTAATTTCAAAAATTAAAAAAGCTAAAAAAAAAACAATTATTTGTTATCCTGTTTTGGTTAATACATATGTGCATACATACATATATGAGTTAATATGTATGTTAATAAAATGAGTTAATATGTATGTTAATAAAATATATAAATGTACAGCAGTGGATATAGATAAATACGTATATATGTATAATTAGAATCGGTCATAATAAATGGTGTGGGAAATCTTTAGAATTGTATCCCACTTTGAAGGAGTGTGGGGCACATTTAATATTAAGTGTCGCTTTAAAGCATAAAATGTAAAGAAAATAATCGAAAAAATTACTCTTTTAATTTACATATATAAAATTTAATAAATAAGGTTCATATGAGTACAAAAAAATCGACAAATTCTGTTTCTCCCGCATCAAAAAGACCCAAAAAATCACGCAAATGTATCGAAAGTATAGTTATCCCTACTCTATTAATGAACAAAAAATAATAATTTAATTATTTAATGATAGCTCATTACTTAAACTTAATATCCAATATAAATTTTTTAAATTGGATGCGTTTAATATAATAAAATTTGTGAAAGAAGTGCAACGTAAATAGCAAAAGTAGGAAAATATGCAAATTTTGTTAAACCATTGTAGAAAAACTACAACACATAAACAATTAAACAAAAAGTGAACAAAAGTTTAAGTTAATTCATTTCCTATCAATACCTTTACAAATTATTTAATTCGGTATACGCGTTTAGAAACAATAAGCAGTGAAAGTGAGATAAAATTCTAAAGTCAACCCAATGGTTTTTGTAAAAACTCCTCACTACAAATAAAATAAGAAATTTCGTTATTTGAAATTAGTAAACACCAGATAATCTTGACATTTAAAATGTATATATTTGTGTATGTTATGCGGATCAAAGAGATTTTTATAAAGAACTTGCACTGTGTCCAGGTTATATATACTCAAGCACGTTATCCTGCTCCTTCCGAGAGTGTGAATGATTGGCTTTAACATTCTCTGTAAATAACAGACTGACTGATACTTCTCTGTTGATACACAATTGTTATTTACCAAAACACCCCATACCATGACTGTTAAGTACTGCTAACAACTACGCATAAAATGTATATATGTACATAAAAAGTCAAATCAAAAAAAAAATGTATAATACATACATATACTAATGAACAGGCATGCATGCGCATGTATTATGCATGTATGTATGCATACATTTAAACGTTACGACCTTCAATAATTCGTATCCTTATCTATGTTATCAAAAAACATGCAAATATACTTCTTGTTCTTTTATTTTATACATTTTGTAAACAAACAAGATTTTATTGATTCCGAAATTTCTTTTCATTTCGATTTCGTGAAATTAAAAAAAAATGTCAAAGTACCACAAGCTATTATGCTGCAATTAAACTCAAACGACGGTCTAAATACCGAATTATAGTTAGATACCCATAAAATATAAATAAATAAAGGACAAAAACGTAAATTAACTAAACCAACAATAATCGATTCAAATAAACAAAATAAAACTTTCAAAACGACGGGTATTCCGATTACGACCACGATTATAACAAAACGAAAAATAACTACGATACGGCGTATAGTTCACCGCCACCGACAATCCCCTCGCTCCTTGAGAGTGTAGCGGTGAAAAATGTCCACGTTCTTGAACAATTTCTTCCCAGCAGGTAAGTGGTGTTGGCAATTTTGATGTGCAATGTACATACAATATTGTGCGTAACATATGTAACTGGTTCAATTTCAAAAAAAAAAAAAATAAATTATAATCGAAAATTGTTTTCAACTAGTTAAAGTTGGGCTCTTGTTATATCGTCAGTTAATATGAATTCCAAATTTTATAAATTACATTTTCAAGTCAAAAGTCATTTATAGTGAAAAATTCTTATCACAGCAAGGAATAAATACAACTCATACTGAAATTAACGGAAGACGAAGAACGGAGGTGCCTAAAAATCAAACGAAAAATATTAAGGGATGTTTGCAATCCCTTCAGTTTAGACGAAAAAGCGTGAGTTTTTGTTTTATAATTTCATCCAAAATTTTGCTTTGAACAAAAATATATATTCAAACACATATTGGTCAAATTGATACGGTTTGGAGATGGTATTGACCCGTTAAAAATAATTTTTAATATAAGCACCGTATCAATTAATAAACACTTCTTACATTTTTAATTTTAAAATTTAAAATTTCACTGTTTAAATTTGAAGTTCGTTTTCTTTATATTATTATTTGTTTTTTTTTTGCTTTCATTTGTTTTCCCGACAATCAGAAGCATGAAATTATCCCGAAAAACTGTCGTAATTGTGTTTCACTCGAAATCAGTGATGCCAATCTCACGAATTACGGAATTTCGTGATCACGTCGGCTGTCTCGTCGGCGTTTGTGATAGGCCTGTCAAGCATTTCAGGAAGTTTCTTCCCAAGAAGAAATTTCTAAAGCGTACACACTTATTTCAAAGCATCAAAGAAAATTACCAATTCCTTCTGCGGGTTAGGGGTTCAAGAATTTAGCCGCGATAAGGTATGACTAAACTCCAATATTTCTCGCGACAGTCGGGTCTTTATACCGGAACGACCCGAATTTTTATCCGAACAAGGACTTTCACTGCTGCAATAATCCCCGAAGCGCAATTTGGGGAATTTTCTGCGGTAAATAAAATTCGAGTCAATTCCAGTGCGTAAAACCGTCTGGATAATTCCTACCAATTCAGACTTTGCCCGTGCATGCAATAAATTCCCGCTCGATGAGCTCGTCGGCATACTCGTAAACTAATTTTAACTGATACAACAACAACAACAAATATTTTCGATATTTTTCGCGACAGCCGGGTCTTTATTCCGGGACGACCGGATTTTTATCCAACTAAGGGCTGCTACAACAACAACGAAATTTTAGTTAGGGAGAGTGTTCTCATCATAATACACAATTAAAAAAATAGTAACCACTATGCCTAAGAGATATGAAGAAGAAATTAAATGCAAGGGTTATTGGATAAAATATGAAAATATCGTTTGCTTTAAAGACTAACCCTGAGATTCATTAATTTGATACATTCATTAGCCTCAAAAAATTAGAGACGTACTTCGCCAATGCTGAGTATCAAAAATTCGCGGCGAAAAATGAATAGAGACAATCAGCTGATAGCAACATCTAGCCAGAGATGCACATAAACACTTAAAAACACAAAAAAACTTGCTTGTAGATTACTTGGGATAAATTTTATTAAATATATTTTGTAACCATAATTGTTCATTAAAACTTGATAAACATTAACAAAGTACTTATTTTTCAATTCCTTATATATATATAAGTTATACCTGAATCAATCGCTAAGAAATAAAAATAAAAATCGAAACCATCACCAGTCGATTAAGCATGCCTTGTCATCCATACAAATATAAGATATTTACATATTATTTCAGAATTTCAAATGTGGTAATGCCGCATTTTAATATAAAATAATTGTAGCATATTATTCGATATTTATTTAAACAATAATATTATTAAATCATTATCAATTTTTGTTTAAATTTGTCGTAAAAATTTATAAAACTTAAAAATAAGTATTGCCTTCATAACTGCTGTACTATAAATGTTTGAATCTTATTGTATTAATTCAATAACTCCAAATAAATGAAATTAAAATAAATGTTGTGCTGTTGATGAATAATTTTCTGATTGCAGGTATTTGGAAAAAGGATTATGAATTTTCAGTATCTATCTATTTTCTGTTTTCCTTACGTATATATGGGTATTTTGTAACTTGCTAAACACCCAATCACAAATTTTAGAATTTTTTTTTAGACTGGTGACTTAATGAATGCCAACCTTAAAAATTTTACTCTTGAGACAAACGTATTTATCACAGACTAGAGGCCGCTTACTGCATATATTTTGCACACTTCGCTATAGCCGTTTCTTCAATACCAAAATTTCTTACTTACCTATTTTTTGCCATTTATATACATATGTACTATACACATACATACAAACAAACTTGGAATTGTTTTCATTAAAATAGAAAAAAAAATGAAAAAAAAATTTCCTTGAGTTACGCACAGAAAATAACAGTTTCGCTTTCAGTTGCATATGTTGCGCACAATACTGTACATACACACCTGCATACATATAGTAATGATAAAAATTATTTAAATTGTATTGAATTACTAAGTGTAATCGAATACTCATACATACTAGTAAATTTACTGCTTTTGAAATTTTCAAAATTTCATATTTTTTGATTTCGCCATTCAGTATAGATTTCAAGCGAAAAAATCGTCGTTTTTATGTTTTAATAATTTGGTGATTAACAAATCAGCCATCATTGAGGTGCGGGGTTCAAGCCATAAATATGTACTTATATATGTAGATTTTTTTTCCAAATCACTTTAGCTTCTCCACAAGAATAACATACTTCTAGCTGAAATGAAAACTTTAGTTTTCCAACAATATCCGTTAGCTGTACGCAGGGTTCCTCTATTTCCAGATAAAACCAACAAGAAGCGGGGCAGAAATAATAGTTCGGCGGAATATCTTCAAATGCATATTATATACCTTTACAATGGTATATACTGATATACGTAAACATATATGTACATATGTACAAGGTCGACTCAAAACATTATGACAATGTTAAAATTTCGCATGCTCGAAAGTCGGTTTTTTTATAATTATGGTTTACATACATATATGTTCCTGAAGTATGACAAAAGGTTCGATTGTTTTCTGCGTATACCTGGTCCGTGAAAGCCACTAAGGTTAGTCATGTTTTTATGTGCTCGGTGATTTTCGTCTGTTAATAGTAATAAATCAAGGAATTTGTATAAAATAGCGCGTAAAAAATGGAATAAAGTGTAGCAATGTATGTATGTGAAATATTACCAAAGCCTATGGTTACTCCGCAGGTGTTTAAGAGTGTTATAAGCATTTCCAAGAAGTCCTTGAAGATAATGAACACCGTAGACGCCTCAGCACATCAACAACCGATGAAAACGTAGAAAAAATGTAAGAAATTGTTATGAACTACACGTAATCACAATTAGAGAAGTCGCTGATGTTAATGGCATATCGATTGAATTCCATGACATTTTTTCCTATGTTTTGTGTATGAAACGCGAGGCATCAAAATATGTTCCAAAATTTTTGAATTTCGAACAAAAACAGTGGCGAATGGAAGTTGCACAGTAGTCACTAAATGAAATCAACGGCGATGCAGAATTACGAAACATAGGTTTACGGGTTTGACGTCGAAGCGAAGTGGAGGCTTTCTGTCTTGCCACGACTGAAATAGGGCGGTCGAACGTGAAGGTTTCTTTGGTTTTAAGGGCATAGTGCATCATAAATTTCTGCCGCCAAGTCAAACGGTCAGTAGTACCTACAAGTTCTACTTCATTTATACTCACCTTGCTTGTTCATGAATTTTTGGTCAAACACAATACTATAACCATGCTCAGCCAATGTACATATTCGCCAGGCATGGCTCCATGTAACTTTTTTCTATTTCAAAAAATAAAGCGAATGAACTGAACTGAATCTCCGCTGCTACAAGTACATAATCTCTAATGGCGACTATTTTGAAGGCGACGACATCAATGTAGAAATTTTTTTATTTTTTTAACACACCTCGTAGATTTATATACAGTATTTTTGAGAGTCATTGTTGCTGACAAAGGTGGTGTAGAAAAGAATAGGAAAAAATTGCCGAGAAACATAGCTCTTTTATGGCAACTGACTGTTTCTTTTTGATGAATAATTTTGCTGGTTTCGCACTTCTTCAACAAAACACATTTTTTCCTTTTTTCTTTTTTTGAACGAATATGAAGCTAGTTGTGCGCTCAATATGGCTTCATGTTTGGAGAGACAGTTTAGAAAGTGATTTCTCTTCTTTGAATGTTAACAATTTGGTAGATACGAGCATGCACATCAGTGTTTGAGTGCTGCATGCACATATGTTGTATGTATGTAAACTTGTATACAATATTCAGGTGATCGTTTAGACAGCCCTTAATTTTACCGATACTACATACAATACATATGTACATATGATATGTATGAATCAATTACTTTACTGGTTAACTGGATCCATTGGCTGCTACTTGGAGTTGCCTAAACGTAACCGTGTCGCTTGCTTAACATCATGTAGGCGTCAACAAACGTGCTCAGTGATATATAAAATTTATATAGCATTTATTACAAGTACATATATGTAACATATGTACATACTTATGTGTGTATACATACATAGGTACATACCATTGTTGCCAAACAGTTGCTACGTAAACATTAGTTTACTTTAAATAAAGAAAAATATAGAAAAACTTGTTTTTTTCTTATTTTATTTTCATTCGCTTCTGCAACAAGTAACTTCGGTTATTATTACTCAGGCAAACGGTTTGGTTCAGCTGTTTCTTGGTAAACCTCAGCACATGTGTACGAGTATGTATGTGGAAGTAGATAGCCGAACTTGGTCTCTTAAGTATATAAAGTTTATTGTGTTTATACATATGTATTGTGCTGTGATGGCCTAATTAAATGTAGTGAAGTTGAAAATCGTTTTTGTGCACAAATTGGAATCTCTCAATTTTGACAGTCCTACTTTATGTATGTAACAGCAACTATGTTTGTTTCTTTAGGTGCCGGCCAGGCCTCTTACTTTATTTTAGCTTCTAAAACAAATCTCAAAATATTTGTATATAACCTTTTTTTAAGGCTAAGCATTTTTCCGTTATGGTGTAATTCTTGAAATCTTCTTTACTCTTTGCTTCTTTGCTTTTTTATTTATATTTTCTTTTCTTTTTTTAACGTACCGATCGAAAAAGTAATATAATAGGAGTTGAATTTATTAAATTATTCTTAAAACTGAAAATAATAAGAAAATATTTCATTTCGTATATTTCAGATACAACTGCAATGGATCCTATTTTTTATTCTCCTTCAAACGGTATTCCTTCAGAAAGTAAACTAGCAACGTATATGGTAAGTAATGGATTTTTAAAATATTTGTTTACATACATATGTGTGTATCTATGCACTTCTTAAAAATTAAACTGATGAGAATGACGTCTTTCTTGAATGCACTGCTAGTCGGGGGGTAAAAACCTAAGGCATACCTATCGTAAAAGCGACTAAAAACCATTCACCCCTTATGTGGTTGGCGTTGTTGACACAATTCAATTTTGAACACATTGTTCTCAGAAAACACATTTTTACCGTCAAAAGTCCATTAGCAATAATTTGGCTTTAAAAAATTAGTATGAGCAAATTTTTGGAAAATTTCTGAGGCTAAAAATATCTTAGCTCTCCGAAACAGCTGTCACTTCTACCATTTTTTCTTTGTTGTATAACAAAATATTCAATGAAAAATTTATGTTTCTAACAAAAATAGGCCTTTGAATACAGCTCATTACGTATAACAAAAAAAAAAAAAAAACAATTACAGGCCGCATTAAAAATACCCCTAAAAAATTTAATTTTTTAATTTAGTATTGAATTATCTCAGCCCTTAAGTGGCAGTCCTCGTATCTATTTTTATTTTTATTATTTACTTATTTATAGTTATGTGTGCTTACATATCTACATTTCTCTTTATGTATGCAAATATGTTTACTTTCATTGGCAGGTAACTCCACAATCTCCCGAATTCATTCCAAATCGTATCAATTCATCCCCAAATTTCTACACACCGTATCATACGCCCATGCTGAGTAATGGCCTTGGCGGAGGTGGTGGGCAGGTCAATGTAGGCGGCGGAGTTGGACCAACTGCAGCGAAATCAGTAAATAGTACACCGCCATCTCTGCTGGGTATACAAAAGGCGACGGCTGCTGCCGTAGCGCAACAAAAACAACTACAGCAACAACACCACCTCCAGCATCAGCAGCAATCGCAACAGCAAAAACAACAGACACAATCGGCGCACGCGCTAGTGAATGGAGTTATTGCGCCAAACCAGCCTCCAGCTGGTGCACCAGCATACGTTAATATGTCGACGCCGTTGAAAGTGCGCGGCAATATGCTGCATAACGATTCACCAACAAATCTTGTTAGCGGCGGCGGCGGCGTTGGTAGTGGTGGTGGTGGTGGTGGTGGTGGTGATGAAAAGTCTCCGCCACGCATTACACCGCATGTCTCGCCCATACCCACAACCCTGCCGGCGAGCGTACATCAGGTATGATATCATCCCTAAATAACTATTTCCACTTGTTTACTAACTACCTTTTTTGTATTTGTTACTTTGTAGGAGAACGTGGGTGGCACCATCTACTTTTATCCAACTGCCAACCACACAACCGCCGCCAACAATAGTGCCGTGGTGAGTAATGTCGTTGATCCAGTTAGTGCTCATCATGTGCCGCCTTCAGTGGTGGCACCTATACCGGCCGTACAACCGCCAATGCTATACACAGGCCATCATGTGTATCCAGGGCCGGCTTCCAATTTAATTGCGTTACAACCGAAAACACACTTGGAATCCGTCTTCTTCCTGCCCGATGAGATACGTTCAGAAATTCTTGCCCGCAATGAGATCTCGAATTTAATGCTGGATCCGGCCGATGTGAGCCAACATGCTCTACCACCGGAAGTGGATAATTATCACTCATTATACCCACTAGAATCAGCACAGGCGCTACACGGGAAGATTACACTACTATCATCCACTTATAAGGCAACACACAGCACTACTGGCATTAAATACTGTTTAAGGAGATTACATGGTAGGTAAAAGAAAATGTCATTGGTGAATATTTGCTTGAATACAAAGTGACCATTTTAATATATTTTCATTTCATAAAATTTAAACAAAATCTTACAAATAGAAAAAATTTGCGAATATTTCGGGAGTGTAATCCCATTTCAATCTGTATATGTATGTATTCATTGCAGGTTTCCGCCTACAGTCAACAAAATGTATGACCGTGGTGGAGATTTGGAAGAAATTGCAACATTCGAATGTGGTACAACTGCGTGAAATATTCACAACAAAAGCATTTGGTGATAATTGTAAGTGCACTTTGTAGTTGTTTTAAAAAAATCGAAAATTATAAATTTTTTTTCTTTTCTAAACCTCTTCTCTCTTCTAATTTATAGCGTTAGTATTAGTTTATGATTATCATCCCGGCTCACAAACTTTGCTTACTAAGTACTTTACGCCCACACAGGAGCCCAACGGCTACCCCGATCCATTCCAAGGTGATGCACGTCCGTTCAGGTGCGAAATATCTTTATAAACATTCCTTACATGCGATAAATATATCTAATATCAATTAGTACATATTTATATATATATATTTTTAATTTTTTTTGTCAACTAATACGGCCGTGCCTTGCTAACTGCTTTAATGTCTTACCACACGACTATAACAATATAATATGTATTTTTGTGTGGATACATACTAACATTCCTCTATTGCAGCCACAAGAGTAACTTACAGCGCACCAATAATGGGCCATTGTTGCCGGAAGCGACTATTTGGTCAATTATCATGCAACTAACAGCCGGTCTACGTGCAATTCATCAGGCAGGACTCGCCTGCAAGTGAGTCGAAGATCAGAAGCATTTTAATTAAGTTTGTTTTTAATTAGATATTGAAATTCGAAATCGAAAGGGTCTTGGATCCAACGAAAGTACTTGTGACTGGTAAACGGATACGTTTGAGTTTTTGTGGTACAAGCGATATTGCACAATTTGACCCTAATGCAGCGAATCCTTTGGCAGTGACGAACATGCATCAACAAGTAAGTGAGAAAAATATAGATATATTATTTTACTTACACATATATTATACTTACATCTTAATGACAAAATCCATTGTCTTTCCCTGCAGGATGATCTCACTGCTTTGGGTCGGCTGGTGTTAGCACTTGCATGTCGATGTTTACAGTCTGTGCAGCGTGAGAATGTGCAAACCAGCATTGAAATGATAGCCCGTCACTACTCTGCTGATTTGCGGAATTTCATTGTGTAAGATTTGATTAGAGCTTATGATTTGAGCCAATAATGTCATATATTTAATATATGTCTTTTCCGATTATTAGTTATTTATTTTCGCCGACACAACGACGCTCAGTAACTGATCTTATGCCAATGATTGGCGCACGATTCTACACACAAATGGATGCATTGCAAAGCCTCTGCGACATACAGGAAGATGAGTTGGCCAAAGAGATGGAGAACGGTCGGCTTTATAGGATTTTGGTGAAATTAAACTGTATAAATGAAAGACCCGAGTACGTATTCGAGTAAAATTTTTTTAATATAACGGGTGATCCATTTCGTGCTTCCCTACTTTTTTAAAGAAACGTTTAATTTTTTAAGGTTATCTCTTTCAAATGTTGGCCGCGGCTACGTCAAGGATGGTCCAATTTTCGATGACTCGTTCCAGCATTTCGACTGGTAACTGGCGAAAGACACGCGTGATGTTTTGCTCCAAGGCCTAAATAGAAGCGGGATTGTCCGCATAGATTTTAGACTTTACGTATCTCCACAGGAAAAAGTCTAACGGTGTGATATCACACGATCTTTGTCGCCAATCGACCGGGCCAAAACGTGAAATTATTTGCTCACCAAACCGTTGTTTTTTCGGGATAAAATAGCAGCTCTTGAATCTCATCAGATTGCACTTCGTCCCAAATGCGGCAATTCCGCTTTTTTCCCATGCCCATTGAGCCAGAAATGGGCCTCATCGCTGAACAAAACTTGGCTCGAAAACGTCGGATCATCTTGGATCTTTTCAAGAGCCTATAGAGCGAAGCGATGTCGCTTGGGAAGTTCGAATAGCTTCAGTTCTTGCACAAGCTGTATTTTGTATGCTTTCAATTTGAGATCTAGACGTAAAATGCGCCAAGTCGTTCCATAGGTCAGTCCGAGTTGCTGCGAACGGCGCCGATTCTCCACGGTCTTCGTTGTCACTCTCTCACGCGCGCTCTGTAAAAAAAAGGCTATTGAAAAGGTACCTCTACTTGGATCACCCTTTATAAATATGTATGGAGCGCCGCTTTGTTGTTTGGGGTATACTATAATTAATGTCTTGTTGGGTCTTAATAACGACATGACTTTCGTTTCATTATTATAAATAAAAAAATTTAAGTCGTAAGAGGCTTTAGCCGAAATTAACCGACATATGACAACTTATAACCACTTAAATGGTTTTTGGCCAAATTTCTCTTCCAATTTAAGGTGTGTCTCAATGTTTTTTAAACAGTTAAACCAAAATTTTTTCGGTGCCACATCCGAACCTCTGATTTATTTTTTATATTTCAAATTAGAAATACATTCTCAGGGGTTTTCATACACTTCCGCCAGAGTATATAGAATATAGAGAAGATACAATTACGGATCAGAGTGGAAAATATCAAGAAGCCCGATAATTCGTCTCACGTAATCGTAACACACTCTTCACTTGATTCGCACCAAATTGCTTTAAACTTAACAGAATTGAGCGAAACAGTATGTTATCATGTGTACACAATGTAAATTGATAACAGACATATAAACTTACCAATATCTGTACTCAGACATCATATGTGTTCATATATATGTACATACATATATCCGACATTGCAAAAATTTTCATTCATAAACGCATGCGTCCTACAATAATGATAAGTGCGTGCATTCATAAAGACAATCGAGCACATTAGCCCGCTTACCAGCCTCAACACTTCTTCGCGACGGTCAAAAAGTTGAAAATGTAAGAAAGACTAAAATCGGGTGGAACCGGATGTTACTTACTCGGCTAATATTTATATTTCGGCATTTTATAATTCTTACTCGAGTTATCGTATACACAAAAAAACGGATAGGCATAGCCAAATCGAGTTACCTCGTTATTCCATTATTTATATACATATGCCTTTACTATATCGATTATCTTACAACCGTTGGCTGAACAAACTTAATATATCCACTGTACATAGTACAGTCGAGTTCAAAAAATAGAAAGACAACCATTTTTGTGAAATGTGAGGCAACAGCACTATGTACGTCAACAAGCATTGCTCCGAATTCTTGTGACTTTGACTAAAATGAAATGAAACAAATCACCATCGTGTTGCTAAAATTTTTGTTCGCCATTAGCTCATATTGCCCAACAAACAATTTCCTTGCATTCCCGCATGCACCTTGTCCACAAGTCGGAATTGTGGCGGGGGTGGACAAAATGCTAGAATTCTAATATTTGATTTTTGTACAAGAAACAAAACTGCCGAAGTTGCCAAAAGTGGACAATTTCGATTTAAGTCAGCCAAATTATTATTTTCCGCATTTTGGTGTAGGAATTCAGTTACAGTGAACTGTGTATATTACGAATATTCACATCATATATATTTGCCATATACTTACTTTTTTTCTAAACTTAATTTAAATTTGGAGAACTATTGCTATAATTTGATGGTGTGTCGCAATTCTGATGTGAAAAATATAAAACCCGCGTTAAATATTAAAAAGCTCAAACAAAATCGGTATATTTTGAATGTATTTTATTTTTTATTTTTCAAATACTAATCAGGATATGAATGCATTAAAATATTTAATCTTTTTTATTTTATATTTGCTATATACAATTAACATACTTATGTAAATCTCCATTTCAGTTTCAACTTAGATTGCACTTGGTCAGAAACTGGGGATAGATATATGCTGAAACTGTTTCGTGATTATTTGTTTCATTCCGTCACAGAAGATGGTCGTCCATGGCTAGATCACGCACATATCGTAAACTCTTTAAATAAACTGGATGCCGGCGCTTTAGAAAGAGTATATTTTATTAATTTGCAATATTTAACTAAAAAAATTGGCACAAACATACATACATACATGCGTGTGTTGTCAACTTGTATAAGTGTTTTTCTAATGCATAACTTTTTCTTAGGTTCAATTGATGTCACGCGACGAACAGTCTGTTTTAATCGTTACATATGCCGAACTAAAAAATTGTCTGGAAAATGCATTTGCCGAACTAGTGATGAATGCACAGACATAATACTTTCAAAAAGCTAATAGGAACTACATCATCAACAGTCCCACCCAACATCTTTGGCAAATTCATTACAACCATTGACATTAAAAAGAAAGCAAATATAATTACAGTAACAGTCGCATTATTTGGTAGCATTAAACAAACAAAAAATTGTTGTAACTGTTCTGTTAATGTATGTAAAAGACCACCGTCTGCTATGTGTGAGGGGAAACTAAGCACGAGAATATTTGTACCGCAGAAGTATACAAGCTTTTTATCTACAAATTTAATCCGTCGGACATTTCGATAATTTACACCTTTACCACCCTCCTCCCCGCTCCCTCTCTTTTTCCTAACTGCATATCTATTTATCCCTGCGACATATGTATGTATAATTATTAAGCTAAAAAGATTTTAATGTGGAAATAGAGAAACAAAAATCAAGACTAATATAAATCGAAAGAAACTGAAATTGAAACCAAGTACTTTTTAAAAGTCCTAAATAATCAGAGCAAAAAAAAAAGAAGAAAAAAAAGAGAATCGAAAATAAACATGTATGAACGAGGGCAAGTAGCTTTACTTGTGATATCTATTTAAACAAGTGTTTGGCGCTGTCTATTGAATACTAATAAGAAGTTTTTGTTGTTATTGTTGTACAAAAAAGAATGACGGAGTAAATAATCTATTTTTACAGAAAAGATGAAAATACAAAAACATAAATTGTATTGAAATTAAAAGCGTTCGGCAAGTGAATGTAGGGACCACGCTAGGGGAGCATGTTGAAATTTGGGGAAATCGGAAATCGGAAACTCAAGAAAACCAGTATCTCGTTCTATGAACCGACTATTTAATAATCGAGAGAGACTTAATATTTAGTATTTATGATTTTTGTTCAGTTTATATAAAACAAAAAACAAAAAAACTATTATTGTAGTATTTGATTATTTGCTGCATGCGTCTATTAATTGCAGTTTTTCGCAATTCCCTCTTTGCAAGGATAAATGGGTACATTTTTTTTTATATTAAAACTTCCAATAAGATAAAATTCACATATATAGTGTGATCAGTTTCTTCCTATTTAATTTAAAAATTTATTGTTTATACCTGAGTGATAAAAATTCTGTAAACAAATTATACAGTACATTTTATCGGAATTGTAATTCAATATGTTTAGTTAAGCTTGAACATACCGATACCGCACCATCAAGGAGCCCAACTTATTTCTTCTACAAGAAAATTAAGTAATCTTAAATTATTGTACTTGAATAAGACTTATATTTAATAAAAATAAAAAAATATTAAAAAATTGAAACAGTGCCGTATTATTGAATTTATACCACTATTTTGAAAGGATATAAATATTTGGAAAAGCGTTTCCATTCGCTAGGCCTTAGAGGAGTAATGGTTATTTGAAATTCCATCATGATACAGATAAAATTTGGCTAAAGCCCACTTGATAAAGCTGGCTAGTAGAAAGAAGTCATTGAAATTACCCAACAAGTATTTTAGGTAACAAAAATTTAAAAAAATTTTGAAAAAAATTTCACTTCAATTCATACCATAGTCGATTTCATTAATTTAATTTTTTTCCTTAAATAATCCTGTAATACTTTTTTTTAGAACTGCAAACGTTTTTAAAAACAAAATAAGTGCATATGCCCAGTATCGTTGCTACATTTTTTTTAACATAAAGTTCTACGGTTAAAAATTATTTTTAAAATAAAAAAGCCATTTAAAATCTAATGTTGTATTTATTTCAAAGACTGTAAAACATGCTTACATAGATGGCGTTATAAATTTTAAGACACTCTTACTTTCTAAAGTTATGGGAGCATTGTAAATTGTGCTCTATATATTTTTTAAAATATTCATTTGGACGGAATGTTTTAGTTACAAGTTTAGATCTTATAATTACGTTCTAGATTCACTGTGTATTCGTATAAAAGTTTAATTAAAAAGGCACTTTAAAAACAGTACGGTGATATATATATGTATATATGTTGTTGACGCATTTAAAAGGTTTGTACTATATCTTAATGTAGTTCTCGACTTATTTAGTACTTACAATATCAGAATTGTGCATATTTAGAGAGCGTAATATTCGAATGTAATATTTGATAGAATTATGAGCTTATTTTCTAATTATTGCATTATTGAATTTTACTTAGGCATAACTGATCTCGTGCTCATAACTCTTTTCATCCCATTCATGGTTGTCTGGAAGCGCTTCATGACGTAGACCACAGAGGCGTGGACCAAAACGCAAAATAATGATAATTACGCCGACAATAAAAAGAGCTAGAGCAGCTACTGCTGGATAAAGTAAAATAAATGCCATTTCGTATAGTCAGGTTATGGCTGGTGTTTTAGATGTCACTTTCGCGCTTCTGTAATTCAACGTATTCCTCTCGTTGTTTTTGTTGGTGTAATGTACGGCCTTCTGGACGTTGTGGTCGCTGCTGTTGAAGTTGATGTGAATGCGGTTCAATATGTGGTTGATGTATAGGCACCTCCTGTGCTTCGATGTCTTCACGAAAGATTTGTGCTTTTGGCTTTAAAAGAAAAAAATTTATTAAATACAATTCAATATTTCAATTTATGATTACATAAATGTACTCCAGAGTTGTATCTAATTAAAAACCTAAATTAACAGTATTTACGAATTTAAATATTATGCCATTAATTATTATAACTAACTACAAACATATTTTTTTCAAAACAACGATACCAAGCCGCAACTTTTTGTTTTAGAGAATGAAATTTCAACGATAAAATGAGGAACTAGCCATTTAAAAAGAGTTATGATTCTCTAAATTTTACACGTTCCTTAGTATGTACATATGTATATCTGAACTCATAACAGGTAAAACGACCTCCGAACAGATTTTATTATTAGCCATTTTTACATGATTTTAATACAGTTTGACCAAATAGTTTTAGAAAATATTACTAAAATTTGAATTTTATTGAATGACTTACATAGAATCGTTCGAAATATGAGGCGTCTTTTAGTTCTGTGAAATCCAAAGGAGGCTGCAAGTGTGGTGTAGCTGACCAAATGGAAACCAACCATCGATTACCTGTTAATCGATTTGAATTAATATTTTTTTTCAATGTTTATATTACTCATTTACAACCTGTATGTCTATCTTGCCAATATCGTCGGTGTTTCGAACAACATCCTAGGATGACATTTAATATTATAATGGAACCGAGAACGACGGTGCAAACAGTAATAGTCACATAAAAGGGAGAAAAGTTCTCATAAATATGCCCTTTGAAATATGGATTATTTTCATATGCGGTACGTTCCTCAATTGTGGACATTGTGATTAATTCAAAGTAATTCACACGTGCAAGTTTTCGGTAAAATGTTATGGTTCCTGAATTTAAATTTTTATTATGATTAATAGGGAACGGTCTAAGCTTGTTTTCGTTGTATTGAAAACTATGTAAATATGTATTTTGAAATAATTGTCGCGTATGTATACATGTACATAGGTTGTCCCTAACTTGGGTGTGGCAAATAAGAAGTTAAATTACTTAATGGAAACACTTAGATAAATACTTTTAAACTATATTCAATACAGTTTCCTATATTAACTCTTAGCAATTATACTGAAAACTTTTTATTCAAATTGTAAACTCACAAAATCCAATTAGAAAATGAAAACAACGCCCTATGAATGTACAAGTCAAAACTGTCAGCGATTGTAAACTATTTATCGATAGTAAAGTTCAAACGATAACTAATTGGGCAGGTATTTTAAACAGGGTTGATAAACAAATCCTATTAAGCTAGCGTACACGATAACAAAGAACGTATATGCAAAGAACCAAAGAACAGAGAACGTATAACAACGAGAAGCAGAGAACTTATAACAAGTTATAAGTTCTCTGCGACTGTCCGCAATTGGACCTTCTCTATATTCTACGTTCTCTGACTGAACCAGAACACGATGGGTGCATTTCACCCCAGGCATGGATGAGCTCTTTTCACCACTAGTTAACAGTGAACTAGCAGAAATCATGTTTAAAATGAGAAAATTCATGCAAAATAAATGTTAAATGGATAAAACCTGTGCGAGATAAATGTAAGCACGTAGATGGTTATTATCAGAATATTCTGAGCTTATCAATTTTTGATGATTGGCTTTTAAAAATGTGTATATTTTTATTAAATATTTCTGAAATTTAAAAATGATATATTTTTATTTAACTATTTCTTATTTTTTGCTAATATTTTTTAATGAGATATTAATACTAATTATATCCTAGTATGAGAATTAATTCTATTTGAAGCAGATTTAATTATTTTTGGTAGCAAATATCAAAATAAATAAACAAATCAAATTCATGCAGTCAATTACCATATGAGCGTGCGTACAAATAAGCGTGATAAGAACAAGCTTGCATGCTCATATTTCCCCATACATATATATGTGCATATATACGCACATGTGATGATATGTATGTAGGTACATACTGTGGCGAAAATGCGAAACGAATGACAGATGAAAGAGAGGAGCCGACAACTGGCATCTTCTAGAGCGTAAACTAGACGATTATCGTAACCGAAACGATTATCGTAACGACGAGATTATTCCGGAGGTTTCGTTTTCAAGCAGCAAACAAGTATATAAGGGCGACCAATGACTGCAAAAGTAATCAGTTGTGAATTAAACTCGTGGAGATTACATTACAGTAAAGTAATAAAAACAGTACATTGTGAAAGTTGTATACAAGTGATTGTAAATAGTAACGTAAATTGTAATTGAATTGTGAATTACCGAATAATTAAAAGGACATTAATTAAAGTCTTTGTAAATAAAGAGACTGCAAATTAAGTTGGCGATTTTATTTAACAATCCAGAGGTCGTACCCGAAAAATTAAGGAAATCATCGAGGTGATTCAGCAAGAACGTAACAATATAAACATAAATATACACATACCACATTATGTATATGCATGTAAAATAAGACATTCAGTGCACAAATCGATTAATTATATTATTTAAAAAGTCTTTAATTTAAGTAATAAAGCAATTGCTTTAAGGAATTAGTAAATTTGTGTACGGAATGCCCCAAATGAAAGTGTTAAGTGTATAATTAATTAAAGTAAAAATATTAGTAATAGGTAAAAGTAAATTAAAGAATATAATTTCTGGAATAGTTTTAATATACATACTTACATATGTGCGTATAAGTGGATAATTGATGGAATAGTTTTAATACTCTTATGTATATGTGGACATAGCTTTGTAACAATTTAAATTTATTATTTTTAATTCATTTAAGAAATTTTTAAATTAATAATTAAATAATGATAGGGTATGAAGGAGAACCCAAGCATAAGTGCCCCAGTTTTGGAAAGAGGAGGAGGTGCTGCTGCATCAAAGGATGTAGCACTTGGGCTGAAGTCTGTAATTTGTCATTCAGAACAATGACAAATAAAAATTATTATATTTGCGAACACCATTTTGAAACAAAATATCTTTCCGAAGGACGCCTTTTGGAAGGAGCTTTTCCAAAGCTACATTTGGGGAATGAGAACACAAGTTCTGATTCTGAATCTTCAAGTGATCACACAGTTTTGCCAGAAAAAAGAACATTCATATCCAATGTTCAAACTGATATGACACTTGAAGAACAGGCAAATGTATTTGGCTGTTGCCTCACATTTCGCGACCATGATGATTTTTTGTATTTGTGATTTCCTTTCCTCTTCTGTATACCTACTGTTTTTCATTCCGCAAATCATTTAATCAAAGCAATGGCATCAGAACTTGCATCTTTATGTGCTATTCTGCTTTTGGTTTGCAAAAATTATTTTATATTATTTTTATAACTTTTGAACTTCTTTTTCCAATTCCTTTATTCTTTTGGTCAATTTTGATATTTGTGTGCAGCGTGCAAAGCGTTCATGGTCGCATACCAATTCGACATCCTCATCCAAGCATTCATCGCTGTGATGCATGTCATAACGCTGCCGTTTTTCTTCAAGTTTCGAAAAATAATCGAATTCCTACGTTATTTGCTACTACATTTTTTTCGCTAGAGGTGCATACCGACCTTTAATTTCTTTTCGTAAAATATACTGCCTATAATCAAAAGAACCGAGCTGTACATAATTAAATAAATATATATAAAAAAAAACTCTTCGAAATATTCAAATCCATACAACATTTTTCCGGGATCAGCCCGGAATGAATTTTTCATTCATTAATACAGTATTGTACATAAAAACGGGTACTTGTTTAGACTTGTTTATATACTTCCGCTTGTAGATATGTATATGGTTCGTTTTTATACAAAATATGGCTGAAGCGCATGCCTACGTATTTGTTTACGTTTACGAAGGTCGATTTTCATTCATATAATTTTATAAAAAAAAAAAAATTACAACGCTGGGTCAACAGCATTATTAACAGTAAACAAACACCTGTTACACCTCCCACCATACGGGTTAAATCGCACGTAAACATAAACAACTTTTAAGCGCAGACGCTGGTTTGTTGTTGGAACATGCGTGGTTCACCATTAGAAGAGTTAACCTAGATTATCTTCCGTGAACTACTATTCTTCCTTTTGTAACACATAACTTTCAATTGATGAACTCATCACTGTTGAAAATATTCGCGAACTTCATGGAAAACGGTGTAGACACAAAAGTTTTTCAATAGAAAATTTAGTAGAAAATTAAATATCTTATAATTATAATTGTTAAAACCTTAACCGTTAAATAGTGTATTTAAGTTATCTAATAAAAAATTTGCTAACGGAAAATCAATAACGGAAACATACAGGCATTAAATAGTTCAATATTAAATATAATTGAGTGATGGAATCTCGTGAAGAAAGTTGTTTATATAATTAATATAAGTAGATAATTTTACAAATAGTCGAGTTTCTAAATATTTAAGGATATATATTTTATTAAAAAATTCAAAGAAATCAAGAAAATGGTTTATTGTTTAATACCACGGACGTATTATATGTTAATATGTTTCTTTATATTATATCCAAACGGTGCCAATTTCGTACCAGGGGAAAAAATCAATTACAATCTGTGAGTTAAATTTGTTGAATAATCAAACTCAACTTAAATTAATTAAATTAATAACATATTTAAACAGTGTAAATTCCTGGGCAGACAAATTGGGTATGGAGCTATACCATTTGGGTGACTTCATTACCAGAAGAAAGGAAGTTCAAGAGGTAAGCAGATGTTGTAAATCTAAAAAGTCAAGTCAAAGCAATGTATTGATTTTACCCATTAAATGTGTTTGAAAAAAGGGGGTTAATTACATATGGAAAGGACATTTGAAATTTATGTTGCGCTAGTACTCTGTGTGGCATCATTCCAATGGATTTTCGAAGTCAAAAGAAGTGGATGAAGCAATGAGATCTCTAAATCATTTTTGATTTTATTTAATTTCTGAAAAACCTCGACCTCGCCGTCTGTTTATCTGAAATTATCGCATTACAAGCAGCGAATATAGATAGCATTTTGAAGGCGACAGCAACTGTCACAGCAAACAGCTGTTTCTTCCACTGTAAACTTATAATTAAACATATTTATCAAAGTTTTTTTTTAATAATAACATATGTAGGTATTTATTTCTTAAAATTATGAGCTCTTTTTATTGGGAAGAATTTTATGCTCTGATAATTTCATATTTTGGGTAGAAATAAATATTTTAACATTTCACTATTCAATAATCGACGTCCGATTTATTAGGAATAGTTTTATAATGGTGATTATGGTCGTAACTATCTGCATCACCAAGGAATTTAAATTAGAATAGATCCAAAGTTGATTTAACAAAGCAAGTTGCAAAGTTCCAGGCATAGAAATAAAGTTTTCTTTCTTTCTCTAATTTTCGACAGTTATAGGGGAGACAGACTAGCGGAGTTCAGTTACATTAAGTGGCACAAATGAAAACTCGATTGTTACTCCTGACAAACAGCTCATATAACAGGTCAATTGAAAAGTCGCCGGGCTACCATAATAAAACAATTTTTTTGGCAAGATTATAGCGATCCTTCAACTTTTCGATATCATTTTTGTAGTGCGATTTATCCTTTGCTTCAAAACAGACCTCAGTTTCGGCGATCACCTCTTCAGCGAGCATTCTTTTAAGATCTGAGAACCAGAAGTAGTCACTGAGAGCGAGATTTGGAGAATACGGTGAATACGGAAGCAATTCGCAGCCCAATTCATGGATTTTTGTCATCGACTTCACTGATTTGTGACACTATGAATTGTTTTGGTGAAACAGCACTTTCTTTTTCTTCAAATGCGTCAGATTTTCGGTGATTTCGTCCTTTAATAACGTTATGCAATAATGGTCCCTCCTTTTTTAAGGTAGTCAAAGAAAATTATTCCAAGCGCATCGCAAAATACAGACGTCGTAACCTTGTCAGCCGACTGTTCAGCTTTTCCACGCTTTGGAGCGGGTTCATCGCGTGCAGTCTAATCGGCTGACTGTCGATTGAATTTCGGAGTGAAGTGATGGAGCCATGTTTCAACCATTGTCACATATCGACTCAAAAATTCGAGTTTATTATGTTTGAACATCTCCAAACACTGCTCCGAATCATCAACTAGTCGTTGCTTTTTGGTCAAAAGTAAGTTCGCATGGCACCCACTTTGCATAGTGCTTTCTCATACTCAAATATTCGTGAATGATATGATGTACACGTCCAGTTGATATCTTTCGAGTGCCTGCTATTTCACTCAATTTCAATGTACTATTATTCAAAATAATATTACGGATTTTTTTGGTGTTTTCGTCGGTAACAACCAATTTTTTGCTTCCACTGTATTTTTTCCCTTAAAAATTAATATTTTATCAATACGCGAAATTCCGTTTCCATTTTTTCACAATTACAAAAATTAATTCACTCCAAATGCTATAATATACACAAACTAATGTGTATGCAGCTGTTAAATTTATACGCGCGTTTTTTGAAGGTTAAGACTAGCTAAAAATCTTTATGGATTTAATTCTAGTAAAGCCATCTACATATAAGTCAGGCCGGGGACTCTCCAATTGACCTGTTATATGCGCATTTAGTTATCAGCTGATTTAACAAAAACTTTGATCTCAAAATGGAAAGAATAAATAAAAAGCAATCAGCAGCTTTATATTAGCAAGAAAAATTACTTACTTGAAAGAAAAATTAACATTCTTCACCTAAAATTATTAAACAATATCAGAATAATTAATGCATTTGCAAGCATAATCCTTTTTTATTTCATGCTGAGTTTGTTACACTTTCTAATATAAGAGATGGGCTGCGGTGGGAATTGTTAAACCTACATTTAATTTTCATTAGTAAAATAAACATGTGCTATTCCTCATAGGATCACTGCGGTCTTCTTTTAATTTTTGCTGTTTTTAGTATTTATCTCTTCTTTTGGCAGTAGCGAACCCGATTTCTTCCAATCACAATAGTAAAAATTTGTCAACATGCAATTTTGTTAAATTTTTTTGCATTTAGAAGACGGTAATTCATAAGTTAATGCAAATAAAGCCATCTTATGCAAATAATACTTGCAGTCTGTCTTCTCTATTACTGAAAATCGGATTATTCTTTTAATCTTATATTAATCAATAATCCTATAATTCTTATTAATTGATATTACCAAAAAAATATTTTTCTTTTCGAAATCAACGTCAAGAGTTTCAAAGAAGCACAAGTCATATCAAGAAATGGCGCTAAAATTGTGGAAAACATGGCACACGATATAAAAATGATGATGGATTTAAAAATTAGCGCAGTTCGGGTAAGAAATAAACGGATCAAACAAAATCCAATTCAAACATACAAAAAAAAAAACTTGTCATAAAATAAATCCATTAATTTGAGTTTGAAATTTTTAACAAATAATTTTTCATATTTTAAGCGTATAATGGATACAGCGGAAAATACCGCTTTATCACATCAAAACGATAAGGAGGATTTTTATTTTTCCTATTATAATGCCAAAGACATGAGAGAACCTGAAGATCCAATACCAACACCAGCACCTCGCGAGCTGGACGATATGGGCAAACCACATATTTTTGTGCCACCCAAAGAGATTATTCTAACACCGAAAGCGGAATTTTTCAATACGCCAGTCAATCTGAGCGTCAGTTCAGTACATGTGCCCTTGAATGTATTCGATCGAGGTTTGATTTTCATCAGCAATTACTTCAATTTTTTTTAAATAAACTTATATAGTTTCGTGCATTTATACATACATATCTACACATATTCATACACACACAATACGCGACAAGGACGGTATGCTTTTATTTCATCACTTTTCATTATCATCTGAGCTTTTTTGAATACATCGCTTGCTATATTGTATGTAGTGTATTTATAAAAAGCATTTGTAGTTGGAATTTGCTAGAATTTCGTCAGGATATCTTGCGCAGATACATTTCGTGCCAATATTGTACCTTAACGCCTAATAAATTTATGTATGCTTGAATGCCTTCAAATGCACCAAAGTGACTGCGTATATGATTCTGGCCAAAGTTGAAAACGAGTCCAAATCAAATCCAACAACAAGGTATTACACATCGAAGGACTTACTCACGGGTAGCAGTTAATGAGTAAAAATAAAATTATTTGTTCTAAAAAAATTTGCTCAAATTAGTACTTAAAGCATTTGAGATGTACATATATTTTTATTTTTTTGTAATTTATTTTATTTTAGTATTTTGAGTTTAATTATAAAGGGTGATCTAAGTAGAGGTACTTTTTTCAATACCCTTTTTTTGACAGATCACTCATGAGTCCTGTCAAGCTGCCATGTTATTTTTGTTCAGTATTGTTTAACATTTCATCATGGAAAGACTTACGTCTGAACAATTTTAACAAATCATTCAACTTTGTTACGAAATTTCACGTTCTGTAAAGAATGTGTTTCGCGCGCTTCGCTCAACTTATGGTTAACATAATCGGCCTACTGAGAGTACTATTCGCAACACCATCACCCATCTGGAGACCCATCAATCATTGTTGGATAATATTCTACCGAATAGACCACGTCCAGCATCCAGTGAAGAAAATATAGCTGAGAGTGTACACGAAGACCGTGGAGAGTCTTACAACAAAATACAACTTGTGCAAGAACTGAAGCCGCTCGATTTTCCCAAGCGACATCGCTTCAGCCTATGGGCTCTTGAAACGTTCCAAGAAGATTCGATGTTTTCAAGCCAAATTTTGTTCAGCGATGAGGCCCATTTCTGGATCAATGGGTATATAAACAAGCAAAATCGCCGCATTTAGGACGAAGAGCAACCTGAAGAAATTCAAGAGTGTCCATTTCATCCAGAAAAAACAACGGATTGGTGTGGTTTGTGGGCCGGTGGAATCATCGGTCCATACTTCTTCAAAAATGATGACGGTGAGAACGTAACCGTCAATAGAGACCGTTATCGCGCCATGATAACTGACTATTTTATGCCTAAAATTGAAGCTCGTGATCTCTGCGAAATTTGGTTTCGACAAGACGACGCCACTTCCCACACATCGTATCAATCAATGGATTTATTGGGAGAACACTCGGTCAGCAGATAATTTCACGTTTTGGGCCTTTAAACCGGCCATCAAGATCGTGTGATATAACACCGATAGACTTTTTCCTGTGGGGATATGTACAGACAATACAGCTTCGATTCAGGCCTTGGAGCAAAACATCACGCGAGTCATTCGCCAGTTACCAGTCGAATTCTCGAACGAGTCATCGGAAATTGGACTCGACGGATGGAACATCTGAGACATAGCCGCGGCCACTATTTGAAAGAGATAATCTTCAAAATATATATGCATAATAAACATTGTCCATTAAATTTGAATTTTCTGTGTTTTTTTTTCTTTATAAAAGTAGGGAACCTAAAAATGGATCACCCGTTATTATCTCTTTTAATTAAATTTTTATTTTTATTTGTTTCATTTATTTAATTTTAATTTTTTTCTCTTTAATTTTTGCTTAATTATATTTATTTTCATTTTATGTTATTATATTTTACTTTATTTAATAAAAAAAATTTTTTTTTCATTTTTCTTTAACTTAATTTGTTGAATTAATTTTATATTATTTATTATATTTTAATTTAATTCATTTAATTTCATTAATTTCATAATTTATTTTAATTCATTGTACCTTAGTTTTTGTTTTATTTATATGAAAAAATATTACCAGTAAATATTTAAGAAATGAAAGTAAAGCTACTTTTTTGGAAATCCTACAAACAATAGCGTGATTCATTAGCTGTTGACATATATACATACAAGTCATACTTAACCGACCGAAAAAGAACGTTAACAAACAAACACATAGCATCATTTACTGCTCGAATTGTCTTGTTTTAGTATCCATAAACATTTTTTTAATCAAATAAGAAAATCTAACAAATATCTAAATTTCTCTTCCCAAAAAAAAAAACTATCTAAATACAAATACAAATCTGTCATCCTCCCGACAAAAACCTTAATTCAACAAAAAAAAAAAAACAAAAAAAATTTAAATAAAACAATAAAAATAATTATTATTTTAAACAACACCAACACATTCTGTTAAACATAACAAACAAACAAAACAAAAAACATGAAAAAATAGCCGCGGAAGTCATCAAATCAATTGAATGGTCAGAGAATTTAGATCAAATATTTCGCGATAATTATAAAAACGATCCAACATTGTCGTGGCAATTTTATGGCAGCTCGACTGGTTTCATGCGCCAATTCCCGGCAGCCAAGTGGAAAGCTAAACCAGTCGATTTGTATGATTGCCGACTGCGTTCATGGTATATGGAGGCAGCGATAAGTCCCAAGGATATCATCATACTATTGGACAGTTCAGGCTCTATGAAAGGACAGAGGCTAGATATCGCAAAGAAAGTTGTTAATACAATACTTGACACGTTGGGTACCAATGACTTTGTGAACATCTTCACCTTTGGTAAAAGCGTAGAGCCGGCCGTCAAATGTTTTGAGGAGACACTAGTTCAAGTATTAAATTAATATTAATATTATTAATTATGCACATTATTACCAAATACCTTGTATTATTACGTTTTTTACGAAATTTTTACGAAATTTTATCTCTGTAGTCCGAGGAGGTCTGAGTATGCGATTTAAGTAACATTATTACATTATTGGATACAATATTCTGTTTTTCATAAATTCAAATAAAATAATATAGGCAAAAAATTAAATAAACTAAATAAAATAAACTAGAATAAAATTATATGAATAAAATTAATAAATTAAAATTAAATTAACTAAAATACCAAAAAGTGAAATAATATAAAATATCTTATTTTAAATAAAATAAAATACAATTATATAAAATATAATACACTAAAACTAAATTTAACAAGCTAAAATAAGATAAAATAAAATTAAATATAAAAATTCAAATCAAAGTAACTAAATTACAAAAAAAAGTATATTAAATTAGGTAAAATTGAATACAGTAAAATAAAATAAAACTGAAAAAAATAAAATAAAATAAAATAAAAATTAAATAAAATTAAATTAAAAAAAAAATATTATAAAATAAAATAAATTAAAAACGAATAAATAAATAGAATAAATTAAGATTAAATAAAATAGACAGGAATGAAGGGTTGCCATGCCGAAGTCTTTATACCTTTCATGAACATATCAAATTAATTGCAAATAGCAAAATCCAATTTCGATGATATTTAATTTAAGTCTGTAGAATACCAAATTTAACGGTCTTAGATGATGTTTTGGCGGATTTTGGAAGCAAAACCTCATATCTGAACTTGTCGGTTGAATGGGGTCTATATGATATAGTATTCCGATTTCGATCATTTTCAATACCAATGTTTATTTGAATTTACTTATATAGGACGCAAACTTGCACGCTTCTATATGCTTTTTTTGGCGGATTTTTAACCGAAAACCTCATGTCTGAACAAATCGATTGTGAGGAGGCTTTCAATACCAATATGAAATTCGCGTGTATGTGTGAAAAAATCCTTGTATGTATATATGTTATATTCGTCCGATTTCGATGTTTTTCCGAACTATGCAATTCATTATGTTTATCCAGTATTACAAATTTCACGTTCTAAGTTACTTTTTGACGGATTTGTCACTCAAAATTTCAAATCTGAAAAATCGGTGCTATAGTGATCGGATCTCGCCGGTTCCGATAAATGATCGTTTAAACGTATAGGTACATCTGCTACCAAGTTTGGTTGAAATATATCAAAAACTGATGGACTAGTTTGCATTCAAACAGACAAACGGACAGACGGAGAGATAGACAGACAGACAGACAGACGGACATGGCTAAATCAATTCAGCTCGTGATTCTGAGACGATCGGTATAAATTTCGGTGGGTCTCTTCTCCTTCTGTTACTTACATATGCCGTTTCATGTATATGAAAGGTAAAAAATAAGATTAAATAAAATTAATTAGGATAAAAAACAAAAGATAATATAAGAGAGGAAAAAATTAAATAAAAAACAAATGAATTAAATTAAAATAAAATAATATAAATAAGACATATAATAATAATAAGACATATAAGACATATAAAAAATTAACAAATTAAAATTAAATTAACAAAAATTCAATAAAATGGAAGAAAATAAAATGAAGTAAAATAAGATAAAAACAAATAAAAAAAATAATAATGAAACTTAAAATAAAATAAAACTTAAACAAAAAAAAAAGATAAAATAAAATAAAAAGTAAAATACAAATTAAAAAAAATTGAATTAAAAAACACAGAATAAAAAATTAACATAATAACAATTAAAGAAAAAAATAAAACAAATTAAAATAAAATTAAAATAAAATTAAAATAACTAGAATACAACAAAACACTATAAAATAAAATACAACAATTTTTTTTTAAATTATACAATATAATAAAGTTAAAAAAATACAAGTAAGACCAAATAAAATAAAAAAAAATTAATTTCAACAAAATTAAATAATAATAATAATAATAATAATGATAAAATAGAACATAATTACTTGCAGTTTCATAATACTCAGCCTCCAGTCGCTCATTTTGCAATTTTGGTAATTTTCATTTCTTCAACCTAGATGTGGTTGCAAATTTCATTTAGAAACTAATATTTTTTCTTTGAATATTAACAGTTCAAGGACTTAAATGTGCTAACAACATAAATAGAAATATCTTTTTTTATTCTTATTTGGTGTTATTTAATTTCTAAACAATTATGAATATTAGCACAATTCCTTCCTCCCTCTCGCAAACACTTCACATTCAACATTCACTTCACACCAAACACAAGCTCCTATTAAAATCTCATTCCTTCACCGCACATCAGGCGAATCTTGGCAATATACGCGAACTCATGGAAGGTGTTGATAATGTAAATATTGGCAATATTGCCAATTTCACCGCTGCACTGACGAAGGCCTTTGAAGTTTTGGAACAGTTTCGCACAGAACAACGTGGTGCGCAATGCAATCAGGCCATTATGATCGTAAGTGACGGCGCACCCTTTACCTATGCGGATGTCTTTGAGCAATACAATTGGCGTGATTTACCCTTTAAACCGGTACGCGTATTCACTTATCTCATTGGCAAGGAGGTGGCTGATGTTAAGGATATTAAGTGGATGGCTTGTGCTAATCAAGGCTATTATGTGCACTTGAGTGATATGGCCGAGGTCCGTGAGATGGTACTTAATTATATACCTGTAATGGCGAGACCACTCGTTCTAGGTAAACATGATCATCCAGTTGTATGGACACAAGTATATGCTGATGTTATTGTAAGTGAGGGGAACAAATTTAACCAAAAATTATGATTAACAAAATGTAATTACAATTTTCTTTCTTTCTATTATTGAAGGATCCAAAAATGTCCGATTATTTGTGGGAAATGAAGCAATGCGATGATCAACGTGAAGATGTTTTGGAATTTCGGCGAGAAGGCTATCGCATGTTGGAACCGAATGAAGTACACAAACGCATTTATCTGCGCAATAAAGCGGTATTACAATTGGTTTTTTTTATAAATTATTCAATACTGGAGGCAGGGTTAAGGAGAAAATACACTTTTATAGTCCATTAAAGCCAGATAATAGATCGGCTGATAAGATTTCAATGAAATTTGATGAAAAAATAGGGCGACATAGGGGAAAATTCGAGACGATCTCTAGAAAATATATTTCTCGCACAAGTTTTTTGGTTAATTTCGAACTCGGCATAAACTTGATCAAATCGAATTATTCGCATCGTCTTCCAGGTATAATTAGGAAAATAGTTATTTTATGCGATTGAAATTGAATAGGTTTTATTTGAAAACGGGAAATAACTTTTCTGCAAATTCGAATTGGGCGATCTAGTTCTATCAGAGGAAACAAGCTCGTCTCAAGAAAGAGAGGAATGTTTAAAACATAAAACGAAATAAATTAAATTTAAATAAAAAATAAAAAATAAAGTAAAATGACATAAAATAAAAGAAAATAAGTATAATAAAATAAAAATTAAAACATAAAACAACTAAACTAAACTAAAACAAGATAGAAGTGATATCTTCGGCCATGCTGAAATCTTTATACCTTTCATTAAACTATCAAATTTTTTGAAAATTCCAAAATTCGTTTTGGATGTTTTCAGTGTCAACATTTATTTGATTTTTAGTAGGTAGAATACCTAATTTCATGGATTTCTTATACAAAACTTCATATTTGAACAAATCAGTTCATGGAGGGTATATGTTACAGTCATCCGCTTTCGATGATTTTCGGTGTCAATATTATTTAAATTTACGTATGTAAGATACCAAATTTCACGGTATTAAATGTTTTCTTTCTTCTGTTTTTAGTCACAAATTGACAAATGAACTCTAAAACTAAGAGACTAGTTTGCATTCAAATAGACGGACGGACATGGCTAAAACTACACATTCTAATAAGATAGGTATAAATTTTAGTGGGTTTGTCTACTCTCCTTTTGGTACTTACATACTTCGGACAAGAGGTAATACACCATTTCATTCAGACGAAAGGTATAATAAATAAATAAAAAAAATTAAATTAAATTAATTAAAACAAAGTAAGTAACATTAGTTGAAATAAATGAAATGAACAATTAATTAATGTAAGCAAATAAAGCAAATATAAAAATAGAATTTAAAAAAATTCCAAAAATTTAAAACAAAAATAACTTAACTAAAACAATAAGAAATAATATAGTAAAAATTAAAATAAAATTATGTAGAATAAATAAACTAAATAAAAATTAAAAAAAAAAACATAAAAATAAATCAAATCAAAATAAGTGAACTAAAGAATATAAAAAAATTATTTAAAATAAAATGAAATAAAATAAACTAAATTAAGTTTCTTCTTCTTCTTCTTTGGCATAGGCACTGCTTACGTGATTATACCCTCGTCAACAATAGCGTGCCACTCGTTTCTTCTCTTTGCTGTTTGGCGCCAGTTAGAAATGCCAAGTGATACCAGATCGCTCTCCATCTGATCCTTCCAACAGAGTGGAGGTCTTCCTCTTCCTCTGCTTCCGCCAGCGGGTACTCCATCGAATACTTTCAAAGCTGGAGCGCTTTCATCAATTCGGACGACATAACCTAGCCGTATAGCTCGTAGTCGTATAGCTCGTACATAGTTAAAACGTCTGCGGTATTCGCCGTTGTCAACGCGCAAAGGACCATAAATCTTCCGAAAAAATTTCTCTCGAAAACTCCTAAAGCCGACTCATCGGACGTAGACATCGTCCAGGCTTATGCACCATATGTTAGGACGGGAATGATGAGCGACATTGTAGAGTTTGGTTTTGGTTCGTGGAGAGAAGACTTTACTTTTCAATTGCCTACTAAGTCCAAAGTAGCACCTGTTGACAAGAGTGATTCTGCGTTGGATTTCAAGGCTGACATTGTTGGTGTTGTTAATGCTGGTTCCTAGACAGACGAAATTATCTACGACTTCGAAGTTGTGAATGTCGCAGTGTAGACCCATTCGCTTCGCTTCTTTGTCTAATCTGGAGAACGCAGAACTTACGGTACGGTTGTTATGAGCAATTATATCAATATCATCTTGGCGTATGCCGATGTACACTTGTAGAAGATTGTACCTGGTCTACTTAGCTCTGCAGCTCGTATTATTTTCTCCAGCATCAATTGAACAAATAGCACGACAAAGAGTCTCCTTGTCCGAAACCTCGTTTGGTATCGAACGGCTCGGAGAGGTCCTTCCCATTTCTGATTGCGCTTCTGGTATTATCCAGGGTCAGTTTACATTACAGTTTACGGGTGATGGCACTTCTATACCATCGTCATCGATTGGGGTTTCGGGTTAGTTTTCACTTTCACTGCATTGAACAGGTTGGAGAAGTGTTCCCTCCATACACTAAGTATACTCTGGACATCTGTCATCAGATTACCTCCATGGTCCCTACACGAGTTTGCTACGGTCGTGAAACCATCTGTAAGTTAAAATAAGTAAAATAATAAAATAAAATATATTATATGGTTAACAGTGCGTAGCACCATTCGGATGGTCAGGGTTCAAGTCCTGGTTCGACCGACATCCCAAATATAAAAAATTAATTTTTCTAATTGCGGTCGCTACTCGACAGGGAATGTCAAGTCCCGAGTGTTTTCCGACGCACAAATTAGAAGAAGAGCTCGACCGAAAATCACTTGAACGTTTACAAAGCGACAATTATATGTATTCAAGCCGCTTTTTGACATTATAATTTTATTGCTTCTTGTAGAATTCGTCTAAGCATATAGATTGGAGAGTTGATTTTTTTAATGTTAGAATTTAATTGATTTCATCAAATGAAATTTTATTCGTGATTTAGAATTGAAGTGAAGAACAATATAACTTTTAACTGCAAAAACAACTTCTTTTGATATACAGTTTCAAATTATTATTATTTTTCTTTAAGGCCTGGAATCAACCCTTGGAATCGGATGTATATCAATTTATGACCACTGTCTCTATGCCTGTATACGATCGGCGCATGAATGCCGTAAGTTCTTCTTCTTATAAAAAGATGAATATATATATATATATATATATGAAATTTATTTTTATTATGCCAAATTCAATGCGAAAGATTTATTGAATATCCATCAAAAAATGTGTAAAATAAAACTAATTGTAAACTTTTGATGCCCAAAAAAAAGCCAAATGCAAAATGCTTTTATATGATGCCATATCATATTGATTATATCTAACAATACACTTATACAAAGCTGTTTATATGTATATACTACATAACATATTCTATATTTTACAAATTGTATATACTAATCAACAAACCCATCAAATATTACACAAACAGAATATCACCGAAGAGGTTTTAATAAATGAGGCGCTGTGGGAATTGCAAACTCGTGAGGTACCTAGAGAGAATACTCGTTAAAACAAAAAATCTGTGATTTCGCGTAGTCAGAAATCCGTTGCTAAGTTCCTTAGCGTACTTACTTAAATATTGTTGTTACATCTTACATAAAAGAATACATTTAATAAACATATTTTTTTTTTCACTTGCGTAAATTTATTAAATATTAATTAAAAAATATATATACATACATAGTTAGTGAAATTTTTGGTAAATAATTGTCTACACCACTACCAAAACACTACAAATACATAAGTATACTTAAACATACATAAATACAATACATGCTCAATTACATAACAGTCATACATATGTAGTAAACAAAAACAGTTTGATATATATACATGCATACACTATGCAACTAATTAATTAACACCCCTCACCAAATGTTAGATAATATTTGTGAAAATTTTGCGAACAAAAATATATTAATTTTTAATTTTGGTAAATTTTAGCGACAATTTTTTATTTGCCATACTTTTGCTATCGTATAGCAAACTACCAATTACATTGGTACGCCTTGTATTTAGAATTAAAGGCAATTAAAGGCAAATATTCTCCAGGCAACAACATGCAAAGTTGAATTGATATTGTAATGTAATAATATCATATTTCTTAATAATTAATTAAAATGTCTTATTGTCAATGCCTAGTCGAGCATAGGGTAAAATTAGCCCACTTTCTGGTGGTTTGAATTATTTTGTTGTTCTTATTATGTTCAAGGCTAAATTTTCTGACTCAAAATTTATTAAATTAATTTTATTACAATAAAAAGTTTTAACAAATATCAATGAATAAATTCAATATAAAGACCTTTAGTAATATATTAAAAAGGAGTGTTAATGATTTGGCTACATAGTGTATATGCATGCATATCCTGGTAAATTAGGTATGAAAAGAGTACTTAAAAAATAGTAAAAATATTTATAAACAAAATTCTCAAAGTAAATTTGCATTATAGTAATAAAAAGTAAATATTAAACTAGAGCAATATTAATTATAAAATTTTCAGTAATAATTTTTACAGAATTATTTACCAGATACATGGCCGATAAAGGGTATAAGGTCAAGCTGGTGTGTAATTTTTGCATAATATTTTACTTGAATAATTTTATTATTGGTTTAATTGGAAGGAGCTACTGCCTTATACCCTTTCAATCAAGCCTTGTAGTTTCTTAGGTGTATTGACATACATATAACTATTTAGAAGAATCATTGTATTTAGTTATGTAGAGTTAGCTATAATCATTAGATTTAAATAGAAAAAGTAGAATTACCGTTGTAACAACTAAGGGCAACTTGGTGACTAAATATTTCAGTAAAATTATTTCAGTAATGTTATGCTACAGACCATAACCATTTAGACGCTTCCCTTCCGTTCCATCCTTATGATATCTCAATCCTGAATCGAACATTTCAATGAACTTTACCAAAAGCTTCAAATCAAACCCTGTGCAATTGTGTACTATATAGTATATTCAATACTATTTAATATTGTGTAATATCAACTTATAGTTTTCTAGGTTATGTAATTTATAAATAATTTAAGTCACTGTCTGTTCTGTCGAATTGTCTTTATATTGAAGACATATAATGTTCAAATAGGATATAGTTTATAGTTGTTAGTGACTTTAAGTTATTTTTGAGCATTTCTAGAGTATGATAGAAGTCAATATAGACTTTTTTTATATTCCAAATTTCTGATTTTACTTTTATTAAAAATGAAATAGTTATTAGTTCAATATAATTTTTTTAATTAAAAATTCTGTTATTCAGACAGTAAAATATTGTAATGTGGATATTATCGGTTTTAAAATAGTACGTTGAAGTATGTAGCTACATAGCCAATATGTATGCATTTACGAATTAATTACATATATGACTTTGATGAAATGTAGAAAAGCCCATGATACAAAAAAAAAATAGTTTCACTCGATATAAAATTAATACTAAATGATTTTTGTACAAACCCTATACTTCTCATGTACCTGAAATAGTATATTAACATTGGTCCGAAGTTTATAAGTACCAGAAGGAGAAGAGATAGTCCCACCGAAATTTATACCGATCGTACCAAAATGACGAGCTGAATTGATTTAGCCATGTCCGTCTGTCCGCAATAAGCGAGTGGTTAGCATTACGTACTACAATTTGGAAGGCCTGGGTTCGAGTCCAGGTTCAAGCAACATCCAAAATTATAGAAAATTTACTTTTCTAATTGTGGTCGCCCCTCCGAGTGTATTTCTTACATGAAATAAAAAGCTCCACAAAAAATTCCATCGGCCATTCGGAGTTGACTTAAAATAAGCTGTTGGTCCCTCCATAATATAATATCGTTTCAGCGGTTACAAAGAGCCAAATATATATATGTCCGTTTGTCTGTCTGTTTGTCTGTCTGACGCAAAGTAGTCCCTCAATTTTTGAGATATTTCAACCAACCTTGGTAGGAAGATGCACCTATACGTTTAATCATTTGTCGGAACCGGCCGAATCGGGCCACTATAGCATATATACGACCGATTTTTCAAATTTGAAATTTCAGGTCATAAATTCGTCAAAATAGTACCTAGAAACGTGAAATTTGATATACTGCATATGCATAATGAATTGCATATTGATTATGAAAATCATCGAATTCGGACTATATAACAGATTTGTTCAGATATAAGGTTTTGCGTCCTAAATCTGCCAAAAAGTAATCTAAGAGCGTGAAATTTGGTATTGTACAGACACTGAAAATTATTAAAATCGAATTTTGCAATTTGCAATAAATTTGGTATGATCATGAATGGTATTATTTCTTGTTTTGTTTTAAAGAAGCTGCCACTTTCTATAAATACATAAAAAATTCAGTAGATCGGAAAACATACAAACATTAACTACAAATTGAATTTTTGTGGATACGTTTTGCTTTTCTTTACTTTTTTAAATAAAAGAACAATTTTTTATTATATATTTTTTCATTTTAGAAAGTTATAAGCGTTTTTTTAATAAACTAAAGTTTTAGTAAAAAAAAATTTAAAACAATTAAATTAGGTAACGAAAGTTGCTGAAAAAAATTAGTGGAGCTGCTTTCTTTTTTGTATCATGGAAAGTATAAATTTTAATTCTACAAAAAAAATATATATATATATAAGTATATATGTAAGCTCCCATTTAAAGTGATTTCTAAAAGAAAACTAAAAATCTATCTTACTACTTGTACATTTCATCAAAGGCATTTTGTTGCGTATTTGTATCTTTGGAAGACATACATATTTATACAGTATATATGACCATATTTTAAATATGTATGTAGATTAGAAAGTTAGATATCCCGGTTGTCATTCGTATAAATAGTTTGAGTAGGAAAATACAATTTTGTTCGATTCAATAATATTTCAAAACAATGTATCTTTAGACAAAAATTGCAAATCTTCTGGGTGTTGCGGGCACGGATGTACCGATCAGAGATATCAAGCGAATGCTATCTCCATTTTTGGTAAGTATAATTGTAAGCGTATGCATACAGATTCGAAAAAATTTATAATAAAATTAATAAAAATTATATAAAGCAAATTTTTTATTTTTTGAAACTTCTACTCTTCACACTTTCATTTAATTGATTATTTCGCTCTTTAAGTATATATATATTGTTACTGAAAATCTCTTTCAATAAATTTTTGTATAATTATAGCTCGGCGTTAACGGTTATGCATTTATTGTAACAAATAACGGTTACATACTTTTCCATCCAGATTTTCGTCCAATTGTAAGTTCTATTGTTACGATATATTCAAAATGAAAAAAAGTATAAAAATTAAATTTCTTTTTATTTCTAGTTTCAAGGAAATATTTTAAAACCCGCTTATAATAGCGTGGATATGATCGAAGTCGAATTATTGGACGATGATCGAGCAGCGAGAGATTTTAATCCTGTACTACTAACGGTAAATATATTTTTAAATTTATTTCAGTTTTGCTAAATAACTAATTCGTTATACTCTTTTTTCATCAACACTAGATTCGTGATTCGATAATAAATCAATCGACAGGTAGTAAATGGATGCTGGTGAAAAATCATTTTGACGAAATGGTAAACAATTCTTTTTTATTTATAACATATATCTATTTATATATATATATATATATAAATTTACTAAAAATATACTTACATATAATTTTTTTACCATTCAAGAAACGAGTTGCTCGTATCAAACGTCAATATTATTGGAGAGCGATACCAAATACACCATTTACGCTTGTTATTACATATCCTGAGCAATATGGTGTACATCGCTTGGCCATTAGAGCCGAAAATGAAATACACCGCATGAATATTAAAGGTGAAAACTTGTTGAACTATTTTGGTGGCAAGCGCTGGCGTATTCATCCAACTTGGTAAGGAAGATAATCTCACATAAATCTTCTAAAATATTAATATACTTACATATATGTATAAATATCACATTTTATTACGTTGACGATATATAACTACTTATATAATGTCGATAAATACGTGGTGTTTACTTGGTCTGTAACAGCCACTAAGCTTGGTCGTGCTTATAAAGGGTGATCCAAGTAAAGGTACTTTTTTAATAGCCTTTTTTTTTTGACAGATCACGCATGAGTCGTGACAAACTGTCATGTTATTTTTGTTCAGTATTGTTTGGCATTTCATAATGAAAAGACTTACGCCTGAAAACGTTTACAAGTCATTCAACTTTATTACGAAAATTAGCGTTCTGTAAAGAATGTGTTTCGCGCGCTTCACTCAACTTATGGTCAACATAATTGGCCTACTGAGCGTACTATTCGCAACACCATCACCATCTTGAGGCCCAGGATTCATTATTGGATAATATTCGACCGAATAGCCCACTTCCAGCACGCAGTGAAGAAAAAAATATTGCGGCCGTAGCTGAGAGTGTACACGAAGACCATGGAGAGTCGATTCGGCGTAATGTGCAAGAACTGAAGCCGCTCGATCTACCCAAGCGACATCGCTTCGCTCTATGGGCTCTTGAAAAGTTCCAGGAAGATCCGACGTTTTCGAGTCAAATTTTGTTCAGCGATGAGGCCCATTTCTGGATCAATGGGTATGTAAACAAGCAAAATTGCTGCATTTGGGACGAAGAGCAACCTAAGAGATTCAAGAGCTGCCTTTTCATCGAGAAAAAACAACGGTTCGCTTTGGTTTGTGGGACGGTGGAATCATTGGTCCATATTTCTTCAAAAATTATACCGGCGAGAACGTAACCGTCAATGGTGACCGTTATCGCGCCATGATAATTGACTTTTTGGTGCCTGAAATTGAAGCTCGTGATCTCCGCGACATTTGGTTTTAACAAGACATCGCCATTTCCCACATATCGCACCAATCAATGGATTTATTGAGAGAACACTTCTGTGAGCAAATAATTTTACGTTTTGGTCCGGTCGATTGGCCACCAAGATCGTGTAATATCACACCGTTAGACTTTTTCCTGTGGGGATATGTAAAGTCTAAAGTCTATGCGGACAATCCGCTTCGTTTCAGGCCTTGGAGCAAAATAACTCGCGTGTCATTCGCCAGTTACCAGTCGAAATGCTCGAACGAGTCTTCGAAAATTGGACTCAACGCATGGACGATCTGAGACGTAGCCGGGGCAAACATTTGAAAGAGATAATCTTCAGACAATCAATGCCAAAGAATGTTCTTTCGAATTATAATAAAAATTCTCCATTAAATTTGAATTTTCTGTTGTTTCTTCTTTAAAACAAGTAGGGAATCTAAAAATGGATCACCCGAACATCAACTACCAATGAATATGTGCGTGGAAAATGTGATAGAAATGGTTATGAACTATCACCGAATCACAATTAGAGAAGTCGCTGATGATAATGGCATATCGGTTGAATAATGTTATAACGTTTTTTCCAATATGAAATATGTTTCAACAAAATTTGTTCCACTATTCTTGAACAAACCTATCTGCGAATGGAAGTTTCCAAGTGGAATCACTAAATGAAATCAACAGCGAAGCAGAATTACTAAATCGTATTATAAAATTTAACGTCGAAACTAAGGTTCAATCACCGCAATGGAGGCTTCACCAAGCCCGAAAAATGCTGTTATTGTTGTTGCTGCTGTAGTGGTTTACTAAACCCCGGTCGGTTTGAATGAGCTTGTAAAGAAGTGGACCCCGTGTTGAGTATGTCGGGGTCGAGTCTGGATAGGTAGGAATTAACTCGACTACAATATCCAGCCCTTAACTAAGCCAGTCTTAATCAGGTCGTCAGTCTTAACCAGCTCGAGCTCTTGTTCTGCAATATATGGTGTTTGGATTCCGCGAACACCATTCACTGGAAGAGAGTACACAAAGGATTTAACGGACTATCGGTGAATGGTCTTTAAAGCCTGTCGGTTTGCCGTCCTGTTCAGCTGGTGAGAAGAGCGTTCGAGAATTTCTCTGGTTGTAATTGTAAATGTCGTGCAGTGAAGAAGTTGGAAAGGCCATTGAGATGTCACTTTTGAACAAAGGTTATAAATGTCCTGGCCAGACGCCAAATCAAACAATCATCGGCATAGGAGTTCAAGAAATCGCTCTCTGGTGTTAGAGGGAGCTTCGAGGTGTAAAAATAAACGGCGGGGAGAGAAACCACCACCTTGCATAACCCCTTGTTTAATTTTGCAGAGTTCAGAGTTTTGACCTCGATAGTCAACCGGTGACTGTTGACCACTAAGATAGTTAATGGTCCACCTCTTCAACCCCGGCGGTAATGAGGAATCCTTAATGTCCGATAGTAGTGTCAAAAGCTTTTTGATATTTCGTGCGCAGGATCGGTTATGGTTAAAGTCATAGACTATCTGGATGTTTATGGCGGTAAGTGCGGCTATGGAGCTATGAACTTTGTGGAAGCCTTGCTGGTTCGTTACTAGGCTCAGATGGTGTGTAAACGACGAGAACACCAATGACGGAATTGGGCGGATTTCTGCAATTCGACCTGCCCAAATTAAGCTGGCGGCAGCGGACACAACTATACGACGAAGAGCTCTTTCAGCTATGGTGACGTCGGTTGGAGTGAAGAGAGCACTTAAGGCGCTCTGGGTGAATTCAATAAAGACGGGTCAATCAGCCCAAGAGCTGCTGCCCCCGAACGGGAGGTGGAACTGGGTGAAGGCGTTCTCGATGAATTCCGTAAGGACGGGCCAATCAGCTTTTTTAAAGTTAACGTCCGATGGTCCACGGAAACAAAGTCGGGAGTCCTGTCAATCGAGACTATTATGGGCAAATCATAGGATTCAGATCAGGCAATCGCGCAAAATTTTGGTAAGGGATTCTGCCAGTTCCATTTCTCTGTGATCATATGACAGGCTAGAATGCCAAAGCTCGTGATACGTGTTAAAGCCGCCCAAAAGTAGTCACCGATTCTTTTGTATGACGTTATATCTGGGCCGGGATAGAAGTTTCTTCGATCGCAGCTATTAACAGATGCTCCCAGCTCGTAAAGTCGATTATCTCGTAAAAGTCCGTCCCGGAGGGACGTTCGTAACATGAGGAGTGAGAAAGTGATGCGTTGGTCTTGGTTGCTGCTGTGTAATCCGCTGGAGGATATGCCGCGACGGTGTAGCTTTTGCTGACCGGTCAGACTTCTACAACATGGAGCAACGTACGCATCACTACACAGACCAGAGCACGCGCAAGTGGCACCCGCCACAGCAGAAATTGCATCTGACGGATGTAATGTTTCGACATACTATGGTCTGGCACACGGTACATACAGTGCGGGGTGCTAAGAGTTGCGAGGTGGCTCACGTACGAGTATCGGAGCTGCATGAGGGTGGTTGCACTTTTTTCTAACCGATGTGTAGAGAATGATGAAGTTGCACTTGGCACCTACAGCAGAAACAATCCGTCGGACCAGGTTTCATTTCTACACCAGCTCTGATGAGAAGGGTTCGAAGCAACCCTGTTGCAAGTTGTTAAACTAGAGTTACCTAATAAGGAGTACTACATACAAGTTGAAGAGATCCCAAAGTCAAACGCCCGGATTTGTGAAAAAGCAGTTCATGACTTTTGCAGCACGATAATACACCTGCTCACACTTCATTCTTTGTTCGTGAATTTTAGACCAAACACAATACTATAACGAACGCCAGGCTACGTGTGACTTTCTCCTATTTTCAAAAATGAAGGAAACCTTAAAGGGCTGTTGTTTTCCAAATGGCATTAAAGCGAATCGCTGAAAGAACTAAACACTATCTCACAGATTGAGTTTGAGAAGTGTTTGGGGCATTGGAAGAACCGCTGTAGCCGCAAGATTAATAATCCTCAATCGGTACTATTTTGAAGATGACAACATCGATGTAGACGAATAAAAAATTTCTTTTTTCCAAAAATTATTATTTTTTAAATACCACGTATTTTGAATAACTAAGTCTAGTCTTAAAATAATCATTCATTGAAAAATACGCAATGAATAATAGTTAAGTTAAAAAATAAATATTTCTAAAAATGGTACAAATGGACTTTTTTTTAATTATTTTCCCTATCGTTTAATTCTACACCTAGGTTGTATTGCAAACACAACAACAAGACGTTTGCAGCACCAGAAGAAGAATTAGTCTGGTTTTTGAATAAAATGTCACAACCTGGTTGGAGATGGCCACTAAGTAGGAGTGCGGTGCCACCAGAACATGCAGCGCTATTGTTTTGTAAGTATCTTTCTATGAAAAATTGTTATTAACAACTAAAAAAATGGCAAAACTTAATTACAATAATTTTAATGAGTTACAAAAGTTAGGGCTATTCTTAGATGCATTGCCTTCTTAATAGAAATATACACTATACTTTTCAGAAATCTAATACATATTTACTCTGCGGAATGCATTGGTTTTGAATTAATACACTTTTAGTTGATAGTCTGTAGTTTGTGGATTCGAAAGATTCATACAAAAATCGGCTTATCCATCTCATCGATTGCAAAAATGCATTTGTAATTCATGTGTTTATAGCTTACATTCAGAGACCATAAAAAACTAAAGCAAAATCATAATCTAGTTGAACTTCCAGCAAATCTTTAAGGAATTTTACAATAAAAGTAATAAAAAATTCACTGTACGAGTACTTTTTTGAAATTGTGTTTCAGTGGAAGTTATTGTTTCTGAGGGTGTCTGATGGAATCAAAGCCTCAGTATTATTTTTATTGAAAAGAATAAAGCTCCCTTCCACAACTTCTCGATGGGCTTGAATCGAAGCATTGTACGGGCCATTCGATATTTTTATTAGAATATCTTCTCCTCTAATTTTTTAACGCGCCTGCTATGTGTTTCACACCGCTATTTTCTTTTTATCATTACTAGTAGTACAACAGGACAAATACAATTGCCAATAAAGTTTTATTTGTTTTTTGTGGACAGTTTGTACGGGAACTGGGCACTCACATAGGAAATAGATAACTGTTTTCTCGTTCCTTTCTAATTCGCAGCTTTGGCAACGGCTGTTACAGCCAAACCCATTTTAATTGCATGCGCCCCGAATATCCAATTGTGACTAAAAGTCTATAAATACTTTTTGTTTACCTATTTAATAGGTCCTCTATTCTTGTCCTGTCAGACTTGCGTCAAATCTGCTTTATTATCCAGTTTGATTATGATTTCCATTTGTTCTGAGATCTCTCCTGATCGTTCATATAAAGGGTGTTTTTTATAGAGGTATAGAACTTTAAGTTTGCATTACTTTTCAATATGGTGGCCGATTTAACAGCTGTGAAGTGATTTATTCTCAGTTTGGTTTGGCAATTCATCACGAATAGACTCACGATCATCAAGTAAGTCGTAGATTCGTCGAATGGGCCCAAAACGAGATTACCGTTGTTCCCGATTTTCATAAGCGAATTTTGTTTAGCGATGAAGTGCACTTCTGGTTGAATGGCTACGTCAACAAACAAAACTGCCGCATTTGGAGTGAAGGCAAAGTGTATGTTGAAACACCGTTACATCCAGAAAAACTCACTGTTTGGTGCGCTTTATGGGCTGGTGGAATCATTGGTCCGTACTTTTTCAAAAACGATGGTGGCCAGAACGTTACAGTCAATGGTGATCGGTATAGAGCCATGATTACTAACTTTTTCATTCCTGAATTGAATAACCATGATGTCAAGGACATGTGGTTTCAACAAGACGGCGCAACATATCACACACCTCGTGCCACAATAGATTTATTGAAAGACACGTTTGGTGACCGCCTAATTTCACGTTTTGGACCTGTGAATTGGCCTCCAAGATCTTGTGATTTAACACCGCTAGACTACTTTCTGTGGGGCTATGTAAAGTCATTGGTCTATGCGGATAAGCCACAAACGCTTGACCATTTGGAAGACAACATTCGCCGTGTTATTGCCGATATACGGCCACAAATGTGGGAAAAAGTCATCGAAAATTGGACGTCCAGATTGGACTACATCCGTGTCATCCGTGGCGGTCATATGCCAGAAATCGTATTTAAAATGTAATGCCACAAGATTATCTTTCGGATAAATAAAATTCATGTCAATCGAATAATCCATCGTTGTTTTATTGCAACTTAAAGTTCTATACCTCTATAAAAAACACCCTTTACATATTTTTTTAAGAGAACGACTTATTTCCGCTGAGTTGGTCATGCAATCTATTTTTAAACCCAATTCTGTGTAGATTTCGGATATTACTGTGCTTAAAAATTGGACAAAAAAAACGTTTTTCTCTTCCTAACAATTATTATATCCTCACACTGAGTTGTTTGGCAATGATGTTAATTAAAAGTATTTTTTTTGTTTAATAAATTTGGATATATCTTCTCAATTTTTTTTTTTCATTTTTCCCGAAATCTTTTTCCACTTTTTGTGAAATTTTCATTTTTAGATGTTTTGGGTAAAATTTTCTACTAATATTCTTTTGTCAATAGGAGTTCATTTTCTGTGGCCAGCTTAATACATAAATATATTATTTTTACAATGGTTTTATGACCTGGAACCTATTTTAATTTGGATTAAAGAACCTAATATAAGATGGTATAAATTAATGAGCATACCGCAATGGGTGAGGATATAAGTGAGGTTAGATTAATTATCATTTATAAAAGGAATTTTCTACCACAATTTCGTAAAAGATTTTTTAATTTATAATCAGGGAGCACTCCATTATCCCGAGTTTAAAAATGCAGACAATTTTAAAAAATTTAAACAAGACACTTAATTCTTACATGGATTAGAGGAAACAAGTTTCATGTCGAAATTCATTCTTGGCTGGTTTGTCAATAAATTGACAATACATCTCTAAGAATCTTTTATGCGTAATTTTTGAGTGAAAAACAATCGTGATATAATATCCAGACAAAGTATACAAATAATTACAAAAAAATCGCGCGATTTTTTACTTATTTTTATATTTTGTCTGTATTATGTCGTGTTTGGATTTGGTAGTGTCTGGAATATGTCTGATTTGGATTTGGTCGTGTCATTTCAATATACACCCCCCTTATGATCCTATAAGTCATACGTTTCCACTATATCTCTCAATTATCAAATGTTTCATAGGTCATTAGGCATACTAAACCTACGTTTAACTACATACGCGTACATACACAAACAAAAAAACATTAAAATTTCATGTTAAATTTTTCGTTTAAAAAAAATCTCATAATGATCATAATTTTTGTATGTATGTAAATGCAAATCCACAGCTAACACATCTACCGGGCGCATACCATCCATAAACGATAAAGAAAGTTACTATTGTGAGTAAAATTGAGTTTTGATTATATTTATTTTCGCAATTGCTCGTAAAAAAAAAATAATAAAATAATGGTTTTGATTTTTTATTTTTGACTATCGTAAATCTCACCGAGAAGCACTCACGAATTTTAAATACATACATATATATATTCATATTTATTGTTAAATTTATGAACACCTTCACGTGCATTTTCACTGAAGCACTGACTGCATACTACATATATGTATTAAAGTACATTTTTTCTATCATAGTTTCAACTAATTACGCACATGCATATAAAATTATTATTATTTACTTTCTTTAGTTTCGCTATAACATTTACACCCATAAAAAATAGAATTTCAAACACACTTTAAGTAGTTATGCAACTTTTCGAAAAATTTAATATATGTCTAAATCAATAAAAGAATAATTAAACCCATAAAAAAATTTTACTTGGTTAAAAAAATATACTCCACGAGTACTTAAACGATTTAATGTACAAATTTTGATTTAGTAATACATAACACAGCCACACAAAAAAAAGTGGTCTGGCCTGGAGATCAGAATACACTTTTCCGACGTACTTCGATGCGCAGAACACGAATTTGACGGTATCAAAGCCGCTTATCCAGGGACTTAGCTAGATCACGAAATTTCTCCATTCACCGTCACTGATTACAGCAGAAGGGTCAAAAATAAGCAGAAATTTGTTTTTGTTGAAGATTTTGAGGTGATATATTGACGTGTCCAAGACAAGTACGACTGCAGTCCTGTCATTTTCGGAAAATATTATTTTCATCATTTTGTCCTTCATATTGGATCCATCAATTTGAAATTAGAGAATCTGACTCCAAATTCGTAATCAGCGATCCAAAGAACCGTCCTATACTAAGCTTCATAGAAATCAAACAATTTTCCAAATTTTCGACCGCCATATTGGATCCGCCATTTTGACATTGGAAAATTTTGTCCAAATCGTTATCAGCGACTCCAAGGCCGCTAGATATCTATTGTCAAGTGAATCTGTTGCATTTTATAAAAAAAAATTGTATTCCCTACAAAATTCACCATGATTTTTTAGGTTAGCCAAACGTGATGGAGTCAAACCGACTTCAGTTTCGCGTTCAGCGCATTAAAATACATCGGAAAAGTGTATTCTGATCCCCAAGTTTTATTTTTGTGTGGATGCACTATGCATCAGATTCTACTACTACCACCACATTGGCGAAGGCTTACGCGATTTTAGCCAAACTAACAATAGTGCGCCACTCGTCTCTTCTTAGTTGGCGCCAATTGGAAATACCAAGCGGAACCAGATCTCCACCTGATATTTCCAACGGAGTGGAGGTCTTCCTCTTCCCTTAACTTTGCAAAGGGTCATACATCTTCCGCAAAACCTTTCCCTCGAAAACTCCTAGTGTCGCCTCATCGTCCACTCTTCTGTGCCATTGAGCAAGCCAGGAATAATGAGAGACTTTTAGAGTCTGAATTCGATTCGTGGAGAGAGAACTTTAGTTTTCAATTGCCTATTCACTCCAAAATAGCACCTGTTGGCAAGAGTGATTCTGCGTTGGATGGTTCCAAGACAGATGAAATAATCTACAATTTCAATGTTATGTTACGACTGCCAACAGTGAAAGCCAAGTTGCGACTGTTTGTTTAATGACAGGAGATATTTCGTCTTGTTCGTGTTCACTACCAGATCTGTTCGCTTCGCTTCTTTTTCTAACCTGTAAAAAGTGGTTGGCTGTGCGGCTGTTAATACCAATGATATCAGATTTAGAAGACGGTGTGTATCGATATTTTTTTATGTCTCTTCTCCAAGATTTGGCACATTTTGAATATCTGGTCAGTCGTGGATTTACCAGGTCTCAAACCACACTGATAAGGTCGAAACAGTTCGTTGACGGTGGTTTCTCACACAATATGTTCGAAAGGACCTAGTCTGTGGGGTTCTCCTTTTTATGGATTGGACAGAGCAGACTTAGGTTCCCATCGTTGTGCATGCTTTCGTCCCAACTCATTCTGCAAAGAAGTTGATGCATGCAATTGTTAGTTCTTCGCCGCTATATTTGAATGGCTCGCTTCTCGTCGTTCGGATATTGAAATATTTGTTCCATTATCTTCAATTGGGGATTTGGGTTCACCACATACAGGTGTCAAACTTCCATTGCCATTCAGAAGGTTGGAGAAGTGTTTTCTCTATAAACTCAGTATGCCCTGGACATCGTCGACCAGATTACCAGCTGCAATTGTTTATGCAGCAGCAGAGCTTGAGATGCCGTTCCACAATTATCTTATGTCGAGTTGCTGATGAGTGCTCTCAGAGAGTAGTTAAATACATTTTGAACTTCTCAGAATTTATGACTTTCATGACGATATAAAAAATAACGACAAAACACGATGTTGGAAATTGAGCAAACTACACCACCAAATTTCTCAATTTGTCTTTGACCACACTAATTATACCCGACAAGTAGAAGCTGGTCCCGCGACTAAAGCCGGGGTAATCCGAAATAAGACAGTCTTATCGGCCGATATCTCTCCTTTCCCCCGTTGCGAAGACAATTTAAAATCGGCCCTGTGCTCGAACAGTGTTAGTAGCATTGGACCTGTCGAAAGCCTCCAGTCAGTCACGCAGTGCTACTATCGGTCATTGAGGATTCCTCATTACCACTGAGATTTAATAATGCAACTACATATAGGAAACAGGGTAACCGAAATTTTGATACATACGGTAAGATTTTAGTTATTAATCTAGTTGCGGAAAAAAATTTGTTGTTGTTTAAAAAATAAATACTAAAAACTGGCAACCTTTATCAAAAAAATTTTAAAGTACTTTTCATTACCTAAAAACTTTAATTTCGTATTTCCCTTTGTATATAATTTTTAATAGTTTATTCAAAATTTGTAATATTTTAATGTAATTGTGAAAAATATATGGGGTCACCACTATACACCAATACTATTCCCGTTGATAGAACCTTTATAGATTACCTTAAAATGCAGAATAATATACAAAGCTTCGAATTAACTAATTTTGGGTAGCCTTATAACCTCTTTTAAAGGATAAACATATTCAGTGAAACGTAACTAAATAATTTTTTAAAATTCCAAATACTTGTTTTTTGCGCACACATAAATACATAAAAGTTACTTTTCGAAATCATAGAAAATATTATTTATTTATTCTTTAGTGAACTCGAGAAATATTTCAAAACCTCACATTGTTAGCTATGGAGTTGCCAACATATTTTGCATGCCACACATTGTACATTTGGTTTTGAATAAATTCTTACTCTACACCCCCACAAGTCATTTTTCTTTCACCTGCACCAACGTCGACTTAATGTTTGCAAAACTAGTCCCAAATATAATCGTATACATTCATATGCATACATATATATTCTTGAGGAATTATTTACTAAATCGGATGTTGATACATACATATTTGCATACTAATTTTTGCATATCACCAACTTTTGTTCACTTTCGATTTGTTAAGGCATAATATGAGTAGTTTTTGTTCATAAAATAATCGAAAATCACAACCAATACTATCTCATTGACATTCATACATACATGCATAGCAATATGCGAGATTTATTGAATTAATAAAAAAAAACTCGATAATATTGCTATTAAAATGAGTGTATGTATGTATGTTTTTAATTTTCATTACAAAACTAATTAAAATTTTTTTATGTATTTGTTTTCAGGCGATCGCCAATTAATGCAATCACTCGTTTTCGATGCAAGAGTCACTGAATGGTTTTCGAAAAATACAAGCTTCAATTCCAAAGATGATAAAGGGTAAGAGTGCATATTTACGCCGATATAATTACGCACAAAAAAAAGTTCCTATGTCCTAGCGATCTTGTGCTTCTCTCCGGATATACGTATCAGAGATCTGCACGCACGCTATTCACAGCCATTCATACATATTTGAATATCAATACGTAGCATACTGCTGAATGTCACTGCTACTATCCACCTGTACGCAACGCAAAACTATGAGGGGCTTATTAATATGAGTTGCGGCCGGTATGAATGTTACAGCAACGTCAAACTCAAAAATACACGTCATTGATATGATCCATTTTTCGGTTGTATATTCACAAATTATTTTGGATAGTAACGACCATATGAATGTATCCAACATAAGCCGCCGTATGCTAGTGCAACGCAGCGAACATACACACGCATAACTTCCTAGTATTCAAATCGTGAAAAATTTCGTAAAAGTTGTCAGAGTGTTCACAACTCAAACATGTAGTTGAGCATGATTACCCTGCATGGACCATATGGTCCATTGGAGTACCTACAAATATACTCCTCTGTGTGAACTATTGGACCAACTCATGTGTCTATACCGGCTTAGTGCGGTATGACCATTCTTCGTGTTTTACCGATCGCAATCACTACACGAAGTTACAATTGCGCAGATTGTATTCGAAACTAAAATATATTCCCCTGTAGTTAATCCATGGAGTACTCGGCTGTTATGCAGAGGTGGATTATATGGTCCAGCCCAAGGACATCACAATGTTAATTGACCACATTTTTTGTATTACTCGGTTGTCCTTGCCCGCGTTGAGGCTCGACTGCTTGTGTATGAATGTGAATGGATATGAATGCAAAGATTTTATGAATATTATTCAGGTCTGTCTATTTTTTTATGTATTCTTCGAAGATCTCTGATATTTATTATAGATTCCACGAACACATTTTGATCCACATTATAAGCTACTTTTGATCTTTGACTGTGATTGAAAATGATTTGGTATTACGACGTGCTATCGGTCACAATAACGTTGCTCGTTTAAGCTATTTACAATAATATAGTTTTACTGACTATTTAAATGAAAATAAAATAGAAAGAATAGTTCATATACTCGTACGTAAAAAGCAAAAAAAAAAAAGTGAAAGTATAGGTTTTGAAAATACGTACGACAGTTTGTGTTTCGACAATTCACTAAAATATAAATAAGAAATACGAAAGAATTCAGCTGGAGAAAACATGTTGAAATCAGAATCAGTAAAGTGCTCCCTATTTAGAATACCTGCAGAACAAAAAAAGAAGTTATCCTTGGCATCAAGCCAATTCACATGCAAGTGACGTATGAAGCAGCACTAACAGCTAGTCCCCTAAAAGTTCAAGATAATTGAAACCAGTCCCACAATTGTGAAGAATACGCGGCATACAGAAATTATAACAAAATTCGACCTAAACGAACAATGCGTCCGCAAAATGGAAACGAGCAAGAAAAATTAGACCGAAGGCAAGATCATCAGTAATTTGTAGGTATTTATATCTACATACTATATTTATGTGAAGCAGATACTTCTGTGACCTCCCCAGTGAAGAAAGTTCCTTCAAACTCAATGATTATATCTCTGTTTCCCAAGCAGAGATTGTGAACATTACTGAAAGTGCCAAATTTGTAACCCTTTTAATAAGAAATAGGTTTCTTGTTGACAGTCAAGCATTAAATGCATCGTCACAAAGTCAAAATGTTTAAAATCATGTAAGGAGGCAACTAACAGACTGGACAAGCATAAATGAAAGAAAATAAGAAAATTGCTCAAATCGAGCGAATTTTCGATAACACATAATATTTTCCATAGTGTGTTAAGCCTTAATCAATCAAGTAGACTACTCAATGGCATAAGTACGGCCGTTAGGCCTTAACCTCCCTTTTTCAACCACTCAACCAAATTATAGAAAATTTGCATTAAATTATGTGAATAAACGAATAATAATTAGATTTTCAGTCAAATTGCTTTTCGATTGAAAATTCGCTCCTCTAGCGAAATTTTGACAAAGTTACATAATATGAATTCGGAACACAATTTCCGATATTCGACAACCAACGAAGATCGAAAATCGAATGCAACTCTTAATAAGAGCATTTATGTCCTTTTTCTGAAAGAATATATTAATATAGAATATTGCTCTCAATTTAAAGTAAATAAAAGATCAAAAATTCAGTGAAGCACTGCAAATATCATTTGATTCTAACTTGCTTGTAACATTCCTCAAACCCGGAATGCATATGAGTGGACCGTAAAGACGTTTTAAGAAGACCATTGGGCGGGTCGTATGAGTATTCGCGCTAACAATTAGCAACGAACTGCATATCGACTTATTTAAAAATTAATGTGAAAATTACTGAAATTACAAAAGCACGCAAATGTATTAATTGAAAATGCAATATGCCTGCCAATCTCGACAGTGGAAGAAAACGGTCACTTTCATTGCGGGTGTATTTTTTGATGTTTTTTTAGGGTATTAAAATGTAATATTTTTATATTGTCATTAATATGTTAATTTTTTTATATAAACAGCAAATATTAGTAATTAAAACAACTCCTTTTTAAAATTAGCAAACACATACATACATAAACATCTAACTAAATGCACTCATATATACATGCACAAATGTTCAAAAGCATTATTCTTTTTTCTTTGCCAAAAATGTCTTCCCTCTACTTTCTACGTTATCTTTTTTATTTCTTTTTTTTATAAACATTTCTTCTACCTCATTATATGTATTTGTAATGCAATGTATGTTAAAAAATTAATTATTAAAATTTACTTGGATTAGCACAAGCGCTTCAAGCCCAATAGCCGTTCTAATGGGTTTGTTGCCAAGGTAACATATTCTACAGAGTATACATATATAATCAATTATTTTTTGCTTTTGTTTTGCAACTTAATGTACCTTTACCTTTTTTATTTACTTTATGTACATGTAGCAATTCATAAATTGCATTTTTTTCATTTAATTAAATATTGAGAACTTTCTGACGAATTATTTCAATTTCACAGGAATGAGTTCAAACAACGTTTTGGCATAACCGTCGCATTTTTGGCAACACATAGCGGTCTGACACGTTGGCAGGAGTTTCACTCCAATATGGCTGAGGAAGCTGGCGCTGGGTAAGATAAAAATATGTACAAAAAGTGTCTAAAATACACATAAAAATACTAAAAAAAAAGTTAACTTTACATTTTTATAATTTTGAATTTTTTATTTATTTATTCAGTCTTAGGACAAATTAAGCTCATAAAGACTCTTCGCAAAAATAATTATAAGTATAAATTAAAATTAGGTTTCAAAAATTTTAAAATTTAACCAAAGCCCTTAAGCAAGGATATTGCAAAAACTTTTCTTAATAATAGTTCTTAACGTAATCTTGGCGAGGAAATATCGGAATCTATAGAATTTAAGAACTTATGCTCTTCAAATTAGTGAATTCATGCCATATATTGCAGTGACAAGAGTAATATTATATAAATCGAGGTTATGAAGATCGAACTTTTAAGTTTACCTTACCAAGAAGTTCGGGACAGCTCATTCTTCGAGATATTATATCCAGTATGAAAGTGATTGAAAGAAATTTCCACCTGTTATAAAATATCATTAAATTAATTAATTGGCACCAAGAAAAATATGAAGGTTTTCTGTAAAACCAAGAGAACAAACAGAAAACATATAAAACTTTTCTGTATGGTTTCCGGAGGACTTATAAAAGCTTTGTGGTAGGGCCCCTAAATGAATGATCCCAATTTCGATAGAATGAAACGAGAGAAGAGTTTTAAAGTGTAGTGATCATAAAAATTAGTACTTATTGTTCGAATGACAGCTAGCATGGAGTGCGAATAATTATAGCGCGTGTGAAATGAGAATTTTGAGTCGAAGAAGCCTATATGACTTTTACTTCACTTACTGATTTTAAGTATTTAATATTTAATAATAAACAATTCCTTACAAACCACGAGCAGAATAAATTTTTAAATCATCTGCATATAGAAGAAATTTAGATATAGCAAAACAAGATTCACTGTCGTTTATAAATAATATAAAGAGTAGTGGTCATTTGCTTGAGCTACACCAGAGGTCGGAATAAACATTTTTGAACTGGTTCCCTCCAATGGCATTTACGACCGCAATAGTCGAGTGGTTAGTATTGCCTACTACCATTCGGAAGTGCAGGATTCGAGTCCAGGTTCGACCAACATCCAAAATTATAAAAAAAAAATATTTTTCTAATTGCGGTTGGCCTTGGCAGGGCATGTCAAGCACTTTGAGTGTATTTCTGACATACGGCTTAGATGGCGCTACTAGAATTAATTAATTAATAATTTTTAATTAGTCTTAACTTTCAAAAAACGCGTGTAGAAACTTGACATCTGTAAGATTATTAGTTTGTGAATTATAGCTTTTAGAGTGAAGCAACTTTTGTTATTGTGAAAAAAAGGTAAAAAGGAGTTTCGCGTGTTGATAAAATATTATTTTTTGAAGGGGAAAAATACTATTGAAGCAAAAACTTGGCTTGCTGACGAGTTTCTGGACACTGCCCTAGGAAAATCAAGCATCAAGGATTGGTATGCTAAGTTTAGACGTGGTAAAATGAGCACAGAAAACGCTAAAGGCAGTGAACGGCCAAAAGAGATTGTTACCGACGAAATCATCAAAAAAATCCACAAAATGATTCGGAATGGCCGTAAATTGAAATTGAATGAAATAGCAGGCACTATAAAGATATCAACTGAACTTGTACATCGTATCAGTGTTTTGAGATGTTCCAGCGTAGTAAACCCGAGTTTTTACGTTGATATGTGATACTGTAGGCAACATGACTCTATCCTTTCACTCCGAATTCCAATCGGCAGTCATCCGAGTGGACTGCACACGATGAACCCGCTCCAATCCGTGGAAAATCTCAACAATCGGCTGAAAAGGTTATTTCGTCTATATTTTGGGATGCGCTTGGAATAATTTTCTTTGGCTACCTTGAAAAAAGAAGAGTCATCAACAGCGACTATTACATAGTGTCATTGGACCGCATTTGAAGAAAAAGAAAGTGCTGTTTAAGCAAGACAATTCATCGTGTCACAAGTCCGTGAATTCGGTGGCAAAAATCCATGAATTGGGCTTCGAATTGCTTCTCATCCAACATGTTCTCCAGATTTGGCCCCCAGCGGCTATTTCCTGTCCTCAGATCGCAAATCAATGCTCGCTTGGAAGAAATCTTCGTCGAATGATGAGGTGATCGCCGAAACTGAGTCCTATTTTGAAGCAAAGAACAAATCGTACTAAAAAAAATGGTTTCGAAAAGTTGGAGGGACGCTATAATCAGTGTATCACCTTTGATGGGAACCATGTTGAATAAAAAATCAATTTTGCCAAAAAAGTGTGTTCTACTATAGTAGGCCCCTGACTTTTTAATTGACCGTTAGATCATCCCAATTGATGCAAAAAAGGAAATTGTCAAAGTTTACGAAATAAAATTAATTGTAGTTAAATAATAGTTTTTAGGGATTTTCAGTGATTATGAAAAACTCTCAAACAACCATCAAAAGTAATGGAAGAAATTGTTGAAACTGGAATCTCTAAGAGAAACTTAATATTATTAATTATACTATTTAGTAATGCATAAATTGATATTTTGCCCCCTTAAAAGTAGTCCTACTTAGATATAAAACACTAGCGTCAGTGTTTTTTTCCGATCCTCGAAGCCCTTCTGATATGCTGTTTCAGCTATTTGGTTGTAATCTCCTCAATTTCCGAAAAATATTGTCCTTGCATAAGCATCTCCAATCTTGGGAATAGGGAAAAGTCGCAAGTAAGCAATAATTTATTCGTCATGTACATAATCGGAATGCAAAAGCAATGTATTGTATTTGGCTTGGCGAGCTTTTCTGTGACTCGGATTCCCTCTTCCAGAAGCATGCCAGAACCCCGCACTGTGGACCGTAATAGGAATCCTGATGATGTCATCGCCGCATCAATTACACAGCAAATCATCCTCCTTAATTGGGAGCATAATGTTATGCTGTGTAAGCTAGATCTGCTTGGATGCTAGAACAGGACGACGTAATGACAGGCCTTAAACGCCATTCACCAAACGCTCGTCAACACCTTTGTGAACTCTCTTCGCCTGAATGGCGTTTTCGGAATCCAAGCATCACCTATTGCAGACCAAAAGCTCGTGCTGCCTCGGGAGATCCCAGCAGTACTGGCACAATTAAGATGTGGATATTGTAGTCGACTTAATTTCTACTTATCCTAGACTTGACTCCGACATACCCAACCTATGTCCTGCATGCAATGAGCCTCCGCACAACACTAACCACCTTTTTGCATATCCCCCAAAACCAACTCATCTAACACCCTTCTGCCCTGGATCTTCCGTTAGATGACCTCGTTGACTTAGACCAGTCTTGCTTCTAGGCGGAGTTAATGTAGCCGCTACAACAACAACAACCAACAGGTCTATGACGGCATACCAACCAGCCAGTAAAACCTAACCTAACTTAACCAATAACTTGGCGACTTTTTCGTAATTTATTTTATATTTAATGATACAAAGTTCTCAGACAAAGTGAATAAACATTGTGAGATCACAAATTCCTTTATTAATATAACTCATTTACGACTATAAGTATATACGATAGGAAAACTAAAATTCTCATTCTAATTTTACATTTTTCCTTGCCTTCAGCGAGATATTCAGCGAACAAAATAAACGTGCCATAGACGAGATGTGGTACAAGCGCGCAGTGGATCAACATTTCGTGCACAAAGACAGTTTCGTGTACTCAGTGCCGTTCGATGCTGGAGGTATGAAACTTGGACACACATTTCGACACATTTTAAATTATGAATTCATTTTATTTTTATGCACTTCAAGATCTTGGAGAGGAAATCACAGTGACCGCAAGTAATGCAGTTTTCCACACAGAGAGCGCAAAATCAGCACCAGCAGCCGTCGTAGGATTTCAGTTTCATCACTCAGCGCTTGACAAACTCTTCCGCAATATAACTGGCAATGTTAGTGGGGATTAATTTTAATAAACCTTTAATTAAATTAAATGTGAACATATGTATATGTGTGTGTATTAAAACTCTTCACTCTCTCCTAACTGTAGGGTTGTGCTGTGGAGGATCGTGAATGTTATGTTATTGACAACAATGGATTCATAATCATTTCCCCTTATCGTCAAGAGATCGGCAAGTTCTTTGGTGAGATCAACGGTGGTATTATGGTGCGTTTAGTGGAGGAAAAAGTCTTTAAACAGGTCGTTGTATATGATTATCAAGCTGTTTGCTTTGAATCCACCGGTGATATGAATGCATCAAATAATTTATTATCGGTGAGTGAACATGAACTCAGCAATAATATTTTAACTATGTAATGTAACGGCTCGTGCATTCATTCATTCATTACTTACAGCCACTCTTCCATGTGCTACGCGCATTCAAATGGCTGCTCCGTACAGCGTTGTGGTATATTGTACAATTCACGAATACGGTTATTGCCGAATTTATTGATCCATATATAGATGAAGATATGAACGACTATCCAGCCAGTTCGAAAACTTCCGATTGGTTACGTTTGGTGACGTTGCATCGAACGCGCTTGAAATCGTGCGACATGCAACGTGTTTTGTATCTTATGTACAATGAGAAGGATAATGTGGTTTACAATATGACAGCCCATGCATGTGAGCGGCCATTTGTTGTGCTACCAATACCGAATAGTAATATGATATTATTGGTGATCGATCAGCGTTGTCCGCGAGACCCTTCAATACAGCTATCCGTGAATCCGGGTGATATTCATTATCCGCTTGATAAAAATCAAACATTTGCTTGCTATAAGAATGATCGAGAGTTTTCGAGAGTGCGTCCAGTTAGTTGCATTAATCGACATATAAATGTGAGTATTGTTGGGAGAGTATGTAAATATGTAAATAAATTCCCGATTCTCTTTCATATTTTTTACAATAGGAAAGTTCAATCGAGTTATGCGGCAATGCGGGAAGCATATATATCAACGTAATTCTACTGATGCTTGGTCTCTCTCTATGCCGATATCTGTAACATTAGTTTATTTTTCTTTAAATGGCATTACTGTACAATAAATTATTTATTTATTTATTATCTATATAATTATTTTAAACTAGATATCGCTTTAAGTGCTAAATTTAAATTAATAATGTTATAGACTTGTATGTATGTGAGAAATTTTTGGTACTTAAAAGTGTGAATGGAATTAAACAAATTGTAGCACAAAAGTGAAAACATAATACAAAATTTTCAAATTTTCAAATATGTACATATGTACATACGTACATGATTCAACAGTGTTATATGCATAGCTTGCCTTTGGGAGAATTACAAAAAACACACAACTGGAGAGCAATTTTCAGGCAAATAAATTCTAATTTTTCAGAAGATTCCAACCAAAAATTTCATAATTATAGAAATTTTAATACGATTACTTAAAAATAAGATCTTATATTGATTTAAAAATCAAAGAATTTGCTTTGAAAAAACAATACATAAATAGTCTACAAAAAATAACATTTTGCATCTTTCTGTTTAAATTTAAAACAAAGAGAAATTTTGTAGCATAATAAAATATAAAAAAGCAGAATATGTAGATTACAACTACATAGGGGCACGCATATTTGGATTTTTGTTGGAAAAATTGCAGTAAATCTACTGCAAATGTTATAAATGATTCGAACGCTGCTTAAAAACGTCATATCGAAATATGAAGGAAAATATTTTAAATACAAAAAAAAATTAAATTAAGCTTTTAAAATATGTGTGCATGTAAGTATGCGTGCATAACTGTTAATTAGTAGTTTATTTTTATTTAAACATTAATAATCTATTTACGTTTGTATATTCATAGCAATACTTATTTCTAAGCGGTTCTATGTTCTTAGACTTTTGAGTACTAATTAAATTTTAAGTTTAGAAAATTAAAGTATAAAAAGAGCGGCATATTCATGGTCAAGTCAAAGCCGGCACACTTTATCTCGATCATAGTTGAATAAAGTATACTATTTTCATTCCCTCAAATCTCCACTGGCAATCATTAATTGTTTACCAACTGACATTTTGAAAGATAATTGCAAGCATTTCGATTGTATGCTGCATTAAGGGGTTAGGCCACTCTAGAAATTTCGGAAAATGGATTTTTTTCTTTCAAATGATACATTATGGTCTCAAAAATATTATCACGAAAGATTATGACAGATACAAATTTCTAAATGCCACATTTTCGTTCTCTAGTTGAAGCCTCTGTTTCAGTCAGTAAGGCATACTCAAAACTTTAAACGCGTTTACCTCAAAACTGTTTTTTTTTCAAGTTGACCGGAAATAACTCAAACAATTTACAACCGATTCACTTGAAATTTTGACAACATCTTCAGAAATACATTATTTATTAAAATAAAAAAATTACAGGAGCGGTGTATCCGGTCCTGGTTCCCGAAAAAAAAGGAGGCATCCTAGGGGGAACGCTGTATAGCCGCCATTTTTGAATTAATTTTTCTTAAAAAATAGTTATAAGCAGTTAATTATATTTATAATAAATGCCTTTTGTTAAAAATCAGATTTATTTTATAGTTTTCCCGAAGAAAAACCTCAAAAAAGGTCTATTTTGTGGCCCTCTAGAGTGGCCTAACCCCTTAAAGTCTTTAATTATTTAAAAATGCTAAAAGAACTTGATGAGGTGGCAGAAGAAAATAAAAAGGAATAGTTTTCATTAATTGAATCATATATATTTTTCATTATTGATCATTCGCAGATCATTTTCAAAGTGTCTGACAGTTTATAAGTTCTCTCAAACAATCATCTCGGGTAGCCCAATTTCGCTCACGCTTATTAATTTAGAAAAGAGCTTAATAATTATCTAAATGCCATTTCAAGTTTCATGCAGCGAAGTGGTAAATAAAAAATTATAAATATGATACTCTGAATAAATGTCATAATGGACGTTGTTTAAGATATTCCAGAATGATACAGATATGTATTGATGGTTTTCGAATAAAATCAAATTTTCGACCGCCGTACGAAGCGTCAGGTCATGATCAGATCAAAATCCAAAATTATAGAAAATTAAATTTAAAAAATTTTTTTTTTTTATAATTTGGGTCGCCCCTAAAAAGTTATTATTTATATTCGGTTCTCATATGTAAACTCATTAATTATATGTCTATATTTAATGCTTAATTATAAGTGTTATTTTGACTTTTTTGGGTATCTATGTCGTTCTAAAACTTGCATTTTAATTTTTTAATTTTTATTTTTTTAAGATGCCATAATTGCAAATCAAATGTACCTTCCTATACAGGCCGTTTAAAATGTTCACAAAACATTTTATAATTCTTCTACATACATGCATACATATGTATAGGGACAAGTCGTAACTGTTAAAATCGCGCTAAATAAATTTAAAATATATTACTTAAAAAATATATTAGACTGTTTAACTTAAAAACTCAGATTATCCTCTAGTAAATTTTCGAAATCTAGCGCCGTTATTAATCGAGAATATGCTCATTTAAAAATTTCCAAAAGAACATAAATACATATGTGCATTGCTTGTCCATTACTTAAATAACAGTTGAATAGGAAAATTAAAATAAAATAAATTAAAATTAATCTATGTTCACATCCCAAAATGTAAACCAACACACTTATGTACATATATACACACTTGTTCGTAATTATTAATTAGTCAAATACTTCTAATAATGTGCTAAAGCTTTTATTAACAAGATATTAAGATAAATAGCAAATTACGATTAGTTAATTTATTATATTAATAAATTGGAAAAAATAAATAAATAAATACAGAAAAAAGTTAAAACTAAAATAAAGTCAAATACGATTGAATTTTGGTAAGTAAAAATTTTTTAACTATGTAATTTTCAAAAGAAAATCAGTGAAAAATCTCTAACACATAACGGGAGATTAGAGAGAGACAGATAATCCCAGCATGTTCAAGAGCGTGTGACCCAAATGTTTGGACAATATTATGGTATAACAAGAATGAAGTGCTGTCTTCCACGAAACGTTGAAGCCTTTATACATTTCTTGAAAATATCAAATTTATGACAAATTACAAAATTCGGTTTCGTTGGCTCTCAATATTAACTTGAATTCACGTCTGTAGAATACCAATTTTCACGTGTTAGATGTTTTTTTGACGCAAAACCTCATATTTGATAATCGATTGTACAGAGACTATGATCTAAAGGCTGAACCAAGTAGAGGTACTTTTTTCAATTGCCTTTTTTGACGGATCATGCGTGAGTCGTGCAAAGCTGTCATGTTATTTTTGTTTAGTATTGTTTGGCATTTCATAATGGAAAGACTTAAGCCTGAACAACGTTTACAAATCATTCAACTTTATTACGAAAATTGACTTTCTGTAAAGAATGTGTTTCGTGCGCTTCGCTCAACTTATGGTCAACATAATCTGCCTACTTAGCATACTATTCGCAACACAATCACCCATCTTGAGACCCAGCATTCATTATTGGATAATATTCGACCGAATAGACAATGTCCAGCACGCAGTGAAGAAAATTTAGAGAGTCGATTCGGCGCCGTTCGCAGCAACTCGGACTTATGTATGGAACGACTTGGCGCATTTTACGTCGAGATCTTAAATTGAAAGCGTACAAAATACGGCTTGTGCAAGAATTGAAGCCATTCGACATTCCCAATCGACATCGCTTCACTCTATGGGCTCTTGAACAGTTCCAATTTCTGGCTCAATGGGTATATAAACAAGCAAAATTGTCGCTTTTGGGACGAAGAAGAGATTCAATAGCTGCCATTTCATCCAGAAAAAACAACGGTTTGGTGTTGTTTGTGGGACGGTGGAATCATCGGTCCATATTTCTTCAAAAATGATGTCGGAGAGAACGTAACCGTCAATGGCGACCGTTATCGCGCCTTGAGAACCGACTATTCGATGACTGAAACTGAAGCTCGTGATCTCCGCGACATTTGGTTTCAACAAGATGACGCCAATTCCCACACATCGCATCAATCAATGGATTTATTGAGAGAACACTTCGGTGAACAGATAATTTTTTACGTTTTGGTCCAGTCGATTGGCCACCAAGATCGTGTGGTATCACGCCGTTAGACTTTTTCTTGTGGGAATATGTAAAGTCTAAAGCCTATGCGAACAATCATGTTTCGATTATGCCTTGGAGCAAAACATCACGCCTGTCATTCGCCAATTATCAGTCGAAAACTGGACTCAACGGATGGACCATCTGAGACGTAGCCGCGGCCAACATTTGAAAGAGATAATCTTCAAAAAATGAATGTCAAATAATGTTGTTTCAAATAATTATAAAAATTCCCCATTAAATTTGAATTTTCTGTGTTTCTTTTTTTTAAAAAGTAGTGAACCTAAAAAGGATCACTCGTTAGTATTCCGAGATCGATGATTTTCAATGCCAATGTTTATTTTAATTTACATGTAAAGGATACAAAATTTCACGCTTTTAAATGCTTATATTTGATAGTCGACGGATTTTGGAAGTAAAACCTCATATCTGAACAAATCGGTTGTTTGGGGGATATGTGATATAGTATTCCGATTTCGATGATTTTCAGTACCAATGTGTAGAATACCAAATTTCACGTGTATGAGAGCTATATGGTAGTCGCCCGATTTTGATGATTTTCACAACCAATTATGTATATATAGAATACCAAATTTCACGGTACTTTTTTGACGGATTTATGAATCAAAATTTGAAATCTGAAAAATCGTCGTATATACGAGATGTGTTCAAAGAAAAAAGTGAAGGCTTTGCTTACCGTTTTCTTTGATTACAAGGGTATGGTGTATCATCAGTTCCTGCCAAAGGGTCGTACAGTTAATAAGGAATACTAACGAGAAGTTATGCAACGTTTGCGTGAAGCAATACGGCTCAAACGATCGGAATTGTGGAAAAACAAATCGTGCCAGATTTGGCCCACTGCGGTTTTTTCATATTCGAAAAGCTAAATAAACCAATGAAAGGAAATCGTTTTGTCACAATTGATGAGACCAAGTCAGAATGGAAAGAGCGCACCTCTGATGCTATAATCGTACGATCTGGCCAGTTCCGATAGCTAATCGTTCAAACGAATAGGTGCATCTGCCTACCAAGTTTAGTTGAAATATCTGGAAACACTCAGGGACTATTTTGCGTTCAAACAGACGGACAAGAGTTTATCTATTCTCCTTTTGGTACTTGCACACTTCGGACAAATGTCAATATACCATTTCTTGACATGAAAGTTATAAAAAGAGCGGCAACAGCTATCGCTGGAAATCGAGTTAAAAACTCAGTAGCGACAACACTTGTGGAAAGTGAAGAGAAAATAAACTGTAAAATTATAAAAAGTTGTAAAATAAATCTATACCACACCACTATACACGTCAGTCCAGAGAATTACAATTTATTGAGGAGTAAATTTCTGACATTTAAGAAGTCAAAAGAACCATTATTGGACTTTTATTTAGCAATCCAGTGATTGAATTTGAAGGATTTGGAAAATCGTCGAAGTTAATTGAGAAAATCGTTACAATATATTTAATTTGAATTTTTTTTTTTTTGTATAATATAAATAAAATCTACCCGTCTATGACTCTCAAAGAAAAATTCAAAAAAAAAAATAATGAGAAAAACATTGATTTTTTACATTTATTCGAATATTTATTACATTTAGGTTCGATTTTCGCTTTCTATGAGTATGCATGGAGTTTTAAGGATACATTTTTAAGTTTTATTAAGAATAAATTTTTTTGTATGTATGTATGTATGTACGAGTATGTTCATATGTTTGTAATTATGTATAGTTATAGTAGACGAATGAAAACTTAGTGAATGTATGTATATATCAATAATACTTATATATGTCTGTTTAAGTACGTATTAGGCTTTCCAAAATAATAAAAAGGAAGAGCCATGTTTATAGGACATGTGTAATATAAAAATCTATTTTTATTAACGCTTACAGTTAAAATAAATTAGCACTTTTTAGAAGCAATAAAAAAATGTATATAGTATGGCTAGGTGGTTGCATGAGTATATAAAATATATGAGACAACATAATATACTCGTATACATATAAATACGTATATATGTGTTTATGTATAATAAGTATATAAAACTAAAAATATTTAAATAGTATATAGAGTACAATTGTATATGGAATACTTTATTTTAATGCTTTTCAACACATGCATACATATGTACTTGTATATACCCAGCAGTGAAAAGATAAACTAGTATGCGAAAATTCTAGCTAAACACTAGCATTTTAAAGATGAAATCTTCGCTACTTGCTTTGCAATAGTAGTATTGTCGACTGGTTAGAGGGGGTTGCTGTCATGCATAATTCCATCCACAATTCTAATCTAGTTATATTTACTGATTGATTGAATTCGAATGAATGGGAAAATTATGGTAAAATTATCAAGTTATTAGTATAAAACAAATTAAAAATAAATTGTAGCATTCTAATTAACAGCTAGTGTCTTTCCCTGCAGGGTATTAATATGCTTGTATGTATGTATATGTAGTATATTGATTATATTTAAATTCCCTCATCACTGTTTCCTTCAGTTTCATCGTCCAGCAACAAGCTCGTTGAACCGTAATTACGGAGTCTGCGAAAAGAAGTATTAAAAAAGAATATTATTTTTGCGTTTAGTATTTAAGGAGTAAACATAAATATATGCAGAGAAATAATAAAATCCAACTTATAATAATAGAGTGAATTTGGTTTTTTATAAGCTTGCATTTAAGTATTAATAATAAAAGGATGTAAATATAATCACTTTATAAGCAATTGAAATGTGTTAGAAAACAGAAATATTAAACATACATACATAGTTAAACGATACTTACATGCACATAAATTTTTTATTTCTTTACCAAGTTTTGTTAACAAAATATTGTTTTCCGACAATTAAAATAATTTAAAAGAAAATATAAACCATACAAAAATAAATAATGAATGCACATCGCACACATTTAGAATGAGTGGCAAGCTAAGTCCTACCCAAAACGCTTACCTCATCGTCAGACACTTTTAGACCATCTAAATTAATACTGTTCCTCGCATAACCGCCACCAACACTACCTCCAACGCCACTACCAGTATCTTTCCTAATATATTGGCCGGTGCTAGTAGCACTAGATGCACCACCAATACCAACCACACCTGCTACACCAACACTACCACCACCACCACCACCAGTCGTTGAGGAATGCGAATGATCATCCATATATAATTGGCGATTTATCTCGTCTTTACTTGCATTAGAATTAGCATTTGTGGTAGTATTCGAATTTGTACTGGCACTGCCATTGCCACCTCCGCCCATGCCCGAACTGTTGGTCGTTTTTAATGGCAGTGCCAGATTTGAACGATTACCACCAGTCTGTTGCTGTTGTTGCTGTTGACTACCACCAGCAAATCTACCCGATGAACGCTCACGCTGCTCGCGCTGGCGGTGATGATGTTGGTGTTGTAGATGCGATGGATTATCAAACTTTTGTTTGGCTCGCTCAAATTCAAGATTGCGCGATTTCGATTCAAAAATATTTTCCTCCAAATGTGATGGTTTCGCATCGAAAAAGGTGCTCGTCTGTTGCATCAAGGTGCGATCGGTATGACTTGAACGTTTCGGTATAGCCGAATCGACACTACCACCACCATTTGGCAAGCTGCTAGCGGCATTATGACTATGGCGGCTACCAGCTGGTTGATCGTCGAAGATCTGACGTAGATCATGTATATTCGGTAAGCATTCACTGGGAATTTCTACGGCGATTTTGTTGCGCAATTGTACACCGCCTACGGTACGCATTTGGGGACTTGGTGCGCGTCTTATATAATTACATAATTATTATATTAAAGAGGGGTGAAGTATGTATGATATAGTCCGAAAAAGTATCCGTTACAACAAGCAGCAATCCGTTAGTTTGAAGTGAAGAGTTAATATGATTTGTTAGCAATTATAAGTGAGCAATTATACGCGCCAAAGAACCACTGTATATTGAACACATACAAATGCATGTGCTCGTATGTAAGCATATAACTGTATGCATCGAGTAGAAGGTTTAATATATAACCGTTAAAGCGAGGCTCACCTGGTTTGTAAATGTTGTATTTGCACTTGTAGTCCTTCGGTTTGGCCTACCAACTCATCATTTGTGCGTTGCAAGCGACGCACCTGATTTACAGCTGAATCTAATTCATCCTCAGCGCCGGCTAATTCACGCTTCAACTCCTCTACTCGCTGACGAAGGCGTTTTACCTAAAAGTAATGACAATTAATATGAATTATTTTTTTGGCCTTGCAAAAGAATTTATAATAATCTATATGTTATATATAAGTCGTTTTTCTTACATTTGTGTTCTAAGTATGATTTCCGAAACTACCCGGCATATTGTTCTAAAAATTTATTAGTTTGTTGCCAGCAAGGTTTAAAAAAAAATTCAAGAAGTGGACCAGTCAACGACTTATTCGAAAAAACTTTTTTTTTTTGTTTTATTCACTTCAAATTATTTTCATTCCAGAAAGTAGAACAGATACCGATCTCTTTGAAAAAATAATATTTATGCTTCCATTTGGTTTAAATTTTGTTAGAGGGTTTCTATTTCTCTGGATAGACATATGAAATATTTTTGTTTCACGTTAATGAACCAGGAACGATTCACCTAGATCATGGACAGATCGACAAAAATTGGTATGATTTGGATGCAAGCATAAATCGTTTATAAATATGTTCGTTTTTCCATGTTAGTATACTACGACAATTGATTTGATATTTCAGAATACGGAAAGTTACGATAATGTGTTGCGTGGCTACTTCAAGAAGCTCGATGTTTGGGTGCCACATGATTTATCGTAAAATAATTTAATTGACCGAATTGTCATCAGTGAAATGCTTCTGAAACACGACAAAATCGAACCATGTCTGAAGCTAATCACGGCCAATGAAAAAGTGGTTCTAATATGAGAATATAAATCGAAAAAATGTATGGTCAAAAGATGGTGAATATCCACAAACGACACTAAGGCAAGGAAGGTTATACGAGTGTGAGTGTGTGGTGGGATTGGAAAGGTCCATTATGACCTGCTAAACGTACATATTAGATGACCAGACAAAAATTGACGGAGCTTGGTTGGAAAGCTTTGATGCACCCACCATATAGCCTGGATCTTGCACCATCTTTCTTTTTTTTATTTACGCAAGTCATTTATTATTGAATCTGCTTAAACCTACTTAAGCCTAACAGTAAGTGTACAAATCTTAGAAGGCGGGAAGATATTTTCGCTGCAGTTGGGAATTTCGTGACGAGTTGCACAAAGCACTAGCTAACGGGTTGGTATGATTTCTCAGTTTTGTGAGGTACTTCGTTCTGCTCTTCAGGCTTAATCAGTAGGTTAACAAGGTCGTTGCGAATATTTATATTACGCCCGTTAGTATCCTTAGAATTTTGGACTGAAACCCCCGGGTCATTTTTCAATATTAGTTTTCACGCAAAAGCCAATTTAAACTAGCTTCTTTTAATTTCATACGTAATATTTTGTGTGTATTTTCCAAGTTAGCCTTCTATCTAAGTGTATACCGAGATATGTTACATCATTTACTTGGGGAAAATTTATACCATTTTTATACCATCTCTAGCTTACCAATTATTCTTTCTTTCTTTATCATTTTTTGATGATTTTCTAGTACATTTATCGTGGCATAATATAGTTGTGTCATCTACGAAAATAGATGTTTGTACTTTTCTGTTTACTGGGATGTCTGCAGTATATATAACGTATTATATAGGCCCAAGGACGCTAATTAAGGAAAATTTGGTCTTACTGGAAACTCCTTAGTAATAAATACCGATTGTTTCACAGTAAACCATCCGGCAGATCAGACTCAATGGGACAGGAAAAGTTTTATAAATTGTGTGTAATAGGCTTTTATGCCAAACTTTGTCGAACGCCTGTGTTAAGAAACATTTCACATCAGTACGCCTTCTACTCGAAAGCTTTCCTAATTTCATTTGTATTCGGTGGGCTTTTTGGATAGTACCATATTGGTCGACGATGGAGGAAAGAAGATATAAGAAGAAGACGACTGTGTGTGGTCTATGCCTGGTTTGACTATCATTAATATTTGCGACATTTTTCGCGGGTTGGGAAAGTAGCTCAGTTTCAGAATGGCATTAAAGAGTTCAGACAGCAGTGTTAGTGCAACTCTTGGTAGCTTTATTATAGTTGTAATAAGGTCATACCCTGGAAATTTCTTTGGGCGCATTGCTGAGTAGCATTTACAACTTCCAGGGTTGACGTTTTAATCGTCACACGAGTTTCAACGCCGTTCTCGATTAATTACGGCACATCGTTTGGCTGTAACACATTTATTAAATGTTGTGCAAAACAATATGCCAACTGGTGGCTTAAAGCTCTTATGTATCTTCCAGAGTGAGTACTTTTTGGCAAAATTTGGCGTCAATGCACTTTTCAGTTTTCTCCCTGCTGTTTTCAACCGTAACTTTGAGGCATATAATTTCCATTCTCTTCACAAGTGACGCTTGTTTATTACGAATTCTTCTATTTCAGTATGTATTACGATATTTTAGCTCGTACTTGTACTTTTCCTCTTTAGAGTAGCTAAGGGATTAATCAATATCATTTTCACTCTTTATTTTTGAGTTAATTTGAGTCAGTTTTTTCTCTTCTTGTTAATAATAGTACTGTAAAACTGGCGGCCTATTGGTTTATTAATTGAGACCCCCTATAGACGTGCTTTGTATTGTAGTCTCCTTCGGCTATTAATCTACACCCTTGACTATCAAAAAATTTCCTTAAATTGTTTTTGTTATTTTAAATATTGCAGCGCAATAAATGGCTGAGAGATTTAGATCTTTGCGAGGACAAGAGCAGGGCCATGCGCAGGACTCAGCTCACGAGGAGGTTTTGAATTGAATGACAAATATGATTTACCCCTTTTCATATACGTTAAATGACTTGGGAAAGAAAATATTGCCGTGTTTTCGAGTATATAACGACCGTGTGAAGGGATTATATGTAAAAAGTGATAAAATATTTTCTGTTCAGTTTTATAAAAATTAATTTATTATAGTGATATATGATAAGTAACATGTAGCAATAAAAAAGTATCTCAAATGAGATTTTAAGTGTGCAGCGTGTGAAAAGGCCTTTCATTTGCTGCTATGGTAACGGCGAGTTAGAGGTTCAAGACAGTCGGATCTTTATACCGGAACGACCCGGATTTTTATTCGACCAAGAACTATCACTCCTACAATATTCCCCGAAAGCCAAATTTTGGGAATATTTCTACGGTTACTACAACAAACTATGTACATTTAATGATGTAGTATTTATTGATCGGCCGAGTGGAAATTTGCCATCTTGATAACCGATAATGAGCGGTTCGAGCAAAACAGCAGAGAAGATTATCTTATCTACAAATACAATAGTAAATACCACTGATAACTGTGATCCATTTTCTCTTCAAAATTAAGATTTTTTTTATATCTCACATATTTTTTGGGAGCGAATCTTATCAACTCATTTTCCGCTACACATATAGAAATTATTTTGCTCTTAAATCAAAATCTTAAATACATCTACTTATGTATGTACATACATATGTATGTATATGTTTACCACATTGAAAACTGGAGAGTGATCGTTGCCTGCTCACAATGATTTGGATATGCATGTATGTACATATGTGAGAAAGAGTGTCCACATTAAACATATGATGAAAACAAATATATGTATACATAGATGAGCGAGAGTTGCTACATTGGGGAGCCCCACAACACGTGTAGGGAGAATTATAACAACTATGATTACTGTGGTACATAAAAGAGAATTCACAAACTACATGAACACGTATGTACATATGTATGTATGTAGACATGTGTATGTTTATGATTTTAATATTATAATAAATTAAATCCATGAGCATTACCTACATACATATATATAACAAAAGAACTGTTCTGAGCATAGCTCCCCAATTAAAATGAGTGAACAGTCTTACGCCAGCACACACTTGGAGAAGGCATAAATAAACTGCAGCAATTGGCGTGAGTAAGGTGAAACAAAATTTAATCATTACAAGTACATCAATAAAATATATTTGATTTGAAACAGATAAAAGTGAAAAACAAAACTTGAGTTAAGAATGATTGCTAAACATTTCCTATCAAAATTGCGCCCAACCTCAGAGTTCTACGCAAGAGCAATTTATGTGAAAAAATTCGCTACCACATCGGAGCCAGCAAAATTCAATTGGCAAGATCCGCTCAATTTAGAATCACAGCTGACTGAAGATGAGACAGCCATACGAGATGCATTCCGCAGTTACTGCGTAGACAATCTGATGCCGCGCATAACCAACGCCAATCGCAATGAGATATTCCACAAGGAAATTATGGAAGAGATTGGCAGTCTGGGTGCTTTAGGTTGTACAATAAATGGTTATGGTTGTGCTGGCGTATCAAATGTGGCTTATGGCTTGTTGGCCAAAGAAATAGAACGCGTAGATTCGGCTTATCGTTCTGCCTTGAGTGTACAGAGTTCGTTGGCGATGGGAGCGATATATGATTATGGCTCTGCTGTGCAAAAAGAAACTTACCTGCCACGTATGGCACAAGGCAAACTGATTGGTAAGTGATAAAAACTTTCTATACAAACACAAACAAAAATAATACATCTCATTGATATTTACTATCCGGAGCCTTCCTAAATCACCTTTCATTATTTGCTGTTTAGTTTAGTACAGAGATTTAAAAAAAGGATAATTTATTACATTAGGGAGAATCCCCTTATTAAAACGTATGTAGACAATTTCTAAAGAGAATTGTACCTCATCAACAATTACTCTCCCACCAAGGACACAACAAATAATTGAAATGGTTTGCTTGAAAAAAAAAACAGTATAAATTGAACCTAGATAAAAATGTAAAAAAAATTGTTATTTAATAACCTGTATTTAAAGTTTTTCAATATTTTATCAAAAAATTATTAATTGTTTTACAAATTTTAGGCGCTTTTGGTTTAACTGAACCAAATCACGGGAGCGATCCAGCTGGTATGGAAACTCGTGCCAAATATGACAGTAGCAGCAAATCGTATATATTAAATGGCTCCAAAACGTGGATTACGAGCTCACCGATTGCAGATGTGCTAATTGTGTGGGCAAAATGTGAGGATGGAAAAGTACGAGGATTTATTGTGGATAGAGCGCAGTCGGACAAAGGTTTAGCCACGCCTAAAATTGAAGGAAAATTCTCTCTGCGCGCGTCCACAACTGGCATGATATTAATGGACGATTTACATGTGCCTGAAGCGAACCTATTGCCAAATATTGAAGGCTTTAAAGGACCTTTCGGTTGCTTGAACAATGCACGCTATGGTATTGCATGGGGTGCATTGGGTGCAGCAGAGTCATGCTTGGAAATCGCACGACAATATACGCTTGATCGAAAACAATTCAAACGGCCACTGGCGGCCAATCAATTGATACAGAAAAAATTTGCTGATGCACAAACCGAAATAGCATTAGGCCTACAAGCATGTCTTCATGTGGGAAGACTTAAGGATAAAAAATTGCATACACCGGAAATGATTTCACTTATCAAACGAAATAACTCAGGAAAAGCATTGGATATAGCTCGTACTATGCGTGATGTTCTTGGTGGAAATGGCATATCTGATGAATATCATATTATAAGGCATTGTATGAATTTGGAAGCGGTGAATACATACGAAGGCACACACGACATTCATGCACTTATTCTTGGACGCGCCATTACGGGCATAGCAGCGTTCGCCAATTAACTGGCTCTTAGCTCGGCATACCTTATTACGATATACAAATGTCGTGTCTGGATATGGTGAACTAATTATTGCAAGGCTTGTTCATAGTGTTCATAGTATTGAGGTTATTCACTATATAAAAATTAACATTTTTGCTTATTTGCTCAAAATACACTTAGTTTATAAATTCAAGAGACCATTAAAATAAATCTCAATACCATTTTTTTTTTCAATCATAAACTTTGAAATAAAAACATTTTTAACTACAATCAGTTCTCACACGACAAAAAAAAATTGAACGTATGGTCAAGAAACAGCTGATTTTGTAAAAATGAATACCAAAAATTCAAATATTTTTCATTTTTGATTCCATCTTGTGTTTTTGTTGCTTTTTAATTGAAATTGTTTTTAAAATTCTGTTCAGTATTTACTGTTTTTCGATTGTTGACTACTTAGAGTACTCCATATAAAAATTTGGGTATTCACTATATCGAAGTATTCACTATACCCAGACACGATTACATTTGTGTATATATGGATATATTTAGAAATTTGCATTTATTTTTATACTTATGTGTACATATATTTGCATAACCGAACCTCTGGGTACTATAATGTAGTAAATTTGTATAAAGTTAAAATTATATAATTTTTAAATTTTTTATTATTACTGACACTCTTTTCAATTGGTGCAAATGATGTACTTACCTCTGCTTCATACTGTTCTGCACGTCGAACAGCATGTCCCAACTCGGTATTCGTTTCAGCTAAAAGTTTTTTCAATTTGGAATGTGAAAGTTTAATTTCACTAATCTCTTTATTCCGGTCAGCTAGCTCCTGTTGCAATGCACGTACCTCAACGTCATTTGCCTGCATAGGTCGGCCTTTACGATCGGAACGTTCTTGATAGTCGCGTACTTCAGCTCGCAATTTTTTATTATCACGTTCCAAAGCAAGTTTTTCTGTTTCGAGACGTTCCCGTTTACCCCATTCTGAGGCGTTCTCAGCTTGTAGGCGCTCCAACTAATAAAAAAAAGTAAAATTATGAGATAATAGCAAAATTTGCTTCCCGTAGTATTTTACATACCTCAGTTCGAAGTTCTGATAAACGTCTTTCAAGATTCTCCCGCGATGCTGTCTCTTCTTGCAACAAATTGTTTATAATACGCATTTCCGCTCGATGTTGCTCTTGTAGTGTTAGCAATTCTCGAACTGCTTCCTAAAAATCGTCACATAATTAAGTAAATAAGAATACAGTAAAGTATATTATATTTTTAATATAGAATTTTATTAAGTTTTTACCTGTTTTGCAAGGCGCAACTCTTCTTGGCGGTCACGCACTTCTTGTATGTCTAAAGTCAATTTCTCGATCGTCTTATGTAAAACATTTTTCTCCCTGAGAATATCGTATTATTATTAAAAATATTTTTTAAAGCTATGCTAGTACAAATTTAAGTTTTTCTACGATACAGAGATTCATTAGTTCAAGTCAAGAAAAATTTGCAATGCGTACATACAAATTAAAATAAACATAGATACAAAACTATTGTCAAAATTTAAAATTTCACTTAATTTAGTTAATAACAGTTTTTCGCCTCATCAGTCAAAGATATCAAACGAAAAATTTTCAATGATTAAATATCATGTTCAAATAAAAATAGTCAGTTTTGTTAAAATTTCAATTTCTTCTTAGAGCATATAAAAATTAGCATTAAAAATTACTTCAAAATTTGTTCAAAATGAGTTTAACATACGCGAAGCATATTAAAAACAAAGACATACTCCCTTTCTGCTTGAACGGTCTTCTGAGCTTCATCCAAACGCAATTGGAGCATAGAAATTTTTTGAAGCAAATAATCTTCATCGAAATCGTCTTTTGATAATTGTTGAATCAAACGTTTTTCTTCAGCGGAGACTTCATCTGGCAATATTAATAGGATATATATTTTAATTTGTATAGAATTGAGCCAAATTTCAAGTGAGATTATAATTTATTTAATAAATACTTACCCAGGTCATGAACATTTTTGGGTACTGCGCCTTTTAAGATATATTCTTCGATATCCAAATCTTTCAAATCATTGCAAATTGTCTTAGTAACCTAAAGTTGTAATAAAAGATAATTAGAAAAATTTTAAATATTTATGTAAAATTATTATATATTTTGATATTACCAATCCATCCTCACTATTCACATTTTTTAAACCATCAGAAGAAATGTCTGGCGAACAATTGGCATCACGTCCATTTGCTTCAGCATCTTCAGACGCATCACAAATACTAACAAATATGTGTATATATTGGGCACATTCTCAAAAATTTCAAGTTTTTTAAACAAATTGCATTTTACTTACCCCGTTTTATGGAATTGATCTGCGTGTTTCATCATTAAAGTATGCACCTTCTCCATTTCCTTTTTAAGTTGAGTTATTTGCATTTCGAGATCATTTTTTTCTCGCTTATAAGAATTTGCTTCTTTCATGGCTAAATCAAGATTGGCACGTAACTGTTTGGCTTCTTCCCTTGCTTTATTGCGTTCAGTTCGGACCTGGATGCAAAAGCCGGGTTTTATAGTGCATAGTTACAAAAATGTAAATATCGATCAAACAAATTTTTTTTTATAAATAAACACGAAACTCGTGACTATGGGAATCCGTTAAAGATATATTAGAACGTACCTTACTCCACTTCTCGCGCCAATTAGCTGTACAATCTGACCACCATTTCATCGTCTTTTCCATTTGGGCAGCGCGAGCCCGAGCTTCATCCAACTCCCGCTGTCTCTGAGCCTAAAGATAAAAATGAAAATGTTCAGCGCCAAATAGTCACAATTTTGAAATACGATTTTTGTACTTCTCGTGCTTCCCATTCTGTAGCGTCTCCAAATCTTGGAGTTTCTGCAGTTCCACTACGACGTGGTACGGGCACCACACTTTGGGACATTCTGTTAGATACCGGCTTTCAACCGGACAGAGGAACTTTTGAAATAACACGAATTTATCAGTATAAATAGTATACAAATAAAATAAAGTTATTAAACGATAACAATATTTTCTACAACTGTGTTTTTATATTTGTTTTCTTTTGATTTTCGTTATTTTCTCGTACTCAATATTTTGACGTTTACAAAGCTGTCTACTTAATTTTGTTATTATTTTTTTTTTTTTGGCTTTTTCTTCTATCACATTTTTGCGGCGTTGCCGGTTTTCATAATGAACAGATTTTGTGGAAGTACGCACGGAAACGCTGAGGATATGTCCAGTCGCAGAAACATAGAGATTTGAAGGCCTGATACCCGGATGTGTGCATAAGGTAATAATATATATTGTATATATATGTGCTCTCATTACAAATACAAGACCAGGGATCCTAGCTCGTACGACTTCACGAGAGTATTGTCAAAGACTGCACAAAAATCGAAGATGGACAGGACAAATTCGAGAAGCGACAGGGACAAAAGAAGGAAAGAACTGAGCCAACCACATCGTAGCAGCACGGAATGAATTAACAGGTATGAATCACCAGAAAGTCGACAATCATCTGCAGAACAATCAGCGTAGAGGGCCTAAAAGCTCCACCGAGACGCAGATCGCCGGCCATAGAGGAACGTGAAGCGACCACAGGGCACGTCACTGCTGAACGAACATATCCAAGCATTGAGGGCTTTAAACCTCCGCGAGAACATGAATCACCCAGCAGAAACAACCAAGAAGAAGGACGAAGATGGACAGCACGACGAATCGACACTACCTGGAACGAAGAAGGTCTCGAGCAACACAGGAACCACTAAGGAGGGCGGAGGCCACTTTCCAAATAGGAGGAAAGACAGGCTTGAGGGCGAATTTACCTCACAGACGAAGAAGAAGCCGGCGGAGCGCATGCAGAGTTCCGGAGAGATATAGGGCTGATGTAATATGATAAGAGGACATAATAGAACAATGGTCGCGGTACACATTCTCGCCCCGATCTAGCTATCTGTCTAAGGGACAAGTATAGCAAGCGAGAGACGTATGCGAATTGCTGAGACTGTCTCGTATACTCAGACAGCAGTGTACAAAGCTACAACTATAGAAGGCCAGGGCACTTCGCCGCGGCAAATAGCAGCGCAAAAACATAATCTCGGCTCGCAGATCGGTAATCAAGAGAGCAACGATACTATCGGTAGATATGTGGATGGATGGATATAAGCGAGTGGATATGAGCGCATCACACTCCAATATTATCCTGTGAGGACACCAAGGTTCTAGGTAAAGCCACGTGTAGACATAATCGTTAATATGACAGTGTTAAATGATTTCATGGTAGCGGGAATCGCAGATGAAGTTATAGTTTGCGTGGACTTTCTCCTTGATCAAAGAATGATGATCGACCTAAAGAAAAGAAGGATGGAGCAATATGAAAGTATGCTAAGTTTTGGCCATGATCCTGCGTAAAGCAATAAGACAGGAGCACATTCTCATAAAGAATGGGAAGCAGAAGTAAAATACATAAGGAAATGGGAAGATGATTCGTGTTGACCCCTGCGAGTTAGGGGTTCAAGAATTTAGCCGCGGTAAGGCATGCCTGTCGTAAGAGCCGACTAAAATCCATAGTTCACCCGACAGTCGGGTCTTTATACCGGAACGACCCGAATTTTTATCCGGCCAAGGACTGTCCTCCCGCTATGTTCCCCGAAGCCCCATTTGGAGAATTTTCTGCGGCTATAACAACAACAACAACATGATTCGTGTTGCAAACCAAGAAACAAGACTTTCATCTGAAAGGCTGACATTTGCATGTGTAGCCACATAAATAAGTTCATGGCCAATTCGAATATTTTCAATTATAATACGTATGCTTTACTGGCACGGATTTACTGGCACGTGTTGCTGTAGGGTTACTGATAGAGACCTCACACGTTGAAATTCTTGTTGCCGAAACTCTTTGTTTGTTGGGGAGAGAGCGACGGCGAAGGGAGCAGCGTACCGACCCTAATTTGCTCCGTCAACACGCTCTTTTATGTTATTGTTGTTGTAGCGGCATACGCCAGCCCCCTTTAGGGTAAGGCAAGTTTAGTTTTAGTCATCGAAGTCATCAAACGGGAGGCCCAGGAAACGTGCTGTTTCGACGGGTTCGGACCAAAGGGAGAGGGGTGTTGGATGAGTCGGGTTAAGTGGGCATGCAAAGAGGTGGTTATTGTATTGCGGGGACTCTTTGCATGCGGGTCATGTGTTGGATATGTCAGGGTCGAGTCTGGATAGGTAGAAGTTAAGCCTACTACAATATCCAGATCTTAATTGTGCCAGAGTTACGCGGGTCTCACGAGGCAACTCGAGCTCTTGTTCTTCGATGGGTTGTGGTTTGACTCCGAGAACACCACTCACTGGAAGAGAGTTCAAGAAGGTGTTGACGAGCTCTCGGTGAATGGTGTTGATGGCCTGTCTGCACGCCGTCCTGTCCAGCGGGTCTTGTCTGTATTGCTATATGTCGCCCCTTAGTCAAGTACTCCCTTCCTGATGTGCCTAGGTGGTGGCTCGGCTTCCGGCAGGTGCCTGTTGGGATGATCCATGCGGTAGCATCCCAGCAGGTACTGCTTACACAGCATAACATTATGCTCCTTAACTGGGAGCATAGATATTTCACTGTGTAAGTGGTGCTCCGGCGCCATCAGGAGGTTTCCCGTCGCGGTCCGAAGGGCGGTGTTCTGACAGGTCTGTAGCTTCTTCAACTGCGTCGCGCTAGTCCCCGGCGTCCAAATCGGCGCAGCATAGTTTGCGACCGGCCGGCCAATTGCCTTGTACGTTGCCAGCAGAGTTTCTTTGTCTTTCCCCCAGGTGCTACCGGCTAGCGATTTGAGGATTTTGTTGCGGCTTTGTACTTTGGTGGCAATTGCAGTCGTATGCGGAGTGAAGGAGAGCAGGCTATCGAATGTTACTCCCAGTAACTTTGGGTTGTTCGTGGTCGGAATTTTTTTTTTACGTCATCGACCTTCACATCGAGTTCTATCCGGTACTCCTTCGTCCAGCTGGTGAAAAGGGTGGCAGAGGATTTCGCGGGTTGTAGATGTAAGTGTCGTGTAGTGAAGAAGTTGGAAAAATCGGCGAGGTAGCAGTTTACTGAAGAGCAAAGGCTATCAATATCCTGGCCAGACGACAAAATCGAACAGTCATCGGCATATAACATCAACAAGACGCCCTCTGGTGGTGGACGAAGTCTCGAGATGTAGAAATTAAACAGCATCGGGGAGACGACACCACCCTGCGGAACCCCTTGTTTAATTTTCCGTAGCTTTGAGGTTTGACCTCGAAACTCAACCGATGATCCTCGACCACTCAGGTAATTCATGGTCCACCTCTTCAACCTAGGCGGTAATGAGGAATCCTCAATATCCCATAGTAGCACTGAATGATTTACCGTGTCGAAAGCATTCGACAGGTCCAGTGCTACTAGGGTCGCACACAGGGTCGATTTTGGTTAAGGCCATGAATTATCTGAGTGTTTATGGCGTTAAGTGCAGTTGTGGTGCTGTGCACTTTTCGGAAGCCATGCTGATGTGTAGCTGGGACAGATTGAGAAGCTTGGTGAGATATTCTGCTCCCGCTGGGCCCAAATGTTTTAACATCAGCATGCTTATTCCGTCGATGCCGATGGATTTGGAGGCTTTCGCCTTCCCGATAACCCCCTAAACCTCTTCCCTAGAGAAATCAAGCGTCGCGCTGGTGTTCGGCAGTTTGCGCAGACGGCGGGTTACTCGTCGTTTCGTTTTGTCAACCGAAGGGGGCAGTGTGAAAAGCCAGCTAAAATAGCTCGCGCACCTCTTCGTGTCCGACCATCGTACATCCCTACAAGTAGATAAACTATCATATGGTCAAAAAAAAGCTGAGATCACCTGATCGAAATAGTCCAACTTTTCACTCAGTGATGTAATAAATATGACTGAAATGAATGATATATTCACAACTTAAACTAAATAGCACGATTCAAAAATAACAAAACGAAAATAATTCTCAAAAAAATTAAATAAAAATCAAAAAAAGCCAAACCATTTTGAAATATATCATGTAACTCAGGTACATGCATTCTACACAAACTACTGAGTCATATATAAATATCTACAACGTTCACAAATATTTAATTTATACCCGTAGCCGTAGTAATAAAGTGAATATGTATATATTGTACATTACATTTCCATCACTAAATTCGTTTGTGTATTTTAATCTTCTAAAACTTAGCGGATTTCCGCGATTCGACATGCAGGTATGAAGCGGGCGGCAGCAGACATGACACTTTTCTGCAGTGAGGAAGTTGGTGGGAGTGGGGAAAGCACTGAAGGCGTTCTCAGTAAATTCCGTGAAGCCGGGCCAGTTAGCTTTGCTAAAGTTAACAAATGTCCGGTGGTCCACGGAAACAATGTCGGGAAGCCTGTCAATCAAAATGACTATAGGCAAATGGTCTGATGCGAGTATCAGCATAGGTCGCCAAGCTATGCAGTTTATCAGACCAGCGCTAGCTATTGTAATGTCAGGCGATCTATGGCAGTTGCCCACAATCCTGGTAGGAGCTTCTTCGTTCATTGTGCAGAATGTCGAATCGTCTATCTGTTCCGCCAGCTCCATTCCTCGACGATCATTTGACAGGCAGGAATGCCAAAGATCGTGATGCGCGTTAAAGTCACCCAAAACCAAACGGTTTTCGCCTCTGAGTAGCGCACCTATATCAGGACAGTATCCAACTGGGCAACTTGTAATGGGAGGAATGTACATATATATTAAATATTTCGAGCTCGACACCACCTGACCGGATAGCTATGCCCTGACATTCTAGGGTAGTATCCCTGCGGTCGATGTTGCCGTCGATAAGACGATACTGCACGGTGTTGTGTAAAATGAAGGCCAAGCCTCCACCATGATCTCGCTCGCGATCCTTTCTTATTATATTATAGCCAGTCCGGCTCAGAAAATCTGATCGGGCGCTCAGGTTTGTTTCTTGGATCGCAGCTATTGGCAGTCGTTCCCGGCTCATAAAGTCGACTATCTTGTCGATCTTTCCTTGAAGTCCGTTGCAGTTAAATTGTACGAGTCTAAAGTATCTCGGGGGAACGTTCGTAACACGGGGGGTGAGGGAGTTGTGCGTAGGTCTTGATTGTTGCAGCTTTGTGACCCGCTGTGGTGGTTGCCGCACATTGGTGGTAGTTGGCGGCTGCGTAGTATCTACAGGTGGGGGCAGACTCCTACAACATGGGGCAACGAATGCACTACTCCACTCACGAGTGGTGCGCAAACCAGAGCATGACCGAAAGTGGCACCAGCCAGTGCATGAGTTGCATTTGACTGATGTCACATTCCGCCGTACTATGGTCTGACACACGGAACAGACTGTGCGAGGTACTAAGAGCTGCTGATTAGCCCCCGCACGGGAGGTGGAGCTGGATGGGGGTGGGAAAAGATGATTGGGAGTCATGCTGCGGAGAGCTCCGTTGGGTCGTAGAGGCCTATGGGAAGTTACCCAAAGTAGGTAAATGTGCTGAAGGCACTGCCGTATATGCTAGAGGCGCAGCTGGGCGCTGGCAGCATAGGGCCACATAACGCGTGGTCCACTCCCTATGGGTCTTAAGGCCTAAATAGGTCTTAAGATGACTCCAACCCTTGCACTGGTTGCATCTAACCAAGGTGGAACAATAGTGGAGTCATCTTTGGCACACGCAGCAGAAATAATCCGTCAGACCAGGGTTGGTTTCTACGCCAGCCCTGAGGAGAAGGATTTGGAGCAGGCCTGCTGCGAAGTGTTGCTCCATTGATGCACTAAAACTAAAATTACCTGATGACCTAAACGGGGTTAGGTCGCCGAAAGGTTGACAGCCCTTGGCCGGATAAAATCCGGGTCAACTCCGGTGCGTAGAACCGGCTGTCGTGTAAGTCCTTTTTTATCTTATTCGTCGCTGTAAAATTTGTCATTCGTTTTCACATTTATATTTACATTCTCTCAAAGGTCGTTGTTATGATAAATTTAAAATTAATGTTAGAAAATTTATGGAATTAAAAATTTCAATTTGTATATGTAAATATATATATATATTAGTTGCTAAGTTAACCTCGATGATTTGTCAAATTCTTCGAGTACGATCACTTGATTGTTACATAAAAGTCGCCAGCTATATTTGCAGTTTCTTATTTTCTTCACAGTAGAGTAATCACCAACGCGTTCACTTTACGACTGAACCATTTTGCAGTTGAGTTTCGCCCTTATATACCCAATTCGATTATTCGCAGTCGTCACCTGTAACAATCGAAATGTTCTGCTTCTACAACAACAACAACAACATCGAATTGTGATCGATAATGAATATTCTCGATTCAAGCTGTAGAACACGCCAGTTATCGGCTTCTCTGTTTCATCTAACATTTGCTTCCCGCTTTCGCCACAATATATAGTTTTTTTTATTATCTTTTTTTTTTGAATATATAAATTGCTTTCATTACAATTTATATTAAAATATGTGAAAACTTTTAAATGAATGGAGAATCGCAGAAAATTGTCATTAAACAAAGTTTCTCCCTCTGAACGTGAAGGGCAATGCAAGAAATGAAATTGCCTATAAATATCAACAAAAGTATTCGTGTGTAAACTAAGTCTGACCAGTAACTAATTTTTCGTATGGCATCTTTAGATTTACACATTACCTGGTCAGGGATGATTTTTCTCTCCATTTCTCTTTTAATCACAATATAAAGCGTCAAAAATATATGGGATTCAAAGAAAAATTAAGTTACCAGAATGCTAAGTTTTAGAAAAAAAGAAAGCGGAAATATTTCAGAACTGTATAGGTTCGTTCAATATCGAAATCCCAAAGATTCCATCAATTATTTGGCATTCACAAAATTTTTCCATTTATTGGCATATTTGGTTAATGAATGCATATACTGAGCTTACATTAAGTGTTTTTTTTTTACGATTCCCTGTTTGTTTCGGAGAAGGCGACAAACTAAGAGTTTCAGCAAAAATATCACCCAATGTAAACTGGGTCATACTGATTTTCTGGTTTAATCTCTTGTTTTGAATTTTAATAAAACAAAATCTTTCGACTATTAATTTTCCAATTTCGAACTCGATTCCCGTGAGATTTTCTTCAAGTTTTTAATTTTTACTACTATGGCAGCGCCAATAAAGTTACACTTCAGTGGCTGTCATGTCGTATTTCCTTCTTTTGACATTACGACGTCAACGTGATTCGATCTTTTTCCGCTTTGAACTCTGAAGATGGCGGTCGGTAAAAATAAGGGACTCTCTAAAGGAGGTAAAAAAGGTGGCAAGAAGAAGGTTGTAGATCCCTTCTCACGCAAAGATTGGTACGATGTGAAAGCACCAAACATGTTCGTTACCCGCCAGATCGGCAAAACTTTGGTAAACCGCACCCAGGGTCAGAGAATCGCATCGGATTACCTGAAGGGTCGTGTGTTCGAAGTGTCGTTGGCTGATTTGCAAAATGACAATGATTCTGATCGCTCTTTCCGTAAGTTCCGCTTGATTGCTGAAGACGTTCAGGATCGTAATGTACTCTGCAACTTCCATGGCATGGACTTGACCACAGACAAGTACAGGTGAGAATATGTGGCCCCAATGTGGAAGTGATTATTGATTATTACAACTGTGAAAAATGTGCTTATTTTGTATGTTTGCCTAAATGTGGGTGTATAGAATTGTGCAGAAGTTAATATAAACAACACATTTTGAAGTACTTAAACAAATCTTTTAAAATCACTTGAAACTAAGTTAAGTACCACACATACGGACGTATAATTCAGACAAAGTGCTCGATAATTTAGTGCTTTATCTCTACGATGCTCCAAGATCAAAATTTGTGCAAACGGCACCCTGAGGAACAGTTTCCTATGTTCCCATTTAGGGATTAGTTTGTATACATTTATGTACATCCATCCAGAAGATGTTATGCTATTTCTATGCATATTATATTGAAGCTCGTAATTTTTATTTTAGGTCTATGGTTAAGAAATGGCAAACACTCATCGAAGCCATTGTGGAAGCTAAGACCACTGACGGTTACATGCTCCGTGTTTTCTGTATTGGTTTCACCGCTAAGGACCAACAATCTCAGCGTAAAACATGCTATGCTCAGCAATCTCAAGTGCGCAACATTCGCTCTAAGATGACTGAAATCATCGCCAACGATGTGACCAGCTCTGATTTGAAACAATTGGTGAATAAACTAGCTCTTGACTCCATTGCCAAGGATATTGAGAAGAAATGCCAGCGCATCTACCCATTGCACGATGTTTACATTCGTAAAGTAAAAGTTTTGAAGAAACCTCGATTTGATCTGTCTAAATTGTTGGAATTACACGGTGATGGTGGTAGCAAGGGTACGGACGCAGTTGTTTCTTCAGAAGGTGCTGTTGTTGAAAGGCCCGAGGGTTATGAACCACCAGTACAGGAATCCGTTTAGATTTTTATTAAAATATAAATTGATTTTATAATGTAGATGATACAAAGGAAAGAAAAACTCAAAACTCTGATATAGAAGTTTTGCATAAAACCTTAATTATGTTTTTTTTATTAGTATGAATAGTGGCATTAGAAGGGAAGATGTTGCGATTGTTCTTTTCTTTTCAGTTTGAAGTCATATGCGCGGCGGAGAACACAGATTGGAAAAAAAACAGAAAAAAGGTAAACAAAGTTACATGTTTAAAGTTTGTATGGATTAGCATGATGTTTTCAATATTTTTCGTCGCTGATTTCATAAAATTATGATGTCAAAATTAATGCTGATTTCATATAAATTTTACAAAATTTATTTTAAATTTTATGGTCACTTGTTAATAGTTTATTTATTTAATTTTGCAGTTGGTTTTGCAGTTCTTCTGGAGGAGTTTGAAAACAAAAATGTAAGCAAGAATTACTACTAATTTAAGTTTATGTTATGATATTAATTATGATGTTAATATTTTATTATTTGCTACTCTTGAAAAGGCTTTGATGACAATATTTTCTGATTTATTTATATAAATTATTGGTTTAAAATTTAAAAATTAATTTTTACAGATTTTTATATATGTTGTATGCTTATTTTTATATTCCAGAATAATGACACGTCTAATATTTGTTTCGGCGGGACTTGGTAATAAAGCAAGGTATGTATTACATTCATTATTTAATTCATCACTAGAAAATTAAATGATGTAATCGAATTATTTGCTACTCTTGAAAATTTCGCTGATGTAAACTTTAAGACTGATTAAAAATTTTACATTAATTTTAGTTTTCTAAAAGAAAAAAATTTTACTAATGTATTACTATCTTTTATTACAGCTTTCATTCCATGCCAAGCGTGGAATATCTACTAGGAAATCAACTAAAGGTAACGAATGAAGAATAAATTAAATTATTTCATTTATATTGATGATAACTGTTACTGTAACTTGAAAATTCATGAAAGTATTACAAAAATAGATAGTAGAACTGATAAATTTTCCAATTATTTTATATATATATTTTATTTAAAAATTAACCTTTTTTTTTCTATTTCAGATGAGCAATTGGCGGTTTAATTTAGGCTTCATTCAAAAATTCATTTAAAGAGGTAAGATCTAGTTTTCAAACATAATATTAAAATATTAATATAAATGATGAGACTTTGACCCAGCTCGCTTCGATTAACCATGAAGAGAACTGTCCCAAAAACCAACGCAATTATAACTTTCTGAAAAAATTTATGTTTCTCAAAATTTAAAGAAATTTTTGTGGTAATATGTGTTCTACTAATATTCGTTTTATTCTTACAGATAATTTTTCCCAATAAATATTCGTATAACAAATAAACGGAAATTTGAAGGTAAATATTTATTGCCTATTTTTAAATAAATTCACAATTTTTTTAAATTAAATTCGTTTATATGATGATATATTTTCGGATTCCCCATCATTTGACTGTTAAATGACACTAAAATCCAAACTGAATTTGTACTTTACTAAGATTTAAATCCATATTTTTTACTCTGTAATAACGTAATTCTTAATTTTTTGTTTTAGATTGGCATAAATGTATATGTATGTGGAGTTGAGTCAGATTTACTTGAGCATGAGCATAAAAAGGTAAATATAAATTTTATTCTCGTTTATTTATATATTTCTTAATTCTGTGATGAAACTTTGACCCAGCTCGCTTCGATTTACTATGAAGAGAACTGTCCCATTATCCAACGCAAATCAAATTGCTGATGAATAAGCTCAATACTGTTTTATAAAACAAATAGCCATGAATAAATTAATATGTAACAAGATTTATACTTTCTCTTTGCAGATACATAAAAGGGAATCATCGAATCAAAAGGTTGAATTTGAATGTGTAAGTATCTATCTAAAAATGAAATTTTTTACTATTAAATTACACGAAAATCCAAACTGAATTTGTAATTTACTAAAATTTTAACAAATATATTTTACTCTGTAATAACGTAATTATTTATTTTTTGTTTTAGATTTACAAAAATATATATGAATGGGAGTTGAAAGTAATCTTTACTAAACATGAGGTAAATATAAAATTTTATACTCGTTTATGTATATAATCCATAATTCCGTGATGACACTTTGACCCAGCTCGCTTCGATAAACCATGAAGAGAACTGTCCCATTATCCAACGCAAATCAAATTGCTGATGAATAAGCTCAATACTGTTTTATAAAACAAATAGCCATGAATAAATAAATCTGTAACAATATTTATACTTTCTCTTTGCAGATACATTTAAGGGAATTGAAACATAAGGATGAATTTGAATGCGTAAGTATCTATCTAAAAATGAGGAATTTTTGCTTTAAGTGATGATTTATTTTCGGATTCCCCATCATTTGACTGTTAAATGACACTAAATCCAATCTGAAGCAAAATTCTTGTATAATTATTCGCTATTCAGTAGATTGAAATTATTAATTAATTTTTATTTTTATCGCTTTCAGGTAGTCGTGATGACATTCGCTTATTCTTGGATTTAATTAAAAGGTAAATATAAAATCAAATGTAATTCTATTGTGTTAACTTGGATCAATTAAAATAAAGCAATAATGCTAAATTCAGTAATATTAGAAAATATTAAAATTTATGACATTCTCGCGGAATTTGATTTTGAGTTATTAAAATTTAAGTTAAAAAACTTTATTGTTTGATAGCAAGTATAAAAACACTACTATAATAAACTTATATGATGAAACTGTGACCCAGCTCGCTTCGATTAATCATGAAGAGAACTGTCCCAATATCCAACGCAAAATACCTTCTGAAGTCAATTTACTTGATTGATTTTAAATATCTAATTTCAATTGATTATAACAAAGCGGTTTCTTTCATTTCAGGTATGTACTGCAGAATACTGGAAAATAATCTTTGGCAGATTATAAATAAGGATGCTTCCCGCACGCATTAGTACTGCTGATGTATGTCTTGGCAGCGATGGTGCTAAAACGTTGAAATCGGCAAATATCTTGTATTTTTTAAAAGCATAAAAATAGAATGAAATGAGATTAAAAATCCAACCTAAACCTTTCTGTTAATTAAGTAGTATATTTAGCAGACATTGCGTTTTAATCATGTGGTCTAAGATTATAGAAAATAATCGATTTATGCTTACATGTGCAGATTTTATAGTAAATTCAAAAATAATTTATTTTAAAACAAAGAAATCTTGACAATTTATACTTCGCCAACCATATAACAATTAAATACCGGGGGGTTTATGTGTCATGGGAAATTGTAACCAATCGCTGTTGACGAGTAGCCTCCATTTGTTTAGCTAGCTCCCACGCGTCTTTATCCAAAATATTTTTGCCTCGTGCAACTGCCAGCAGACGAGCCAATACTAGCAAATGATGTAATTCCTCGGCATCCCGAATTGTTTTATTTTTGCGCATTTCCACAAAGTCATTTTGAATCATTTCACTATCAGCTGGGTTAACACTAAATTCAGCCAGTTTGGATTTAGTGAGAAAGCGTCTAAACTGATTTAGGCGTGTTGGATTCAAATAGTGACTCGCTGCCTTTAGAGATTCTTCAATTACTTGCAGGGATTGTTCGTCATACTCGATGGGAACGAATGCATCATACTGAAAATAAAATATTTTAAAATATTAATATTCACAAAAACTTGTTCCAACAACAAAAACTTACTGGAAAGATACTTTTCTTTTCACTGAAGCACAGAATTGGAATATCTACTTCATATTCAATTTCATAGTATTGAAAGTTGCACTTCAATTGCTGATGTTTCATAACGTGACCGAGAATTTGCATAGACAAAATTCCGTTACTGTTTAACGTTTCAGATTTAGTAAATGTCTCGTCTATGACGAGGTGTGTTTGAGGTGCCAATTGAAGCATACCTGAGACTAATTTATTGGTCTCATAATCCTTCCTGTAAGAGTTACATAAATGAGATAATTTTTTCTTTAGCTGTGATTTATTTTTGGCGTCTTACTTTGGTCCAAAAGTGGAGTCATTCATCGTATCCGCTGTCATTGTGATGTAGTGACTGGCCGGTATTAGCAAATCTAATAGTTCATAAACTTGTTTTGTATATTGTGGAAAACTTTTGTGGGGAACATTAAAAATATTCAATAGGAACCTTCCGAGGCATCGGGATTCAGCTCTGCAATACCTGTAAAATGTTACCGTGTTAATTCTTAAATATCTTTAATGTTAAATATTTACTCACACTCCAGATATAAGGTGAGATAAAAGATATTCAGCTGCTAAGCTATCATTAAATAAACAAAGTTTTAAGAAATTGCGCAACTCGTTTCCAACAGCTAATATATTCAAATCGTCAATAAAATCTGTTGAATTTCTCTCATCCGATCTCAAAAGAAATCTCTCATCCAACAATGGATTGGGTTGCGACAGGCAATGAACGGTTATTGCGTGTAGTCGTGGTATTAATGACGGTGGTGGGTTCTGAGCTTGAATCTCATTTATATTATCAAACGCATCTACATCCATTGTTGACGCATCTAATGCTGGATTTACTGATAGGAAGCCAACAACATCAACAATAGTGTTCAATTTATATTTATCGAAATCGTCATATATTCTTATCATACAAGCTTTGCTAGGACGACTTGGTATCGGTGAATTTAAATGGTACTCCAGACCAATGACTACATTGGAGCTCTGGGCAGATTCACCAGTGTCAGTTTCAGTTTCATCTGTACGTTGTCGTTTATTAACATCAGTATCTGCAATTGGTTCACAAATGGTTTCGACTTGCATGCTCTCATCTTCCGTAGCCGTAGGTGCTGATCGCTTCTTGCCTCCTGTGGATTCCGTTTTTATGGGTTTTGGCAAATTGTAACGACTACACTGAGACTCATATTCCTGACACCAGTCATTGAGGCCGGGTATGGATATAACAAATAATGTACGGCGCTCTCCATGAACATTTGCTTTTGCGTCATGATTTACGCGCTCTCCCTCATTTAACAATAAGCAGTCACGATATTTGCCTTCTTGCAGTCTGCAAGAGTTATCTTCCTTTATGACTTCATAACGCTCTAAGTACATTTCCGGGTCTTGCATGTCCTGTATCATTCCTCGAAACCTGCAAAGGCTCATATCCTTTAACTCATGCAACGCGGTATAGTTTAGCAGCGGTATCCCACACCATACTTTTGGATCCGCTAACGACGCAACAAATGCACTACCCTCTTCACTAGTTAAATAATCCGGTGAAAAATTAACGCTAACAGAATGCATCATTCTTCTATATTAAACCAGTGTATAAATAAACTGAAATGCGTACCTAAGAATAATAAGTTTTTAACAACTAAGGTTTACATATGATTTGACTACCACCCAAAAATTTGGCGCCAAAGAAAATGTGCTCCTAGTTGGCAACGCCTTTATTCAAACATAAAGTATATACATACCTTGAAATACAAATCCAAAGAAGAACTTTTGCCTGTTGATCTGTTATTTTAATTCACATTTTGGGCTGATTCTTTAATTAATATTAAAATAATTTCTAAAAATGTTGGAAAATTTCAGATTTGCGATAAGTTGGTAACGCGTTGCCATTTCCATTTAGTATTGCCAACTGTCTATAGATAAATATCGATTAACTTATAGAATTATTCGTAAAGACACGTATATTTCGCTGAACAAAAACTATTTATAATATATAATAAAAATTATCTTCTCAAACACCGAAAGTTATTTACATTGCGTTTATAGTATTTGATAATAATGCTTGAAAAATTTAATTAGGCCTCTATCGATAAATCTTTTACTATTCGATATTTTCCACACAGTTCTAGTTTACCGTTTTTAATGTATCTGGCAAATATAGAAAGCCGAAAATTATGTAGATATTTTGTTTAACGGAATTAAGTAAAGTTAAAAGTAAAATAAATTATTATTAAATTGTTTATAAGTTTATCATGATGGCGCGACGGGGTGGCAAGAGAATTCGGATGAATGATCCGCCTCCAGAATATGAAGAACATGGGTGAGTAAAATGATCACCATTTTTCCTACTGTACAATCAAATCTGATGCATACATATTTGTACATACATTCATACAATTTATAGTGAAGTGTTAAACGAAAGTACATCCGACGGAGACAGTCCTATGAAACGTATGACTCGTCTTCGTGCAAGGGGAGGAGTGCGTGACAAGCCTCCAATAATCGATGACGATGAAGATGACTTTTTTGCACCGGTTGCGCGCAAGCGAAAACCACCTGGTACTCGTAAGCCGCCAGGCGAGCGTCGGGAACGCGTGGAAAGACCGCGCAAGGAGCATATTGAAAAGGAGCAAGAGCGTGTTGATATGGAACGAGATGTAACCACTGATGAAAATAGCTTGTATTTCATTGTACGACATTCAAAGTCAGCAATAGCGGTAAGTGTAAAATTAAAAAATTCTCAGGCAAGTTTATTTCCACAATTTTTTTTTTAGAGTATTGTTGACGACTGGATTGAAAAGTACAAACAAAACAGAGACTCTGCATTAATTGCTTTAATGCAATTTTTTATTAATGCAAGTGGTTGCAAAGGAAAAATATCTGAAGACATGCCACACCCAATGGAACACACTGCAGTTATACGAAAAATGACTGAAGAATTCGATGAGGTTATCTATAAGTGGATTATCTAAAAAGAGTTTATGTAATGTATTATTTATTGATAGGAAAGTGGCGAGTATCCCTTAATAATGCCTGGTCAACAATGGAAGAAATTTAAAATGAATTTTTGCGACTTTGTTCAAACTTTGGTGAAGCAGTGCCAATATTCTATTATATATGATCAGTTTCTAATGGACAACGTAATCTCGCTTTTAACCGGTCTCTCTGATTCGCAAGTTCGCGCGTTTCGTCATACTGCAACTTTGGCAGCTATGAAGTTAATGACCGCTTTGGTTGATGTAGCATTGCTTGTCTCTAATAACTTTGAAAATGCTGCTAAACAATATGAGGCTGAGCGTGTTAAGGTGAGCGTATTTTAAGTACAAAAGTACACTGGTTTCAACTTTGAAACAAATTTGTAATGATAATTAGGATAACTTCAGCTATAAAATCCAAATTTCATTTAATTGCAATAACATCGAATTCATTTCCCGAATGTGTAGTACAGATATATATATTTTTTGTAATTAAAATCGAATTTATTTCAATATAATACCCATCATTTGGTTTAAAACATATTTTTCTATTAACTACACAAATTTAGTCAAGAGACCGACGTGCATCAGATCGTCTAGAGTCTTTGATGACGAAGCGAGCTGAGCTTGAAGAAAATATGGACGAAATAAAGAATATGTTAACCTACATGTTCAAATCTGTATTTGTGCATCGTTACAGGTAAGGACCATTATGTTTGAATAAAATCGTTTTAAATCATAAATATATATATTTTTTTTAGAGATACCCTGCCAGACATCCGAGCTATTTGCATGGCTGAAATTGGTGTATGGATGGAAAATTATCCACAAAATTTCCTCGATGACTCATATTTAAAATATATTGGTTGGACTTTACATGATAAAGTTGGTGAAGTTCGTCTTCGATGTTTACAAGCGTTGCTGCCATTATACGATAAAGAAGAGCTTAAAGGAAAACTAGAGCTCTTTACATCAAAATTTAAAGATCGCATTGTGGCCATGACTTTGGATAAAGAGTTTGAGGTCGCAGTGCATGCAGTAAAATTAGTTATCAGTATATTAAAGTAACTTATATCATCAGCTAAAGAATTTTTGGCTTTAAGAATTTTAATTTTCTTTTTTTTTTTTTTAGAATACATCCAGACATATTGGCCGATAAGGATTGTGAAATTGTCTATGAACTTGTTTATTCCTCGCATCGTGGTGTCGCACAAGCCGCTGCAGAGTTTCTGAATGTACGTCTCTTCCACTTAACTGCTGATATGGAAGAAACGAAAACAAGACGTGGTAAAATACGCCTGCCCAATACACCACTCATACGAGACTTGGTACAGTTCTTTATTGAGTCCGAATTACATGAACATGGTGCTTACCTGGTGGATTCTTTTATTGACAATAACGCCATGGTCAAAGACTGGGAATGTATGACCGACCTACTGCTCGAAGAGCCGGGTATAAACGAAGAGGTTTTGGACAATAAGCAAGAGTCCACTCTTATCGAGATTATGGTTAGCAGTGTGAAGCAATCGGCGACAGGTGAGGCCCCTGTTGGACGTGCAAGTAATCGAAAAATAACATTAAGCTCAAAAGAATTAAAAACAATACAAGATGAAAAAGTACGTCTAACCGAACACTTCATTGTGACAGTTCCGCCACTGTTAGAAAAATACCAAGCAGATAGTGAGAAGTTGGCGAATTTATTAGCAGTACCGCAATATTTTGAGTTAGATATATATACTACAAATCGGCAAGAGTCTAACTTGCAGGCCTTATTAGATAAAATGAGTTACATAATGTCTGTACATACCGACCGAGAGGTACTGGAGACATGTGCTAAAACACTTGAGTACTTATGTACTGAAGGTAGCGCTACCTACACACGCTGTGATGTGGCGCGCTCGAATATAATCGACAACGCGGTTAACAAATATAAGGATGCCATCGATGATTGGCGTAACTTGATTGATGGTTGGTTAAGATAGAAAGTTAAGTTGTGCTAGACACTAGATTCACCATAAGTTTTGTCTCATCAATTTCAGGCGAAGAACTACCTAATGAAGATGAAATCTACAATGTAACAATTTCACTTAAAGTTATATCCATACTCTACGCTTCACATAACCTCAATCCGTGGAATCTATTCGATTCCATATTCCAAGATGTCGACGAATGTCAATCCAAAGAAAATACGGGTCGAACATTGCCTAACGAAGCGTTGATCTATTGTATTGAGGCGTGTTACTTTTCGATAACTTGGGGTCTATATTTTGTTGAGAATCAATGTGAAAGTAGTAACGTTGCCACGGTAAGCACTGAGTTGCGCGATAATTTAGTGAAATATATGGCGGCTTGCTTCGAATTAACACGCGATGGGCCCACAGAGCAAATCCAAGAGTCGGTCAGTTAAAGACTTATTTATTGACTAATTATATATATATATGTATATATTTATACTAATTCCATTTATTTATCTATTATTAGGCTTATCAGTCCATATGTGATCTCTTAATTGTGTTTTCCGACCAACTTTCGAAGAATGAGAATGACAATATACGCAGTTTGGAGTATAAATCAACGCTAGACGAACAGCTTATACTGAATAACTTTATACAGCATTATGTTTTTACAATTAAACAAGAAGGTATCTAAGAGCTCTTTTTATTTTTTAAGTTAAAGTGCGTATATTTCATTGCAGTTGTTCAAGACGAGACACGAATCGAAGAATTACACAAAAAACGGAACTTTCTGGCATCATTTTGCAAACTGATCGTCTACAATATAATACCTACAAAGAGTGCAGCGGGAATGTTTAAGCACTATGTGAAGGTAAGTAAGCCTTATCAATAGTGTTGGTATTGGTAAAGTTCGAAAACATAGAAATACTTGTTATTGTTATATAATATATGTATAGGAAAAGTGGATAATTTTATATCAGTTTATTATGAGTTCCTTCTTCCTATAATTTCTGTCTGACTTTTATAATAAAAAATGAGGCATTTTTCAATCAAAAACTCACCTCCTCACCTTTTCATCTCCTTCCAGTGTTACAATGAATATGGTGACATCATTAAAGCGACACTTGGCAAAGCGCGAGAAATAAATAAAATCAATTTCGCCTTGACTTTGCTACTCAGTCTAATAGCGGTCTTCAAAGAGTTGCAGCAACAGTCTGATAATGATATAGTTTCGAAAAACTCACATGAATTCTCCGACCTAAAGGAATTGGCAAAACGTTTCGCATTGACTTTTGGTTTTGATGCAATTAAAAATCGCGAACCAGTCATTGCACTACATCGCGCCGGTATACTCTTTTCTGTTGGTGACATACCTGAAGATCCAGTAGCGGCGCCAACACGTCTTTTATTTCTTGAAGTATTAAATGAATTTAACAACAAATTGTTAAAACAGGATAAAAAGGTTATATTGAGTTTTCTTGATCGTCGTATTTCGCCGGGCATGCCATCAAGTAGATCTGAGGAATGGCAACCACTTGTACTATATAGAAACTCACTATTACATGGCGAAACTGATCAAGCGCCAGTGGCAAAACGTGCTTATGCGAGAAAGCGGAGAGATCATGGTAAGATGAACTGTTCTACTTCAATTATTATCGCTAGTTATGCATGTATAAATTATCATCTTTTTCAGATGACGAATATGATGATTATGAATATGAAGAAGAGCATAATGATGCATAAATAAAATTTAATTTTTAAAGTACATATATTAGAAAACTAAGCTTAGTTTATTAAGAACACACACACAAACTTGTTATTAGAAATTTCCATAAGAAATTTGAAAAATGTAAATTGCTAAATACAGAACTGATTATTATGTAGAGTGCTTTTCAATTAGGCTTTATTTCTATTTCAGCATTCACTAGAAGGCAAGTAAAGCAGTGAAATATTTTTTTGTGTGTAAATTAAAAGTAAAATCACAACAATAGACGTTGAGCGGCGAACGATTGTGCCTTGGACATCGCCTCTTCCAACTGTTCTTCGAACTGAGTAGAAACTTTCTTTCCTTTCATATTGCACACCTCTGCAGAATTTTGTCCCTTCGGAGCGGACACTTGTGTTTTAAAAACTGCTGCGAATTCTTTTAACCATTGCTCTGCATCGAATTGATCGCTGATAAATTTCTACAAATATTTGTGTACACACACAATTTAAAAATTAAATTTTTTAAAATTAAGCAAATGCAATACCTTAGGAACACAACAACGCGCCTTAACAATGCTATCACACATGCTGGCCACGAGTATCGGACGATCTGTGCAAAGCTTCGTAGCTCTTTGTAACGGCACCTCATCGACCAAAGCTGAGCTTGTGAGATAGTGTACTATAAATGGATGCTGTTCGATTGATCTTTCTTGCAGCAGTGTCTTCATTTCCACCTCAACAAATTCTCTGCGTTTTGAAATCACATGAATAATAGGATTTTGTGTCAACTAAAAACTGAAAACAAAAAAAACTTACTTCAATGTTGTACGTGTTGTTTCCTGAAGCCTACGTAGTATATCATTGATGCGTTCTATTGTATCGATTTTAAAAACGTAAGGCAGCGCAATTTCCGTGTGCACCAAATTATGCCGTATCTTTTGCAATTCAATCTCTGTGGCATTTGTCAGCTTATCGGTGTTAAATTGTTTTTCCAACATATCAACGCGGTGTTGCAAAAGTGCCGCTGTTTTTAAAGCCTACAATCACAAATGAAATTGTGTTGTTGTAATGGAAAAATAACGCGTATTCATTTAATGAATTTATTAACAATTTTCAACATACATTTTCTGCTGCCTTGCCAGCGACGGCAGTAAAGGCGAAACGTGCACGATTTGTTTGTCTTAAATTTGTTATGCTAAAGTATTCTAGTTCCTGAGTATTTGTAACGTGAGTTCCACAACACAATTCCTTTGATAGCAGTTGTGAATCGAGACAATTTATGGCAATTAATCGCAAACCAGTTTCGGGATAAATTTCACCTGGTACCATAGTGATATCATTCTGCTGTAATACATCACTAGCGTTTATGGTTTTCACATCTATTGGTGATTTAGATTTTATAGTCTGCCTGTTGATAAAATTATTAAATGCGCGCTAATTACAGATTCTCTTTGGCGTAAATATGTTTGGGTTTTTACACTTACGTAATCATATTCTCTATCAGTGTAACGTCCTCCTTCTTAATACGTTTACCAATTATACCCACTTCAAGTTTGCAGTTTTTACTAGTAACGCCACTAGAGATTTGATAAGTGACCTTTTTGAACAATGACCGAATGGCACCATTCAGCAAATGAGTTGCTTTGGATTATAGGTAAATAAAAATGTTTGATTAAAATAAAATTGACTTCGAATGTTGTTTTAGATTTAAGTGTATATTTGTTTTTGTTATTTGTGTTAGTTGCCACTCAAAGGTAACGATATTGTTTGAATTATATTTTACTATAAAATAAATTAAATGCGGCAAACCTGTATGATGACATGTTAACAGTTGACGCCGATCTGCATCTACCAAAAGTTCAACTCGATCACCCGTCTTCAATTTAACGTCTTTTTCCAATTTAGACAATTCACAAACGTGTACAATACAATCATTCATATTTTTTGCTTCTAAGACAGGCATCTTAAATATAGGATCCCCACTTTCAGATAATAATAGAATTGTGCCAGTATCAGTTTGTTGGCCACCAGAATCATAGTAAAAGTTGCTTGCGTCTGTTACAATATACAAAAGCCCAGATGTAGTACTATCCATGGAAATTGTGTCCGATGCTTTGCCTTGGAAGACCATGCCGAGCACCTGAGTCGAAAGTACAGGGATGTTGTATTTTTTATTATTCACATCATAACTATAATTATACTTCCAACTATTATCTGTTTGACCAAGTTTTTGTGTGAGTTTCATCAGAGCTTCGTTTACCCTCCTCTGATTTTCTAGTTTATTTTCAGTGCTGCCACTTCTAATGCTTAAAGAAGATTTTGATTTAAGCTTTGCATTCGTTATTTCGTTGAGGTAACCATGCAAATCACATTCCATATTTTCTACCTCTGCTAGTTTCTTGAAGTTTTCTTCAGTCAAACCATAGGTATCCGTAAGTTTGTATAGAAATTTACCCGGTAACACATTGTTTTTGAAAAATTTCTTTTGCGCTTGAAAATCTCTATACGCTGGCACAAAACCAGGACACTCCATTAAGTCAACTTCTTCTAAGTTTGGAAATTCAGTTAGTACCTCAGCAAAGGCTTTGGAAGAACTTTCACGTAATGCCTTGAAAACTTCTTGTTCATGTGCTATTAATTCGAGTACGGAATTTTGTTTGTTATACATTTCTGGATATGCCATACCTATAGTTTCTATAACAGTAGGTACGATTTGTGATAGTAATGTTTCATTTGCAAATATGTTTTCACTTATAGTAAAGGCTTTACGTAAGACTCTGCGAAGTTTTTGGCTACAACAAAAAGGATGAAGAATTTAGAAAATTATTTTTATACAAATTATAAAAAAATTTTATGTGTGCGTACTTTTGATCAGGTAACATGCCATCGGCCAAGCACACCGTTATCATACGGGCATGGTCTGCTAGAATTCTATATCCAGTGTCCAATGTTGCAGCTTCCGTAGAGGTTGGAAATTTCCCTCTATAGTGTGGTACCTGCGTAATCTAAATAAAAAATAAAAAATTATTTAAATGCCAGTAAAAGTGTAAAAACCTTTATACCCTTCTAATGCCGTTGAAAATCGGCGTAAAGAGGTCTGTGTCATAATTTGATGACTTATTCTGCAAAATAGCTGTCAGCCGTTCGAAGCCCATGCCAGTGTCTACATGTTGCGCTGGTAACTGTGATATAGTTCCGTCTTCATTACTAAACCAAAATTTTACTCATATATTCATTAATTCAGTCTTTAAAAATCATTCTCTTACCGATTGTATTGTATGAAAACTAAATTCCATAATTCTGTTAAATCTGGTCTATCAGCATTGACGAATTTCGCACGCTCATGACTTGTGCTACCAGTTGGACAATGATCAATGTGTATTTCCGTACATGGTCCACACGGACCAGTAGTACCCATTTCCCAAAAATTTTCTTTGCAACCAAAAGGTAATACCCTTTCACCTGGAAATCTATTAAGAATTTATAATTTATAAACATAACAATGATGTTTATATATTTTTGCTCACCCAAGACTTCGCCAAATTTCGAAACATTCTAAATCGGCCGGTAAACCTAACACCTTATCTCCTGCAAAATAGGTCACATATAATCTGTTGGGATCGATGTTGTATGGACCTCGTAAAAGTTCCAAAGCTAATTCACAGGCTTCACGCTGTTGCACCATATAATATAAGAATGTATACATATGTATAAGTCATGAAACATATAATTAAGTATACCTTAAAATAGTCTCCAAATGACCAGTTTCCTAGCATTTCAAAAAAAGTGTGATGGTAGCCATCTTGGCCAACTATAGAAAGATCATTGTGCTTGCCACCAACACGAACACATTTTTGTGAATTTGTTACTCGAGGATAAGGCGGTTGAGACTTGCCCAGGAAAATTGACTTAAACTAAATTAAAAGTACATAAATTGGGATGAAGTTACTTTTTTCAAAACATACTTGATTCATTCCGGCGTTAACAAAAGCCACGGTGGGGTCACAAAATGGCACCACTGGGCTGGATCGCACAAATGTATGATCATGATTTATTTTAAAATAATCAATGAAAGTCTTGCGTATTTCTTGCGAGCATAACACCCTTTGTAATTTATTTGCAGAAGAATACATAAAGCTTTGTTAGCGCAACTTTAATTTAAAATTCTAAATTTTTAGACGTATTGATCGTCAATTATCACTGTTATTCACAAGCGCCAGAATGAGCAATTTATCATTCTTATTAAATCATAACAATTACTAAACAATAACACTGCGTTGCCAACAACATAACTGCAAAAAATATGTAACTAACATTTTTTTATCGATGTAATATATCGATAGATAATTAGGACGTTAATATCGAGGTGACCATACAAAGGTCAGAAGAGAATTTTAAGAAACTTATTTTTATGCATCAAAGTCAATATTGTGGTGAAAATACGAAACAAATGTCAGATGGAAGAGAGATGCCGATAATTGGCAAGTTCTAGAGCTTACATCGAGAACAATTCGATCATTCCAGGCTGTAGTTGCGAAAAATCGACACAAAACCAATCAGTCGTACAGTGAGCGCGTTTATGATATCACTACAGAGAAGTAAAAATAGTGTACGTAAATTGTGTATTAAGTGATTGTAACTAGTAAAGCGAATTATTAGTTTTTGAGCAGTAAATGAGCGTTGAGTAAATTCTAAATAATTAAGAAACTGCAAATATAATTGGTGACTTTTATTTAACAATCCAGTGATCGGACTTGAAGGATTTGGGAAAACATCGAGGTTAATTTTTATTATGTAAAAACGAAGAGCGAGAAGTAAAAATCTTTTACCCTCGACTGGTAAGGGATTTGAGGTGAAAAGCTTAATTATATTTTAGTCTGCTTTCAATTATCACAGCAAAATAATTGACCCAACGCACCTCAAGTCAAGCAAATCTGATATTCTTGATAACACTCTCTCCCAGCTAGAGAACAACTCCTCAATGAGAGAACAACAAACATATGATGCTACAACTCTATTTAATCAATTTATTTGAATACAAATTTTAATATTTGTGAACATAAAGGTGCATATTTGTATTGAAGAAAAGAAATACTATGTAAGCAATAATGTGGACGATACGTATATACATAACTAAAATTTGATATAATGTAACATATTTATATAGAATGTTAAGAGTAAATAATTGCGATTTATTTTATTTAGTTTCGTTAAAACGGAATGCGTTTTTTTTTTCGTATAAAATAGTTCGAGAATCATTTACTCTGAAATATTCACTAAAAAATATTCTCAGCCTGAAAATAATTAAATTATAAAATGCGCAAACATACATACATACAAAGGACGTAAATTAGAAATTATGGATGTTACATACACATGGATAATGACAGCACATATTCCTACTTTTTTACTTCATAGAATAAAAATCTAATTGTTATAAACAAATTAAGATATTTGCTAAAATTTACAAAAATATCGATTTAAGAAAGATAAATAAATTTTTTCTGAATAAATTTCTTAGTTTATTACTTTTTAACTTTTGATATTTTTACGATGTACATATGTGTAAGCACAATAATTAAACAAGTGTTCTAATTGGTTTTTTTACTAATGTATTTCGAATATCACATAACATGGATCATACGAAAGTTTATGGAATCACACTGAAATAATAACCTAGCTTAATTGAATCGCACAAGAATAAGTGAGGCTAATATTTTTTTTACTATACGATTTGCAGTATGATCAAATATCGTTTAATATCAAAATCTAGCGGAATTTGTATTATTAGATATATTTGAGAGATGTGTTTCTGTACGTGTATATACCTAAATACACAGTTTTCAGTTTAAATCTTCGGTGAATGATATTTGGGAAGTATGACAAATTTGACATAAATATATTCAATATTTCGTAACATATCTATATTGTTTAATACCCTTTTATTTAAGTTTAGTGACTTTTTACTTTTTTTAATATTTGTTTCGACTACTTTCTAACGAATATATAAATCCACTCATTTTGATTTCTATTCAGAACGTATTTTAGACCCGTTTAATATGTTATTTCAATAAATTAATCATTTCTATTATTTTGTTACGATTATTGTGCATATAGGCCTTTGCGTGCCACAACATGTTAATTAATTTCAGATCATCCTTTTCATCCATGGCGATATCCTCATATAGTTGTGGGTTGAATCTACCAATAGCGTTGAAGTGGTTAATAAATTTATACTAATATTTCCCAGCAATGAATTGTAGCATACCTGTAGTAGGGCACACCAATAGTACTGCACCAGGCACGTGCACGGTCAACAACACGCCCATCAGAGGCTGTGGCTTGATCGACAAGCAAGTTACCTAATCAATGTATGTAGATGTGTGACAGTCGGAATAGATAATTATTTTTAGTTTACTTACAAATAGTTGAGAATCCGTAGGCTAACTTGGCTGTATCCCATATGCTATCTGGGCGGAATACATCAATATCTTTAAGTGCCGTTACTGGTATTAGACCAGTACCTAAAGAAACAACAATTGAAACCTGAAAATATTTAGGATATTTTTTTTATTGATTCGTACATAAACTTCAAAAGACATGTAATTCTAAATTATACTTTACCGGAATTGCTTCTTTTTCGCGGCCGACACTACGCAAAGCCATATTGTATTCATGTATTTCTGTCATAGCATCTAACGTTGGATTATTTGCTATTAATCCGCCATCGAGAAAATGTCCAAAAGCGCTAAGAGAATTGGATGAGGATGAATATATGTTTGTGAATAAATTTCGTAATTAAGAGATCCATTTTTCTTGAATACAATACATTACTAATTTAATCAAAGTAAGAAAAAAGGCAAGCCGAAAATAGATTCAAGTTTAAAGGAGTTATAAATGCTAGAAAGCTTTTATATAATTAAACATATAAAGTTATTGCGACTCACGAACTTAATTTTTGTTGTTTAGTTTAGTATTTATAGATGGCGTTTGAAATAGAATAAAACGTTATGATTCCAGACTTTGAAACATTATATAATTATGTTAGAAATAAATAAAAAGTTGAGGATGCACATATCATTGATGAATTGTAGGAATAAACTAACTAAATTCTAAATTAGACTTTACCGCATGCATACATCAAAATTCAAGTAAGTAAAAATTTTTTTTTATCTGTAGTTTAAAAATAAAATTTTTGAATATATCACTTTTAATAAAGGATCGTTCTACAACTCATCAATAATATATTCGATCGGCGCATTAAAAACTAACCGGAAATATGAGGGTGCTGCGCCTGTGGCTCTCGCTGCGCGCCAAACTAGTTGATCTTCTGGCGGTGGAGGTGGTACACGGCGATTGTCTGTTAATTTAAGGCAAACAAAATTTTTTTTGGTGAAATCATTAAAGTATTATACGATTACTTACTAATAGGTGTAACAATTCCCAAGATATCGCTGGCGCTGTGGTAGTTTCTGAAAAGGTGTAAATCCACCGGCTTACGATCGGCCATTACACCAGTTATCATAAGTTTTGGGTGTTTGATATCAGTCATTACAGTATACTGACCCAAATTGTCCTTTAATATGTTTTCGAAAAATTCACTAGGATATGGACGAGAGCCGACGAAGCATTGCTCTTTTAAGCGTAAGTATACACCCATGCATTGTCGCATCGTTTTGCCACAACCAAGAGCAAGTGCTAAAATACCGCCAGTACTAGTGCCAGCAATCCAGTCGAACATATGGACAATTGGTGTTTGAGAGAGTTTTTCAATTTCAAGCAACATTTGTACAAGGACCAAACCACGAATACCGCCACCATCCAAACACAATAAACGACCGCGACCATAAGGTTTTTCCCCTTTGTTATTCCCATCGCTCGCAGTGGATGCTGGTGTCGTTGGTGTCGCACCACCGGTAGCATCGCCGCTACCATTACCATCCAAACTGTTGCTGGGTGAGACTAAAGTATTCGTTATATCACGCAACATCAGTTTGTTAATGTGTACTTTTCAGAATTGCTTACATACCTTTCTTACTATCGGCATTTACTTTTGTCGTAAACATACCCAATAAAGCATCCATAATACTTTGACCCTTCTGCTCCTTTTCGGTGTCAATAATCACTGGTGGTCTGTTAAGAAGTTGTGGATAAATATATATTGACGATAACGGTAAACATTGCATTTAAAAATTACTCTGGTTTTGCAGCTCCACCATTTGAGACAGAAAAAAAGCCATCCATCGCTTGGCGACTGGTAGAGGCCAGCATATTCTCAATGTGCTCTCTTTGCTCAACTGGTTCGGGAGGCTCTGGTGGTATACCATTGTAAGATCCTTTGGCGTTACATCCACCTGGACATTTGGTGCTTGATTCTGGGCAACTGTTTAAATGTATATTTATTGTAAAAAATTAACTAAACATTTCATTATTTAACCAACATTTGTTAGTGAATATTTTTCACAATTTTCTTTAGGTACGCAAACAGTTATTATGGGTTCAACAATTGGAGTAACATGAATTATAAAAAAATTTGATCCGCTCACCGTTTAGCACCGACTGAATGCAAGATATAGAGAATTTCACATTCTTTACCGCCGTTGGAATCATTTCCAACCATGTGTCGTGGTGTCTTACCATCTTTATTTTTCAAATTTAAATCGCAACCAAAGACCACAAGACACTCCACAATCGGCACAAGTTTCTTTTCGATCGCTACATGCAAAGGTGTATTCCCATCTTTATCGAACACATCAATCTCAGCGTCATGAGCCAACAGCGTAACAACACATTCAAATCGGTTTCGCGCAACCTACACATATCGGTAAAGGCCTGTTAATATATGTGTTTCATGCGAAAATAAAATAATTCAATTTTACCATCACATGTAAGGCGGTGCGTCCATCGAAATTGGTCGCATTGATATCGCATCCTTGCATAATGAGCGCATTCAACGTTTCACGTGATGAACTCCAATGCAATGGAGTTCCGCCGAATTTCATATCCTGAGTAAATAGTTTATTGGCATTAGTTTTGAGAAAATCAGCAACCGAAGTTGGTGTATTTGATTTGTATATTTTGCTCATATTTTTGGCATTCATATTAACATCGGCACCAGCTAACAGCAAAGCCTTTACACATTCCGGTTTGTCCGACAAACAGGCTAAATGCAATGGTGGATAACCGTCAGAGTTGATGTGATTGAGATTATCAGTGCTTTTCGAAGTTAGTAACTGAAAAGAAAACCATAAACATAAATTACCATTTTTCAACGCATTGCTGTTTAACTTATTTAATTATTTCATAAATTAAGTGACAAAATACTGTTATTTAAATATGTATGAAAATAAACAAAATATTGCTAACTAGTATTCAACTTTTATGGTACAGATAAGATTGTTTATACAGCAAACCAAGACTTATACGTACATACCCTATGCGGGTTAGGGGTCCAAGAATTTTCCCGCGGCAAGGCATGCCTGTCGTAAGAAGCGACTAAAATCCAATAGTTCCCGCGACAGCCGGGTCTTTATACCGGAACGAACCGGATTTTTATCCGGCAAAGGACTATTACTCTAACAATATTCCTCAAAAACCAGTTTGGGGAATTTTTCGCGGTTACAATAACAACAACAACCTATACGTACATATAAACAAATATAAATCAGAGTTGTGAGAAATGTGTTACTATTATAATGCATTTCCACATTTATGCATTAGTTTCTAAAAAAGTTATGTCAGAGTACATTTATAAATCTACCATACAATTCTCTAAAATTTAAACAAGTTTTTGTAAATGAAACAAAAACGAAACAGTTTAGCATTTTACATACATAAATACAGTGGACCAAACAAAAACTTGTACAGGTTGATTTTGAAATTAACTATCTCTTAAACTGTATGTAAGAGTTCACTCTATGTAAGAGTAAAAAAAAAAAGAAAAATTTGGTCAGTTAGAAATGTTAAGAATTTGAATTTTTTTAAGTTATTTTTTATATTAAAAAAAAATTATTTTAAATTAATAATTTTTATATACATATTCTATCTAAATTTTTTAAATTTTATTTGAAATGAAATTTTCGTACCTCTTCAAGGCAAATTTAACTTTTTTTCATTGATTTTAGTGGTTGTCAAGATCATTTTACAGTTTATGTTTTGTTTGCTTGAATTTGTTTTGATTTTCTATTTGAGGGTGCGAAAATCTTGAGAATTATGATTTTGTGATTGTGAAGAAAAAATAGTGATACAGAAGCTTGTGTAGTTTTAAAAGACAAAGAATTTTCCTTGATTTCGACAATCACTACTCAAAAGCAAATGCAAAATACACGATAATTGTTCTATTTGTTCCCCTGCTCTCACCTTTATAAATTCGCCTTGTACGTGTTGATTCAAAATCAAAAATGCATTTTTTGTTTACATTAAAACTTTAATGTACCAACACACTTGTCACAACTCTGTTATACAACTAACATGACATTTTTCATGTGCTTTATACTTACATTTATTATTTCTTTTGTTGTACTAGCGGCGTAATGATATACAGAATTACTATTGTTATCTAAATGTTCCATTTTACATAGAGGCAATAGTGTCTTAACCATTTCGATGTTTCCAGTTTTGATGGCAAGCTAATAACGAAAAACAAATTGGCATGCTAAGATATATGTTAAAAATTTTTATACACAAAAATATTACCTGAAACGGGGACATAAGATGTACATGATCAGCGTAATCGATAAATTCCAGTACTTTCGGATTGCTGACGTAATCGACAAGATTAAAATAGGCAACCAAGTGCGCCAGTGACCAGGAAGGATTTTCTGCTAAGGCATCACAAACTCTTTGTAGACCGTTAACATTAAAGAACTGTAAGCGATGTGTTATAGGTTATGTTTATAATTTTTTTTTAACAACTAACGTAATACCTCTTTAACGATAGTGACAAATACAGGCAATCGATGGACGAAAGCATTAAATCGGTCTTCGGCATCCTGCTGAACGGGTGAACGAAACAAGCTGAAACAAGTATTGGCAGGATCATTGACGTGACGTTGAAGAATAATCTCGTAACATGCCTTTTTATCTGTAGAATTGAAGGGTGGCGAATATAGAACCATACCCTCATCTCGTCCTATCACCAATAGACTTCCCAGCGATTCGCCTTTAATTTCTAGTACCTTGGTTGGTGGCGTATCACCGCCTAGTAATCTTTGGAGAACTATTTGTAGTACGAAGAAAAATAATTCATAATTAGATAATGAAATAGTATATAACATGGCAACATCTACTGCGATATTTATACATTTATTATTCATTTGTCATTTACTTTTGAAGTGAAATGGATTCATTACAATTTATATTAATCAATGCATATTTATTCGTAGCGTATGTAATTGAGCTCGTGCAGCTTGTCTGAGTCTTACTATTTCTACATAAAGCATATTGTTAGAGTTAGTTAAAGATGATAATTATATTTTTAAGTGCAAAAGTTCAATTTTTGATAAGTCAACAGATTCTGATGAGTCAACCGGCTTTAATGGAAATATGTGCCTAGTATTGTAGTTTTGGAATAATGAAATATTACTTTAGTTTGTTGTAAAATATTTACTTTAAATACGATATTAATTTTAGCTTGAATTTGAGTTTTCGAATATGTAAATAAATATTATATGTGAGTCATAACATATGTATATACATAGTATATCCTAATATCTATGAGTGTGTGGAAATTGAGATGATTCTGTACAATTGTTGATGTAATTATTAGTTTCTTAATAACGTGTTAACTTCACTGTGAAGAAAACTTTTCCAAATTCGTAATAGGCTTTTAGATTTTTAAATATCTACATATATAACTAATATCAAATTGTTACATCAAAAAACGGCAAAAACAGATGTAATTGTGGAAAATTCCTGTGAAAATTTCGTACTGTATTCGTGTCTAACTATGCATGAAAATTCTAGAATTGAGAAACAGGGGACTTCCCTACAGAGAGCGGTTATAGAACGCACATATGTATGTACAAAATAGTTGTACTTAAAAATAGTATGTATGTAAGTTACATGGATTGTAAAATTGATAGCATTCCATCGTCACACTGGTTTATTTTTCAGCAATTTCTTAACAGAGAAATCAATAATGCATGATATATGTACACTATGTAATCACAATATATGTTCCTACACTCATACTTATGATTATGACTTTTTTGTGATATTTCCGGATCATGATAATTACGCACTAGATCCATATATACATTGTACATACATATATGTATATACAAAATCTTAGCAAATTAATTTTTATTTTGATGTTTCGAAAGTATATACTTAAGTAAGATATTGTTATAACTATTATTAACCATTAAACATAATGAAGATGTTCTATATGGCCCCTCCTGCCACGCACTATATTTTTAGTTGATAAACTTTTTCGTACGGTATAATTATTTAAATTCGTTTAACAAGAAAACTATTTCGCTAGTATAATTGTTTAAAAAATTCTGTAGAAGAAGACAGCTGTTTGGGGTAGGGTTACTGAATTACATTTTATACCATAGTACCAATTAGTGTTGCCTCTTTACTAACGGGGGCTAAAACGACGTATGAAATTAAACGAATGCCACAGCATCAACTTTTTCTTCCTCTACATTGAATTAATTCAAGACGAAAATTAACCTTAACATTTAAATTTTTTTTTTTAAAGTAGCACAAGAAGTAAAAAGAAAATGAAAACGAGGGACAGGCTGAATGTTCGAAAATTTAACAAGGCTATAAATATGAATGCCGAATTTCAAAAAGTTTGTATCGTTGGAAATGTAAGTAAAACCACTTTTTTGATTTGTAAAGTAAACGCGTTGGTGATTACACTACAGTGAAGTAATAAAAATAGAACATTGTACAATTTGTAATACAAGTGATTGTAAATAGTGAAGTGAATTGTAAATTGGATTGTGAATTACTGAGTAATAAAAGGACATTAAATAAACTCTTTATAAATAAAGAAACTGCAAATTAATTTGGCGATTTTTATTTAACAATCCAGAGATCGTACTCGAAGGATTTTGGAAATCATCGAGGTTGATTCAGCACGATCCTAACAATATACTTTGTTTACATAAATTTTGAGAAAACTCATTAAAAAAAACTTATTCTTAAAATTATGTGTTATTGACCAAAAAATAAATACTAAAATATTTTACCAAAAACAGTATAAAGATACTTTTAATTTGTTATATGACACTTTACAGTAACTTTTAAATGGTGTAAAAAATTTGTTTAAATAAGGGAATTATATTTACCTTTAAAACTCTTTGAAATTCGGTTTATAAATTTTCGAAATATTGACGGTCTATATTCTGAACCTATTCTTATATAGACTGTTATTGTGCTTCAAACATAATATATTGTTAAGATTTTGCTAAATAACCTCGATCATTTCCCAAATCCTTCGAGTCTGATCACTATAATGTTTGTTGTCAGTTTCTTAATTATAAAGAATTTACTCAATGCTAATTTATTGCTCAATAACTAACAATTCACTTCACTATTTACAATCACTTATATTACAACTTCCACGATGTACCATTTTCACTTCACAGAAGTGTTAATACCAACGAGTTCCCTTTATATCAGATGAAAAAGAAAGGCCGATAGCCGGTATGTTCTAGCGCATGAGTCGAGACTATTTGTTATCATCGATCATATTCGATCAGACTATAGGAAGAATAATCGGTTTAGTTCATAAGGGCGAAGCATAATTGAAGAATCAGTCATTCATAAAGTGAACTCGCTAACATTACTGTGAAGTAAAAATAGTACATTGTGAAATTTCTAATATAAGTGATTGTAAGCAGTAACATTAATTGTTAGTTATTGTGTAATAAATTAACATTGAGTAAGTTTTTTATAATTAAGAAACTGCAAGCATAGTTGGCGAATTTTATCAACATTCCAGTGATCGTCGGCCTCGGAGAATTTGGGAACGGAATCTTACAGTGGCAACCTAAGTTTTTCTTTTGTTTTGCTATTGAGGTTTTTTTTGTGTCAAAATTGACTTTTAAGCTGTCAAGCAAAAGGGAAGCCAAAAATTCTTCCGTAATCGAAAAGTTTATAGGTGCGCAAAAATATTTTATTCTCGTTTTTTGAGGTGTTAAAAAATTTCAGTAAATTTATGTTAAAATTTTGTGTTAATGTACTTACCGTCTAAGAGATATATCAAATAATTTTTAATTCAGAACGTGCCACGATAAAAAGAATTAAGAGACGCTTTTGGTTGGGTGTAGCGGATTTTAGAAAAATTATTGCCTTTCGAGAGAAGATAAATTCTATTATTGTAAAAAAGGAACACTTTGTTTTGGGCACTACTTCCAAAAAGTACTTAATTAAAACTAAATAATTTCCAGTTAGAAGCAGAAACCAGTATGTGTGAGATTCTTAAATAATAATATTAATTTACTCTTGTCCCTTAAATAACTTTGTCGAATTTTTTTAAGCGTATATTCGCAGTTTAAACATTTGTTACATATGTAGTAATTTTCATTATACATTTGTTTAGAACTTAAGCTTAATATCGGTAATATCAATTTGTTTGCAAACAGTTCCCCTAATAACAAATATACCCTATACTTCCTCTTTGCTCCACCTGCAAAACGCAGCGAAGTACGTAGATAACATAATAGACTTAATCAATTTTGCAGTTGATTTAACTGTTGTTTTTGCTTATTTTTAGCATTCGCGAATACATCGCCGGCTTAGATTAGGTGCAAACTAATAGTGAATACATAATAAAAGTAACAAAAATAAATTTACTAACACACCAACGATAATTGAACGACGCAACAAAGTATAAACATAAAGACCTTATCGAAAGAACAAAAGTATCATCCTCAGAATAATGCAGGACTCGCCAGATGCAAAGAAGCCTTGTAAGGGCATACTGAAGAATTCCAGTAGTTTTGATAAGCCCGGTGCCGCCAGGTAAATTTATTGACAAGGTCAATGTCAAATCAAATAATCCAATTAATTTGTGAAACATATGTATATATGTATCTTCATACGTCTACATATATTTTATAAATGTTCTTGGTTACAGTTATCGCAAAAGTGCGAAATTTGATGAATTAAATGTACTGCAAACCTACCATCCACTTGACAAAGATTATGGTCATATGAAAATTGATGAGCCAAAAACGCCATACAACTACGTTATTCCAGATTTAGCGCATACCGATGCTTTGGACGCGAATTTGCTCGCGGAAAAGTATTATAAATTTTGCCTCTTTATGATCTGCCTAAAATTAAAACTAATTACATAATTCTTACAGATTACGCATCGCAGCAAGTACTCAATCGCCTGCATTTGGCTCTGACGATATTTCTGACGAAGAAAACATTGATGAAACGCCAGAAGAGAAAGGTATGCGAATCATAATCGCTTTTCTTATTGTTAAATATGTTATCTTACAGTTCGTCGTCTGGAGTTTGAACGTCGCAGAAAGGCTCATTACAACGAATTCGAAGCAGTTAGACTCGCGCGTAAATTGATTGAGGAAGAGTTGGGCGATGAAGATGACGAACATGATATATCATCCATTGGCGAGGATGTTAAATCTGGAATTTCTACCGAGAAATCTAATGTAGGAGAGACAGAACTTCATAGTGAACATTCAGTAGAAGAAACTTTAGCAAAAGGTGTTGCAGAAGAGGAGGCTGGTAGCAGTGAGCGGGACACAGAACTAGAGTCTTCCGATACAAACAGAGGATCCTCAATCAATATGGATGTGGATGCACAATTGCAACCCTCGCATCCCTGTTATGGAAGGGATTAGTATAATATAAATAACTAAAATCATACTCAAATGCGTTAGTATATGTTCACGTTGCAGCAGTAAAGCAATTACAAGCATAATTTAACATATAAATCAACGACTAAAACATAACGTGATCGCTCTTAACATGAAATCAAATCTTGACAATTATATACATACATACATGCTTATTTAAAGCAAAGAAGAGAATGAAAATAAGTAAATCAATATTGTATTAATCAAAGCGTCGCTTTATAGTTTGCGTAAAACAAAACGAACCAACAAAAATTGCTTTAAATTCAAAATTAATAATAATATTTATAATAATAATAAAATAAGTTTGATTTATTTATGTACATTATACTAAAAGAAGCATATGAACTTGCTAATTTGTTGTTTTACGAATAAAGGCTTGAAAAAATGCTAAAACATATGACATTAAACATACATGCACGTAAATGAAATCTGTAAAGATTATATGCCACTTGTGTCGTACGTATTGAATATGTAGTATACGTGTTTAAAATTTTTACAGGAAAACTAATGCCTTTGGAGATATTAGTTTGTCACGGAAAATGCTTACTTAAAGTAATTATTACGAACGGAAAAATTTGGGAATACATAATTTATTATATTAATCGTATTACTAATTATTATACTAACTGCATTTATTTGTTTGGAAATTAATATGAAAAAATCATTTTTAAACATTTTAATATAAAAAGTAAAAATAATCATGAAATATATAATTTTTCAAGCTATATGAGAAATACTAAAAAAATAGAAATTAAAAAAAAATTGAAAAAATTAATAAAAAAATTAAATTACAAAGGCAAACGAATTGAGAAATATTCAAAAAATGTATTTTAATCTCTGTCACTCAATTCATTTCAAGGCAATATTAATAATAAAAATTAACTTAAATTGAACTAGATGGAAAACATATATCTGTATATGCATGTTGCTGGGTTTAAATTTTATTATTTTTGTGCTACAATTTATTAAAATATATAAATTAAGTGCCACATAATGCATTTCTCAATGAAGACCTTAAATTCGGCCAAAATTCTCTGTTGTTATACATATGTACATGATATACTTATATACATATGTACGTATGTATAACCACGAGATTTCTAAAATAAAAATTATATTTAATATAAATTTAGGAACAGAAGAAGCTCTAAAAATGCAGTTGCCAACAATTATCGAAACGTAATTTTAAGTTCCGAGCCAATCGCTTAAAATGCGACGTTCCTGATTTATACATATGTATATACGTACATCATTTCGTAATTTTCATTTCACAACACTGATTGGCGAAATTGGTGAAAGACATTTGGGAGATTGTGTTTCCAAATTATGCAAACTAAATAAATCACAAATATACTATATGTACATTCAGTTTATTAAACAAAAACCTTAGCCCGTAAGATTAAACAACCTAACATTTATTATATGGATTATATAATATTTTTACTCATACATATGTTAAACAGATTTTGCTTCGCCGATATGGAATTGTGTTCAAAAAGTTAAAAGTGGTGATTAAAAGGAAATAATTCATAAAAAAATAACTTTATTTTGTCGACGATGGTGTGGCTGAGTTGTTTCATAATTATTTACAAAATTATGAAATTATAATAATATTATGAAAGAGAATCAGGTTTTTTACTGAATGATTTATATTGTTACGATCTTGCTGATTAACCTCGACGATTTCCTTAATCTTTCGGGTACGACCTCTGGATTGTTAAATAAAATCGCCAACTTAATTTGCAGTCTCTTTATTTATAAAGACTTAATTAATGTCCTTTTAATTATTCGGTAATTCACAATTCAATTACAATTTACGTTACTATTCACAATCATTTGTATACAACCTTCACAATGTACTGTTTTTATTACTTTACTGTAATGTAATCTCCACGAGTTTAATTCACAACTGATTGCTTTTGCAGCCGTACGTCGCCCTTATATACTTGTTTGCTGCTTGAAAACGAAACCCCCGGAATAATCTCGTCCATACGATAATCCTCTCGGTTACGATAATCGTTTCGGTTACGATAATCGTCTCGTACGCTCTAGAAGATGTCAGTTGTCGGCTCCTCTCTTTCATCTGTCATTCGCTTCGCATTTTCGCCACACTGCCCTCCACCTAAGTCTGATCGTCCCGATCAGACACATTCGCTGTTCCAAACGCAGCAAGCCTCTCTAGGTGGATCACTTTCATCTTGCTTCCTGGGCTCCCAACATTCTGGATTCGATACACTGCATCATTCAGCCGTTTGATTACCTTATATGGACCCTCTCAAACGCATTGAAGTTTTTGGGACAAACCTCTCTTCCGTTGTGGACTGCACAGCAACACCAAATCTCCACTTTGGAAGCCTTCAGAGTTCATTGCTTTGTCATACCTGGCCCTCAATTTGTAATGGTTTCGTGGTTTTGGCCCTTTAGTTGCTATGCACTTCTTGCAGTTAGCAACCCACTAAGCAATCGATTGACGACAACCAACCCAATAGAACCTCTGTTTGATCTTCTCCAGCATTTTCCTAATGCTTAGATGCTCTCCACTAGGACCATTGTGAAATTCCTTAAGAATATCCGGAATTCTTAACCTCGGAACTACTATAAGCTTCCGAGAGCACTGGCCATCTTCACTTTCCCATACTCTATGCAAACAGCCAGATATTAACTCTAAATTGTTCCATTGTGCCCAGTATGCCTTCGCGATGGAACTTCCCTTTGCCATTTGTTCCTTACTTGGCCGTCTGTTCACCTCCAATCCGCGCATTACCAATTCCAAGTCTGAGTCTTCTTGCTGACATTTTCTTAAGTGGCTTGCCTCCCATTTTCCTGCTCATGTAATTGTTATTCGCTGGACGTCTATTATGCCTTCAGCTTTTGAGCATCGTTTGCGTCGTCTTTCCTCTCTGTTGGAGCTCGACTGGCATTCGCGTGCGAAGTGACCTGCTTCACCGCAACTGAAGCACTTTCCATCTTGATTCTTAACACCACGATTCATTCCTGCTATCGACTTCAGAGTTTTCAATATTTCAGTCCTCACTCTGCTGTTTCAACCTCCACTTTATTAACTTTGTATGCTGGTCTGCTTATGAGTGCCGCCGTTTCACGTGTTTGAGCATACGCCACTGTTTCAGCGAATGTTAACTTTGGATTCGCATATGTCTCCCGCTTGGTATAAACGTCTTTTATGCCGCTGATGAATTTTTGTGTTTTCACCCTTTCAAGATGCTCACCTGATGCGTCTCCGATGGCTAAATGAGCCAATCTCTCAATTTCCGAGGCATATTCCTGTAGAGATTCGTTGGGTTTTTGGTCGCGCTTTTCTAACTCCATCTGGTAAATTTGTCTTCTGTGTTCGCTACCATAGCGTCTTTCCAGGGCTCGCATCAATCCGTCATAATCATTTCTCTCATAATCAGGTACAGTTTGTAAAAGTTCTGCCGCAGGTCCTTCCAAAGCAACGAATAGTGCAGCAGATTTTTCCTCCATGCTCCATTTATTGGTTTCAGCCGTCTTCTCAAACTGGAGCTTGAAGACTTGGAAGGGAATTTTTCCGTCAAACGATGATGTTTTTACCTTGGGAGCGTTCACTGAAGTGGTTGGACGATTTAACTGCAAATCCCGGAAACGACCTTCCAATGTGTTGACTTTGGCTTCAATTAATTCTTCTATTTTTTCTTGCCGACCGTGCAATTTGTTGACTTTGCTCTCAATTAGATCCTGTCTTTCCTTAAGTTCTGCATTGTCTTTCTCCAGATTTTGCTGTATTTGCGCGATTGTTCCTTCTAATCCATCAAACTTTGCATCCATCTTTTCTGATATCTTGACATTCATTGCAGAATTACGGGCATCCTGTGCATCCAGCTTTTGTGAGATTGCAGCCAATAACATGTTCATGTCAATACCCGCAGATGAGCTAGGGGCCTTTTCTTGAATCTTACTTGATGGCTGCTCTAACTCCTTCGCAGAATCACTAGCCTCTTCCTTGTCAACATCCTTCAAGGATACATCTTCATCCTCGCGGCGGAATTCGTACTGGTTCAAGTCGATGCCTTCGGCTTCCATTGATTCTCGCAGTCTCGATTGCAGCTCTGCCTTATTTCCTGTTGTAGACAATCCTCGCTTTGCCAACTCCTTCTTGAGAGAGGAGGTATCGTCAAATCTTGAATCTTCATCATTTTTCAGTTATTATCCTCTGGAATTTATTTAACAATCCCACTTCTGACACCAATTGTTACGATCTTGCTGATTAACCTCGATGATTTCCTTAATCTTTCGGGTACGACCTCTGGATTGTTAAATAAAATCGCCAACTTAATTTGCAGTCTCTTTATTTATAAAGACTTAATTAATGTCCTTTTAATTATTCGGTAATTCACAATTCAATTACAATTTACGTTACTATTTACAATCACTTGTATATAACTTTCACAATGTACTGTTTTTATTACTCTACTGTAATGTAATCTCCACGAGTTTAATTCACAACTGGTTCACGACTGGTTGCTGACTGACTCTCTTGCAGTCGTATGTCGTCCTTATATACTTGTTTGCTACGTGAAAACGAAACCCCTGGAATTATTGCGTCGTTTACGATAATCGCAATCGCGTCGTTTACGATAATCGCCTCTTACGTTCAATATTGTGGCGAAAATGCGAAGCGAATGACAGATGAAAGAGAGGAGCCGACAACTGGCACGTTCTAGAGCGTAAACGAGGCGATTATCGTAAACGACGATTATCGTAAACGAAGCAAATATCGTAAACGAGGATTATCGTAAACGAGGATTATCGTAAGCGAGAGGTTTATCGTAAGCGAGAGGTATATCGTAAACGACGCGATTATTCCAGGGGTTTCGTTTTTCAAGCAGCAAACAAGTATATAAGGACGACATTCGACTGCAAGAGCAATCAGTTGTGAATTAAACTCGTGGAGATTACATTACAGTAAAGTAATAAAAACAGTACATTGTGAAAGTTGTATACAAGTGATTGTAAATAGTAACATAAATTGTAATTGAATTGTGAATTACCGAATAATTAAAAGGACATTAATTAAGTCTTTATAAATAAAGAGACTGCAATTTAAGTTGACGATTTTATTTAACAATCCAGAGGTCGTACCCGAAAGATTAAGGAAATCATCGAGGTTAATCAGCAAGATCGTAACAATTGGTGTCAGAAGTGGGATTGTTAAATAAATTCCAAAGGATAATTATTGAAAAATGGTGAAGATTCAAGATTTGACGATACCTCCTCTCAAGAAGGAGTTGGCAAAGCGAGGATTGTCTACAACAGGAAATAAGGCAGAGCTGCAATCGAGACTGCGAGAAGCAATGGAAGTCGAAGGTATCGACTTGAACCAATACGAATTCCGCCGCGAGGATGAAGATGTATCCCTGAAGGATGTTGACAAGGAAGAGGCTAGTGATTCTGCGAAGGAGTTAGAGCAGCCATCAAGTAAGATTCAAGAAAAGGCTCCTAGCTCATCTGCGGGTATTGACATGAACATGTTATTGGCTGCAATTTCACAAAAATTGGATGCACAGGATGCCAAGATATCAGAAAAGATGGATACACAGGATGTCCGTAATTCACAAAATATGTCTGCAATGAATGCCAGCATTACATCACAAATGGTTGAACAGAGGGAGCAAATATCATCCTTAGGAGGAACAATCGCGCAAATACAGCAAAATCTGGTGAGAGACAATGCGGAACTTAAGGAAAGGCAGGATCAAATCGACACGCGACAAGACAAAATAGAGGAGCTAATTGAGACCAAAGTGAACACATTGGAAGGTCGGCAAGAAAAAATGGAAGAGTTAATTGAAGCCAAAGTCAACACATTGGAAGGTCGTTTCCGGGACTTGCAGTTAAATCGTCCAACCACTTCAGTGAACGCTCCCAAGGTAAAAACACCATCGTTTGACGGAAAAATTCCCTTCCAAGTCTTCAAGCTCCAGTTTGAGAAGACGGCTGAAACCAATAAATGGAGCATGGAGGAAAAATCTGCTGCACTATTCGTTGCGTTGGAAGGACCTGCGGCAGAACTTTTGCAAACTGTACCTGATTATGAGAGAAATGATTACGACGGATTGATGCGAGCCCTGGAAAGACGCTATGGTAGCGAACACAGAAGACAAATTTACCAGATGGAGTTAGAAAAGCGCGACCAAAAAACCCAACGAATCTCTACAGGAATATGCTTCGGAAATTGAGAGATTGGCTCATTTAGCCATCGGAGACGCATCAGGTGAGCATCTCGAAAGGGTGAAAATACAAAAATTAATCAGCGGCATAAAAGACGTTTACACCAAGCGAGAGACATATGCGAATCCAAAGTTAACATTCGCTGAAACAGTGGCGTATGCTCAAACACGTGAAACGGCGGTACTCATAAGCAGACCAGCATACAAAGTCAATAAAGTGGAGGTTGAAACAGCAGATGTGATGACCGAAATATTGAGAACTCTGAAGTCGTTAGAAGGGATGAATCGTTCTGGTGGCAAGAATCAGGCTGGGAAATGCTTTAAATGTGGAAAGCCTGGTCACTTCGCACGCGAATGCAAAACGGGCTCCAGCATACAAGAAGGACAGCGAAAACGGAAGGCTGACGAAGATAAACCATCAACTTCTCAGTCGTTAAACTAAAACGAGCCAGTCTAAAAGGGCGTATGCTGGCTCCTGCAATTGAATGCCCCATAATCTCCGTCTCGCAAATTGGTAGGAAAACGAGCAACATTACTATTGGTGGATATGTGGATGGACGAGCGCGAAAATTAACAGTGGATACGGGCGCATCACACTCCATCATTCGAACTGACCTGATCGCTAAAGAAGTGAGACCATTACCTGGAGCAATATTGAAAACGGCGACTGGTGAGGACACACAAGTGGTGGGAGAAGTAACATGTGAGGTCTCAATAGGGAATGTGACGGTGTTACACAGCTTTATAGTCGCGCAGATCGTAGATGAGGTAATCATAGGAGTGGACTTCTTGATGGAGCAAGGTATCAAGATCGACTTGAATAACAAGGTTATGGAGTATAAGAACATGGAAGTACCACTAAGCATGGGCTACGATTCCACATACAGCAGCAAACAAGTGGTCTTAGAAGGCAGTGAACTGATTCCACCGAAGTCAGAAGCAGTTGTTTGGGCGAAAATTAATGGAGATTGTGGGACAAACAAATTGTGGGTTGTCGAAGCAGCACAAAATTCTACACTGGACTTACTAATTGGAAAAACCCTGACTAAGACACGAAAGAATGGACGCATCCCAGTGAGAGTATTAAATGACCAGATCATTAGTAAAAATTCCTAGTGGAACTGTATTAGGGCAATGTCAAGAGGTAGAAGCCATTATTAATAGCAATGATTCATCTGGAATCGACTCTATTGGCAGCAAGAAGATGGAGGAAGATATCAATGCATGGACGCAAGGGTTGGAAGACAAGTACAAGCACAAGGCCAGTCAGATGATCCGCAAATACTCCAACATATTCGACAAGGATGGCAACAAACCAGGCAGGACCAACGTAGTGAAGCATAGCATTGATACTGGTGACGCAAGACCAATTCGTCAAGCTCCTCGAAGCGTTCCACTAGCCAAACGTGACGCTGTTGGCCAAATAATTAGGGAAATGAGCGAAAGCGATGTTATCGAACCATCGGCAAGTCCATGGAGCTCTCCGGCGGTACTCGTAAAGAAGAAAGATGGCCAGTTGCGGTTCTGCGTGGATTATCGGAGATTAAATGATGTCACAAAGAAAGACAGCTATCCTTTGCCCAGGATCGATGATACACTAGACTCGTTAACTGGCACAGAATGGTTCTCAACACTTGACCTTAAGAGCGGGTATTGGCAAGTAGAAGTGAGTGAAGAAGATAAAGAGAAGACAGCGTTTAGTGCCGGCAACGGTCTATGGCAATTTACGGTAATGCCATTTGGGTTATGCAACGCTCCTGCCACTTTTGAAAGATTAATGGACCATGTGCTCAAAGGACTACACTGGAAGACCTGTTTGGTGTATCTGGATGACATAATCGTATTATATCGGAAAGAGCTTCGACGAACATCTGAGTAATTTGGAAGAAGTTTTCCAGAGAATAGCTGGCGCTGGTCTTAAACTAAGTCCTAAGAAGTGCTCTTTATTCAAGAAGGAGGTGAATTACTTAGGTCATCAAGTAACCACGAAGGGCGTGTGTACTGCGAAGGAAAAAATAGAAGCAGTGAAGGATTGGCCGATACCCAGAAATTTGCATGAATTAAGAAGTTTCCTTGGGCTGTGTACTTACTATCGTCGCTTTGTTCCGAATTTCGCCAGCGTAGCTCATAGTCTCCATGAACTCACAAGGAAAAATAAATCTTTCGAGTGGAAAACTGAACAAGAGGATGCTTTCCAAGCTTTAAAAGAACGACTATGCACTGCACCTATGCTAGCGTACCCGGTTTCAGGTGCAACATTTATTCTGGACACAGATGCTAGTGGTTATGGCATAGGAGGGGTACTTTCGCAAGTGATTGATGGGTAGGAGAAGATAGTTGCCTACTATAGCCGGTCTATTGGGAAACCAGAGCGGAACTACTGCGTAACGTGGAGAGAACTATTAGCGTTGGTGGATTGCATTAAACACTTCCACAAATATCTGTATGGTCAACATTTTCGCGTTAGAACGGATCATGCAGCGCTGATGTGGCTACTACAGTTCAAGAATCCCGAAGGGCAGCTTGCACGGTGGATTGAGAGGCTGCAAAGTTATGACTTCACCATCGAGCACCGCAAGGGTAATACGCACGGAAATGCTGACGCTATGTCCCGTCGACCATGCAGTTTGGAATGTAAGCATTGCTCAAAAGCAGAGGGTAAGGAAGACATAATAGACGTCCGGCTAATGACAGTTACATCAGCAGAAGAGTGGGAGGCAAGTCACTTAAGGAAATGTCAGCAAGAAGATCCGGACTTGGAATTGGTAATGCACGGATTGGAGGAGAACAGACGGCCAAGTAAAGAACAAATGGCAGCGGAAAGTCCCATCGCGAAAGCATACTGGGCACAATGGAACAGTTTAGAATTGATATCTGGCTGTTTGCATAGAGTATGGGAAAGTGAAGATGGCCAGTGCTCTCGGAAGCTTATAGTAGTTCCGAGGTTAAGAATTCCGGATGTTCTTAAGGAATTCCATAATGGTCCTAGTGAAGGGCACCTAGGCATTACAAAAACGCTGGAGAAGATCAAGCAGCGATTCTATTGGGTTGGCTGTCGTCAATCGGTCGCTGAGTGGATTGCTAATTGCACGCAGTGCATTGCAGCTAAAGGGCCAAAGTCACGAAGTCATGGGCAGATGAAGCAGTATAACTCAGGTGCACCATTTGAGCGGGTTGCCATGGATGTAGCCGGTCTATTTCCTATGAGCAGACAAGGAAACAAATACGTTCTTGTGGTTATGGACTACTTTAGTAAATGGCCTGAGGTCTACCCAATTCCAAACCAGGAAGCGAAAACAGTTGCGGATGCATTCACTCACAATTGGGTTACCAGATACGGTGCGCCTATAGAATTGCACTCAGACCAAGGAAGAAACTTTGAAGCGGCGGTGTTCCAAGAGATGTGCCAGATACTTGGTATTCGGAAAACGCGAACGACAGCCCTGCATCCTCAATCAGATGGCATGGTGGAGCGATTCAACCGGACCCTGGAAGAGCACTTGCGGAAAGTAGTGGACAAGAATCAAGATGATTGGGATGTACACATACTGCTTTTCCTTATGGGATATCGGTCCGCAGTGCATGAAACAACAGGTCAAACACCTGCCAGGATACTGTTTGGTAGTGAACTTCGGTTGCCCAGCGATTTAAAATTTGGAATAACTGGTGATGCGAGAAGAATTGGGAAGGAAGCGTCTACTGTTCTCGAGGAAGAATTAAGAGAGATACATGCTCTTGTGAGGCAGCGAACTCAAATTATGAGTGACAAAATGAAGGCTAGGTATGACAAGGCGATGAACTCCGAAGGCTTCCAAAATGGAGATTTGGTGTTGCTGTACAATCCACAACGAAAGAGAGGTTTGCCCCAAAGCTTCAATGCAATTGTGAAGGTCCATACAAGATAATCAAACGACTAAACGACGTAGTGTATCGAATACAAACTGTGGGGAGGCCGAGAAACAAGATGAAAGTGGTTCACCTAGAGAGGCTTGCTGCGTTTGGAACAGCGAATGTGTCTGATCGGGACGATTAGACTTAGGTGGAGGGCAGTGTGGCGAAAAGAAAGAGAGGAGCCGACAACTGGCGCGTTCTAGAGCGTAAACGAGGCGATTATCGTAAACGACGATTATCGTAAACGAAGCGAATATCGCAAACGAGGATTATCGTAAGTGAGAGGTTTATCGTAAGCGAGAGGTATATCGTAAACGACACGATTATTCCAGGGGTTTCGTTTTTCAAGCAGCAAACAAGTATACAAGGCAAACAAGTATATAAGTAATAAAAACAGTACATTGTGAAAGTTGTATACAAGTGATTGTAAATAGTAACGTAATTGTAATTGAATTGTGAATTACCGAATAATTAAATACACATTAATTAAGTCTTTATAAATAAAGAGACTGCAATTTAAGTTGGCGATTTTATTTAACAATCCAGAGGTCGTACCCGAAAGATTAGGGAAATCATCGAGGTTAATCAGCAAGATCGTAACAATATGAATGGATAAGTCACAATTTTCTGTTTGTTCTAGACTAATAAATGACGAGACAGAGAGAGAGAGAGAGAGAGAGAGAGAGATGAAGAAAGAAAAAAAGAGGGAGATAGAAAGAGAGAGAGAGAGAAACAGAGGGAGAGAGAGTGAGAGAGAGGGAGAGAGGTAAACTTACAGTTTTGTTGACTTTCGTGGAATACATATTGTAACGAAATTGCTAAGTTCGCCTTGATGATTTTCCAAATTCTTCGAGTCCGATCACTGGATTGCTAAACAAAACTCCCAAAATTTGTTTGTTCGGCTTCTTAACCGTCAGGAATTTATTTGTACAATTTTCGTCTTTAGCCAACGGCTTATTTTACAATTATTTATGATACACACTTAGGATCTGCTTCACTCAGCTCATCCGTTTTTAAAACACACACAGCTCACAGCAATGTTAACTCCACTAAGTTGTCTACTCGTCTCTTCTTGTTATAGCGGCTGCCTCTCTTTTTATACCTGAATGACCCAACCATTCTGTTCACGCGCTTAAGGATAGGCTGATTGTTCGTTTGGCTGCGGTAGCTGCAGCTATTCCGTTCACCCTTAACGACGTGGAATTTCCTTTAATCTGTCTACCCTTTTGTTTGTCCTTGGTATGGGTAATTTGCATTATACGACCGCTTCTTTATATTGCATTTACATTGTCAACAGTTTTGTTTGTCCTTGGTATGGGATTTTCGTCACAATATAAAGCTGAAAATTCCACCACCCAAGAGGACCCATTTCCTGGGTGTCGTAGATTGGCATTGCGGGCTCCGAAATATGTCTACCGGTATATATAAATATATTTAAAAATTCTAAAGAAAGTGCGAGTCGTTTAAATCTTCCAACAAGTAATTCTTTATTTTCCGTAGGGAAAGGGAACAAGCACTCTGCTCTCAACTAACAAACACAAAACTTTATAACATCATATATAAATTTATATAATTTTGCCGGTTAAAATCGGGCTTTAGGAAGAGGAAAGAAAAAGTTTTGTAAAACGATCAGCCACTGAATGAACGTCCTAAAAGAGATGCATTTAATGGCTACAACTAAAATCGAAAAAGCCTGTGTACTGTCTTGGTAACACTGAACTTGTTTAAAGTTTTTGTTATTGTATTATTAATCATCGGCTTAAATCCCAAACTCGGGAAAATTAAACAAATGGTTCCATAGAGTGATGTCTTTTTGACACTGTTCTCGAAACTCTCCACCACACGCAGAAGTCTCATTGACTTGGATATTGATAAGGAGTGCTCGAGCGGCCACATCTCTGATCTTTCCAGATGCCAGATACCTAAAGCTTTCGTTGGTGCAGTCCACGCAGACTCTTTTTAAACTAACTATACATCATAAAAATAAAGAAACATTGGTCACAACTTACAAACTGCATCGGCAGATTAAAAGTTACGCTGTATCTTTATGCCGAAGACTAGGGAGGCAGACACAGGTGAGAATATTTCAGGATCGTAACGGGAAATCATCTGATGTCGTCTTTAAATTACCTTAACTACCAAACATTTGTGCTTCAAGTTAAGTAGCATTTAATGCTTTGCCGTATACTCGTATATCTGACTTTATTCAACCGCTTTGGAAACCACTAATTATTGCAAACGAGCTGCAGTAGTAATCCAATTAGGGGCGGGAGATTTTTGGATACTCAACACCTACCTAACTAGACCTGATATCGACGTACCTGACGTATATATGTCCAGTATACAATAAGTTCCTGTACGACACTAACCATCTCAATTATATTAGTCGGTTTAAAGAGTGTATTTAAAACGACTAATATAATACTCGCCTCGCTTTGATCCGAGCAAACGGCTTTTGGGTCTCCCTTCAGATGTCCTCGATAACAAAAATTGAAAAACGGAGTTTACACCAAGGGACATGCATCAATTTCTTTGCTGAATATGGTCGAACGAAATCACGACTCAGCACAAATGTTCTCACTTTAACCCAATCTATAAGCAGGGGAATCCCACAAGATACGCTAATTATTGTGGAATATGATAAGTGTACTCAACATGCATATAGGGTGTATTCAACCTAGGTGAGAGATAACAATATGAGCTAAAACCAAGTAGAGAAGGCACAATCTAGTAAAAGACCGTACAACTACTGACGTATGCTGAAGATATTAGTACAAGGTGATCCAAGTAGAGGTACTTTTTTCAATAGCCTTTTTTTGACAGATCACGCGAGAGTCGTGTCAAGCTGTCATGTTTTGTTTGTTTAGTGCATTTCATCATAGAAAGATTTACGTCGGAACTATGTTTAAAAATCATTCAACTTTATTACGAAAATTCACGTTCTGTAAAGAATGGGTTTCGCGTGCCTCACTCAACTTAATGGTCAACATAATCGGTCTACTGAGCGTACTATTCCCGACACCATCACCCATCTTAAGACCCAGCCTTCATTATTGGATGATGTTCGACCGAATGGACCACGTCCAGCACGCAGTCAAGAAAATATAGCGGAAGCAGCTGAGAATGTACACAAAACCGTGGAGAGTCAACAAGATGGCGCCACTTCCCACACATTGCATCAATCAATGGATTTATTGAGATAACACATCGGTGAGCAGATAATTTCACATTTTGGGCAGTTCGATCGGCCACCAAGATCGTGTAATCGTGTGAGGATATGCAGGCAGTTATCAGTCGAAATGCTCGAACGAATCATCGAAAATTGGACTCAACGGCTGGACCATCATTTGAAAGAGATTATCTTCAAAAAAATAAATGCCAAAAAATGTTCTTTCGAATAATAATAATAAATAATCCCCATTAAATTTGAACTTTCTGCGTGTTTTTCTTTAAAAAAGTAGGGAACCTCGAAATGGATCACCTTTTAGTTCTGCTTTCTCTAGACTGGGTAAAGAGCGAAGCAGTCTGGCAATGAGCGAGAACAAGACTAAATATCTTCTGATATGAAGCAAGTAGGTAACGTGTGCGCATCTTAAGTCCTTTGGCTGAGAGTCATAATTTTGAAAAAGTAGTTACTCGTAATACTATCTAGAAACAGCTTTTAAAGCCAACACAGAAACACTCTTACCAGGAGGACGAAACACTTAAAAAGAGCTTTTTGGACTGAGTAGGCTAAATGTTCTCTCGATGTTAAAAGACAAAGTTCCAAAAGTTGCTCTCTTTTCCGACCTGTTATATAATACAGAGGTATGGACGATGACAACATCCCAAGAGTTAGCACTAGAAGTTTTAGAGCTAAAAGTGTTGCTGACGATTTATGGTGCATCACAGCCGATGGAACCATGAGATTTGCGAGATATACAGCGAAGGCTTTGCTGGCTGGGGCGTGTACTCGGAATAGATGACAACATTTCAGCTATGAAAATTTTCGATGATGTACCCATCAATGGAAGCAGAGTAAAAGGGTTACTCCGTTGGGAAGATCAGTTCGAAAGAAATCTGGCCCCATTTGGTTTCTCTAATTGACGCTGAATTGTGAAAAGCAGAAGTGGAATTAGTGCCTACCTCAATTAAGAATTAGTGAATCTAATCTTAATGGAAATATTTCGTATAAGGGGTTAGGTGGATTTGAAAATTAAGAAAAAGAAAAATCGATTTTTTTGTCTTATTAAATTGAAAAATTTGTTTAAAATATTCTCCTGAAAATTCGAATGGATCAGAGTAAAATTCTAAGAGATAGACCTTTTGGAAGTACCGCCCATCAGGCCATGTCTGTGTCACTTTGTAACTTGAAACGCGTTTAACTCAAAACTCTATTTTTCAAGTCGGTGGACACGATTTCGCGAAAAGTTATAAAGCGATTTTGTTCAAATTTGGCACACATGGTGCATGGCGAAAATTTGATAAAAAAAATGTGGTTTTTCGTTCAAAGTCTGTCAAAAATTCAAATTTAATTTTTTTTCCTTCGTCCAATAGCGAGATTTATCCATGTACTACCGAAATAATTTTTGGTTTTTTGATTTTAGATGAAGCAATAATGAGTTAAGGTGTCCACGGCAAGAGTATTTTCTTTTGAGACGTCAAGGGAGATGAGGTACCAACGGCTGAGTTTTCGGAATTTTTGAATAAAAAATTCACAAAATACTGCTCAAATACGTATCTTTGATAAGGTGAATTGTTGGAATAAAATATATGATTAAATATAAAAAAAATAGTGTAAGTTCCTTTTTTTTAACCTCTGAAACCCACCTAACCCCTTAAATTCCAGGAACTTACCAATAAACATACTTTCGTCGAAATAATAAAATAACAACACTTTTTTTTCTCCGGTTGGTCAGAGAGATGTACAAATTTACATTTATTTATTTAAGTTCATCAATTTTTTGATCTAATGTAATTGTGTACCTTCTTAATCCATCAACTAATCACATCGTTTAAAATGTGGAGTTAATTGGAGAGTCAAATTAATGAGTTTTTTTCATAAGCAATTTGATGTTAATTATGCCAATTTCGTGAAACATTGGAAATTTATGAAACAAGGTTTCCTAAATGAACAATGTTTTGTTATTCTAATATTTTTTTTTTGTTGATTTCTTTTTAATTTGTTTTTTTACATAGTTTTTATTATGCGAATTTTACAAAGTAATTTTAAGTACAAATTCGTTATTGATCGTTTATGTATATGTATGTAAGTATTATAAAATGTTTCAAAATATCATATTTACTTTTTTTAAATTGATTTTCCGTATTTTTCATAATGAATGATTTGGGGGTGAATACAAATCATTCTCTCATTCATAATGTTATTATTTTAATTTTTGATTTCAAATCGATTTTTCATATATGGTATGTCATTGGTCGTAAAGCCAGTTCGAATTGCCGGTGTTTCGTTTTCGAGTGCAAATAAAATACAAAAATACATACATACATACATAAAAGTTAGATGTTATGTGTGCACGTATGTATGTATGTATATATTATGTATAATATATGCGTATGATGTATTTAAATAGATGAATATCCATTAATGAACAGTGTAATTATCACATTGTTGCAATTGTGCATGACATGACTTTGGCCAATTGACGCGCCCCGAAGACCATACTGGTATCCTCGATGTTAAAAAAGTATATGGCCTTCGCAGCGTAAGCCAACCGGCCACAGCTGGCCATGCTAATGGCACAAAGTGGCGCTTCCACTGAGGTAATGCAATGATTTTTATGAATTATTCATTCATACAGTATTCTTTATATATATATCGTTTTTTTTTTGATTGATAGATTTATGCATAAAATGTCAGTAAATGTATACATAAATGTATGTATGTATATACAATATTTTTTTTTTTAATCTCTTTATGTGTATACACATATCCATGTATAAACATATATAACTTAATTATTTCAAGAACACACACAACCCGGTGAAGAGTTGAGTGTTTGCACTGCTCCTTTTCTTATGTTTTCTTATATGTACATTTGTAAATAAAATAGAGTTTTGTTTTTGTTTTACATTAGGCTTATAACTACGATTTAAAACGACCTACACATGTTGGCGTTGGTGTTGTTTGTTGTTTTTGATTTTAAACCCTTTTTTATTTGTATGCTCTTCTTCTTAACAATAAATGGACCAAACTACTATTTAATAATATATAAGTAATTTATATATTTCAATTATTATTTTAATTAATTTTTTTTTTGGATTTTTTCTTTATGCAATAAATAACTATTAAATGAAATAAAAATTGAAAAATAATTTTTGCAATTTATGCATTTAATTTATTAAACAAATTATTCAACAAAATAAAAACAACTTCTTTGGCACATAAATTTGTGCGTTTTCAAAGAAGTTGTTTGTGTGTTACATTAAAATTGTATCGTTTTGTCAAAATCATTATAACCGTTATCAATTAGCCATAGTTCGCAACAAAAGTCGTTTATTTTTTTTTGAAAATAATATTCCAAATTTTTAGTTTTCAGTTTAAAGTTTTGATATTCTCTTTTTCTTGCCAGTTGTTATTGGTATTTTCAATTAATTTGAAAACTCATTTATGCGTTCGATCTTCATGGAACGCATTTGTACGTTCTTCAACCACCGTTTTACTATTTGGTCGGTTACCAAGTATTTATGTATACAAAACTAATTTACATCGATCGGACGTCGTTTGATTTGTTTTGTGTAAAATTAATATAATGAATTTGCATTTTGCCTTCATACATACATACATATACATTTTAGCAATTCGGCAAATTCATTACACTCGTTTAAAAAATAAAATAAGAAATTAAAGTAAAACTAAAAGTAAACTAATAATAACGAAAAATTACTTCAATGCCTTGGCATTTCATTGGTTCAGTTCTATTGCGCAGTTATGTTCAAAGGCACCGTGGCACGCGTAGTTGTTGTAGGTGTTGTAGTACCGTGTATCATTTAGCAGTTTTTAACGTACCCCGACTTCGTTGAGCACAGCCGTACAGCAGACAAACTCGTCGTATTGTTCACCGTTCACACCAAAGCATTTCGTTTATTTCTAAACGGTTCTCCGCATCCTTCATCCTATTCTGCTACTTCTTCTTCTTCTTTTTTTTAAACATGTACAGATTTGAGAACAAAATTCGTTAGTTTATAATTTCACGTTGTTTATTTTTTTTGTTTTACTTTTTTAATGCTTCTTCTTAATGTATTTAATAAATATTTTTTTCTTTGTATTTTACCCATTGTGGGTTTCAGATATTTGGTTAGTTCGTGATTAGTTGATGTTTCATTTCGTTAAAATGTACAATTAGTAACATTTTTCGTTAATTTTCTAAATTTTTGAAATATTTTTGTATTTTTTTTTTAAATTTTTTAATATTTTTAATATTTTGTGTTATCACTTGCATTCGGGGTCTGGTTATTCAGTTGGCGGTGTTTTAATATTTAGGATAAAATATGTTGTGTGCCTGGTGGAACTTTGTAGCTGGGGTAATAGCTGTTTAGCGCATTCTTGGCGAAGAACGGTGTGTAGTCCTGCGAAGTGAAAATAAGTTGATTTAATGAGAGGTGCATATAATTCAAGAAAATATAAAATATATGTTTAAATTTGGTTGCTGCATTATAGCTTGTTCTACTTATTTAGTTGACAACGCATGCGCAGTAAACTATTTTGGCTATCCCTGAAATAAATTTATTCTTTATACAAAAGGTACCTGAACGAAGCAAAAATGAACTTCAATATTTTTGTTTACATTTCTAATATACTCTAAAAGTGAACTAATGCAGTGTATAGATTAAAAAAAATGATTAAAGGGAAAGCTAAACTGTTGGTTTTCTCTTCTACTAAGGACAGCACTTCCAAGCAACCTCGTGAAAGTGTGAAATTTTGTAATTTAAAAATCACAAACATCTTTCGAGCCAAATGATGGGCAATCTCATGGAACTATTTAGAAGAATTAACTGTCTATTTTAGCCGTAGTATGTAACGGGTGATCCATTTCGAGGTTTCCTACTTTTTTAAAGAAAAAAAAAAAGACACAAAAAATTCAAATATAATGGGGAATGTTTATTATCATTCGAAAGAACATCCTTTGGCATTTATTTTTTTGAAAATTATCCCTTTCAAATGTTAGCCGCGTCTACGTCTCAGATGGTCCATGTGTTGATCTTGGTGGCCATTGAAATGGCCCAAAACGTGAAAATATCTGCTCACCGAAGTGTTCTCTCAAAAAATCCATTGATCGATGCTATGTATGGGAAGTGGCGCCGTCTTGTTGAAACCAAATGTCGCGGAGATTATGAGCTTCGATTTCAGGCATCGAATAGTCGGTTATCATGGCGCGATAACGGTCGCCATTGACGGTTACGTTCTCACCGGCACCATTTTTGAAGAAATATGGACCGATGATTCCACCGGCCCACGAACCACACCAAACCGTTGTTTTTCTGGATGAAATGGCAGCTCTTGAATCTCTTCAGGTTGATCTTTGTCCCAAAAGCGGCAATTTCGCTTGTTTACATACCCATTGAGCTAGAAATAGGCCTCATCGCTGAACAAAATTTGGCTCGAAAACGTTGGATCTTCTTGTAACTTTTCAAGAGTTCATAAAGCGAAGCGATGTCGCTTGCGCCTAGTCGCTCCATATGTCAGTCCGAGTTGCTGCAAACGGCACCGAATCGACTCTCCACGGCCTTCGCGTACACTCTCAGATACGGCCGTTATATTTTCTTCACTGCGAGCTGGAAGTGGTCGAATATTATCCAATAATGAATGTTGGGTCTCAAGATGGGAGATGGTGTTGAGAATAGTACGCTCAGTAAGCCGATTATGTTGACCATAAGATGAGCGAAGCGCGCGAAATACATTCTTTACAGAACGTGAATTTTCGTAATAAAGTTGAATGATTTGTAAACGTAGTTCAGGCGTAAGTCCTTCCATGATGAAATGCCAAACAATATTGAAAATAAACGAGCTGCAAACACTCAATGTGGTTCCAATAAAACTTTTAAACATTGCCTTGCTGCTTTTTTAAGCGCTTGTGCTTGTAAACTTCAGAAATGGTAGAAACACGCTAAATTCTGGAGTTGTGTATGTTGGGCTTATTATAATACTGGCAGCTCATTTTTCAGTTCATCCATTTTGACGAGCGACAGTGCTTAATAACTTCTTCATGCAACACGGCATTTTATGACATGGAGCTCATTCCCGAGGACATATGCAATAAATTCATTGGCCATCAGTTTTCTTAATTCCCAAGTGTACTCTCCCGCCTACCCATTCAAGCTATGAAGTAATGAAATTCGATTTTATAAACTTATCAGTAAAAGGTATTGACTCGGACGAATTTTGGATGGTTCCTTCATCGGATAATGCAGTTAACAGGTCATCAGGGGCTATATAAAATTCGCAATCTCATTATTTGTATGGATTTCAGATTAATTTTTTACGGTGCTAAATGAAAGATCTATTCAACGAAAAGCAGATATGTGAAATGAATGCCTCTTTTTTTATTTGGAAACTAAATTTTAAATACAAAATTCCAGCTTGGATCAAACCAAAGCAGTTAGAGGTCACTTTAGAGGCGGGACATAGTATCAAGTATTGCTCAGCAAGTTGTTGTGGGGGCTCAAAGTTCGGTTGTACTTACCCTTTCGAGGTAGATCTTCTTCGCGATCGTTAAGCCAAAACCTTTCTACGGTGCTTTAATATGGTGGATGTTGCAGACTTTCGAGAAGCTTATGACAGCAACAATAGAGTAGATACCAGTCTTATCAGGGAAGTATCTTGTTTCGTCAGGCGAACAAGCAAAGGGCTTCAGAGTGAAAATCATATGAGGCGAAACCTCCTAATTTCGTAATCTGTGATTCTCCGATGTTCGGCACGCCGAGGGTAATCTTACTTGGCTAAGAAAAAGTGGCGAGATATCCAATCAGCAATGGATGAAGAACGAAAATTCAGTTTGCTTAAAGAATACTTTGTTCTTCAATTCAGAGACACAAAAAGGTGAGAGGCAGTACAGCTTTGGTCATATGTAGTGTATCTATCTGTTAACACTATGGACACCTAACTTAAACTTGTCATCAATCTTATAAGACTTACGCGATTGACTTTCCGTGGACGGCACACCGGTCCCAGGGCCAGTTTGCGGCGTTCTTCATTTTCACGAATTGCGGCCTCCTTGTACTCTGGTGGTGGCCACTTCAAATCTCCGCGCATGTTGCTACCTCCTAATATGAGAGAAAAAATTAAAAACAAATTTTTACAAAAAAATGTTTCATTCAAAGTTGAAGACACAATTACCTTGAAAACTAACGGCCGCTGGCTGAGCGTTGTAAACAGGTGCAGGCTTTTGTGTAACAGGCGCCTCCTTGCGCAATGTTATAATACCAGGACTGCCGCCGCGATAATCTTGGGGCAAGGGTTGTGCTGCCCGCTGATCGGGTTGATCCTGACCAATGTGTTGTGGGGGCTGTGAATAAGAATTATATTGGTTGGATTGTGGTACAGAAGAATAATGTTGTGGTTGGGATTGTGGTTGTTGTTGATGATATGGTTGCGTTTGATAATTAGATGGAGGTGGTGCCTGATATTGTTGTTGTTGCTGGCGAGGTGCCTGTTGATAAGGCGCTTGAGCCGGCTGATATTGTTGGGCTGGCTGATACTGTGGCGCTGGTTGATTATGCGCCCAAGATGGCTGTTGCTGCTGCTGCGACTGATAGTAGGGCTGTTGGCCGTAAGGAGGTTGGGAGCCGTGGTGCGGCTGATATTGTTGGGGTTGATGCTGCGGTTGCGCTTGATATTGATCGTATGATGTCGCACGATACTATTTGTTATAGTTTTTTTTGTGTATTTTATTTCGTTAGCGAAAACGTTTGTGGAAAGTTCAAATCATTTCCAACATTTTTTTGTTTGTTTGTTTTAAAAATAAGTTTTTCGTTATAAATGTTGCGGGTGTGGTTTTTATTGTTGCATGCGTTGGATGGATTGGTGTGTTGTTGGTGCATACATATATACGCCACGAAACATATATGCATATAGATAAACACACAAACATTTAAAAAATATTCAGGATCATTTAAATATTAGATGGTGAACGAGAGACAGAAAGAGTATGATTATACGTTCATAAACGTTTTGGTGGAATAGAAAGAGAGGAGAAAAGAGACAATTAGAACAAAATTGTGTGTAATTCAAGTTTATTACTAAGTTCACTAAGGGCTAACGTGCACAGGGGTTTAGTATGTGACAGGCAATAAGGTACAGTTATGAGTAAACAGAGCGTATGTGTGAGTGCGCGTAAGTAATTATTTATGTGCATTTCGAAAGCTGAAATTTGTGAGAGATAAAAAAGAAAAGCATTTTTAGCATTTATTATTATTGTTATTTTAATTATCAGTAATAATGAGTTTTTTTTAATATGCATATATATACAGAAGTGTGTGAAGATGCATTAGGTTGGTACAAAATATTGTTTTACTTAAATTTTGGGAGGTATTTTTTTAAATTTTTTTATATTACTTATAGCTGTATTTAATCGTCAAAAAGTTTAACGATTCCAAAATAAGAGCAATATAAAGCAAAACAGTAAGATTGTATGGGTTATCTTCTCTCATAATATTAATATTCAGAAAATTTTGATCGAAATTCAAGATTAACCAGTTTTTTTTTTTAAAGTTTAAAATAAATATTTAAATAACTTTGAAATAAAAAATATATAGTTTTTTAATAAAAAATGTATCTCTTTTTATAGCTATACGCGTATCAATATATAATTTAGTCCCTTAAGTATAGTAAAAAAATAATATTTTTGAACTTTTTCTATTGAGAGATAATAATTAATAATAGGTTTTTTAATTAATTTCTTTAATAATAATATATTTTTGGACCACCCTTATATACTTCCATGAGCTCTCATTTGTATTTTCATATGTCTATATGTGATGTGAAGAAGGTAAATGATTAAATATAATTTTCTAAGTTAGATTTATGTACATTTTTATATACAGTTTTGTATGTATTTATGTTCATTAGAGGCAAGTGATTTGGCTTTATGCAATATAAAGTGTAAATACATGTAATTTTTTCTTGAATTATCATTTTTGCCTGACATTCTGCTTAAATGTAGAAAAGTAAAAGAAATTTTTTCTTAAAAGTACACTGAACTAGCGATGTGCAATTGAAAAATGAATCGTACAATAATCAGCGAATTGATAAATTAATTGATAGATAATTAATCAATGTTGCTTAATAAGAATGATCCATTTTCTGATTAATAACATTCAGAAATTTAGAAATTTATATTTTAACTAACCTAATAATCTTTTCTTTCAACGACACATTGTTTACGCTTACTTTTCTGTGAAGCGTAATTGTAAAAAAAAATGAAAGAATTAAATTTATTAATCGTACATTGCTGCACTGCATATTACTTTAAATAAATATAAACGAAGAAATAAAAGCACTTAAAAAGCGACTCATAAGCTCTTTAAAAAAAATTGCTAAATAATATTTAAAAAATATCGAAAATACAATTTACTATTTGTCTCTATAATTCGATTATATTTTCTAATTAAATCTAGGCAATTTTCTTCATCATTCTAAACTCATATATAAATATGTATATATAATAAACCATAAAAAATAATAATAAAAAAGATAATAAAAAAAAATACAAACAAAAAATTTCGAAGTAAAACATGTGACAACTCAAAGCGTGAAATTCACATAACTTGTGTATCTAATGCAGTCAAGCCCACAGCGTAATTGGCGTTCAATAAAGGCGGAAGAGGAAGAGAAGCTGACAGACGAATACGATAACTACCGTTAACTATATATATATATTTTTTTCGCGAATCTAATATTCATTTGCAGGTACACATGTACAATGCTTGTAGTACCTGTTGAGCTAAAGGTTGTTGTTGCTGCTGACCATAGCTAGGATAAACGGGTTCAGCATGTCCGCCACCTACCGGACTTCTTACGTATTCACTATGGGCTTTGGGTACTGGTGGCTGTATGGGTTTCCAACCAGATGGGGAACTTGGCTCATATTGTTGTTGATGTTGTTGTTGTTGTTCAAAGGGATAATTGGTTGATGGATATTGTTGCGCCGGTTGCTGAGCTGTTTGTTGCGATTGTTGTTGTCCATAATGCTCACTTACAGGCTCACGCGAGTGTTGACGACTAAATTGGGCTTGTGTGTATTGTATGGGTTGTTGTGGGGGCTCATAGTGTTTTTGTTGTTGTTGTTGTTGTTGGTATGGTGGTTGCTGTTGTAAAGGGGATTGTTGATACACTTGTTGTTGGGGGTATTGTTGTTGTGGTTGTTCTTGATAAGGATAGGCTGGATTATTACTACCAGCGCGATTGACGTTATTATAAATCAGACCCTAAAAATATGCAATGAATTTGCAAGCGTGTAAGTGGTAAAATACTCATATGAATTTGTTGGCAACTTTTTAAATTTTTCCATTTTTTTTTTAAATATTTTAAGCAAAGAAAAGCACTAACTAACGCAAAATATTTTGATAAATTTTAATTACTTAAGCTTTTCTAAAAGTAAAAATAAAAATAAAAAATAGAGAAAAAAAAATTCCTCTTCTAATTTAATCACCCGTGAGCGATTTTTTTAATATCCTTATGCCATTCTCATTCTCATTATTTTGCTACCAACTTAACATACTTTTTCAAAAGTCGACTTGAGCTATTTTCGTTTTTATATTTTTGCTTTTTATTATGGAAAAATGTCAAGTTTTACATGTAATTGCTGTTCAACTTACGGTAATTGCATGAAACTACATAAAAAACAAAAAAAAATTAACCAGCAACTTTCAACTAATGTTCGCACACACATACGCAAATAGGCGCACACACGAACGAGCGAAATGCTTTAACGCTTTGCACAATTAAATTAAAGTTAACAATAGTTTATGATTTTAATAGTCTACTACATATGTTATACATATACAAGTATATACATATATTTTCTGTGTTGTACACGCATGCTTGCCAATTAAATGCTCTCAGCTAAAAAAAGTGCTGACTTTCAGGACTTTCATGTATAATTAGCTCGGCGTTCTAGTGGCTAAGAGAGAGATTATATGGGCTTAAGCGTACTTTTGGTGTAAAAGTGCATAATTGAATTTTTAAACAATTGAATAAATTTTTTAATATTTTAAGTTTTTTATTTTGACGAAGTTAGACAAATATACATATACGCTGACGTATGTGGTATATAAATAAGTATATTTGCTGAAATTTGCTTCTATTAGCAAAAAAAAAAAATTATTTTAAGTAAAATTCAATCAAAATTGAGAAAATGTTGTTTTAACTTTTTAAATCCATATTTTTTGAAAATGAAAGAGAAAAATGAAGGTTCTCTAATCTGCATTATTTTAGTTGCATTTTTCATTTATTTATTATAATATATTAAATTGTATAATTATGTGTTTTTCCCTTCTCCATAATAACCAATTATAAATTATCAAACTATTTTATCGGTAGCTATTCAAATTATTATTGTTACTATGTAATGCTTGTTGGGAAAACTAAAAACTGAAAAAGGAAATCGTTTTGATTGGCATAATTCTCGTTGTTGTAGTTGTGGTTGTTAATTTTAACTCAATTTATGTTCGCGTGCAACATGAAATTCTTTGATAGAAAAATGAGAAAACGCAATTGAGGTAAACATAAATATGTATGCATGTATGCATGGATGGGTATTTTTTTGGATAATGTGAAAACATGAGCAACCAAATATTTTTAATTTTATTTTTATTTTTAATAATTTTGTATTTTTTGTATGTATGTATATAAACAGGTAAATTTCACAATTTCAACAACAAAAAAATGTAAAAATAAAAAAATAATACAGCAATAGTAAATTTCAGAAACAGCAAAAACAAATTTCAGAAGTACGTAGATACTCTTAGAAACAAATAGAAAATTTAATATCTTCTATCTTAAAAAAAAATTCACCACATTCGCTATTCAATAACAACATTTTTCAGTATTTTCTCCTACAAACAATGTACGAAACAGGAACGAGCAGGAAACCCATGCAAATGAGTACAAATTTCCTTAAAAGACACTGTTTTTTATCACCAGCTTTATAGTGTAGAATTCCCTCAATTTTAACTGGTTGAATATAAGAAATTGGCATTTATTACTTGCAGAGAAAGCGAACTCTAACCTAACTTAGTTATAAAGTAAAGTAAATATATATTTTATATATATATAGTCGTACATAGATGCGCTATTTAGAAAAGATATGTTGACTGTTGGCAATAAACGCGTAAAAATCGCACGTGTGTTTGCGCATTTATGGATATTTGATTTTATGTGACTTTTGTAACATTTTTACGATGTGCAGAGGCATACAAAAAGTATAAACACTTTACTTTTTTGCACTTTGCACTTTGTCCTCAAACAACAGTAAAAAGACAATGTGAAAATTTGAAGTGCAAAGTTTTTTGCTTACCAACGTAACTGTTGTATGCAAATACAGTTATACAGACATATATATAGATGTGAAATCTAAGTATGTTTTCTAAGGAGAAGTAGCCGAGAGGTTATAGGTGCGTGCTACCATGCCAAGAATCATCTGTTCGACCGATTAATGAAAAATAAATGATAAGTGCGGTCACACTTTCGGTAGGGAATATCAAATCATCTGAGTGCAATCTGAAATGAAATAAAAATCTTCTCATAAAAATGCAACCGCCGTTCGTTGACGGTTTAAAAAACACTATATATTCGTTCATTTGTTGCAAAAATATGGCGCCATTAACAATATAAAGGAGAAGAATTGTTTCCAAAAAAATTTATAAAAAAGAGTCTCCTATTGATAACGAAAAATTAAAATTAAATTAATTTTTTTTTATGCACAACTTTCTCCGCTTTTTGAAACGCATTGGCATCAGCCCGTAGTAATGGTGGTGAAAATGGTTAAAATAGAATTTAAAAAAAGGTTTTTTTTTTGGTTGAGGCGAAGAGATGCTGTACTTCAGCGGGAAAGACGTCAGCACCCATTTTCAAAGCTCTGAGATTTTATACGAAGAATATGACATTTTTTGTCAATTATGGCTTCTCCATCGTGGAACCAAGTAAACACTGACCTTTTTTAAGTTTCAAAAGTGTTTTTTCTTTAGTAAATGAATCCGTTAGGGTACTTGAATCTTGACTCAGAATTCACTGAAGTCAGAAGATTCAACATTAACATCAATAATTGTGTCAGTCTTGAAATACAACAGATAATCACACTTCCTAGCAGATGTTACTTTGAACCAAGTATGCAATTGAAAGGAAAAGTCCGCTCTTGACTCTGTAATCGATCATCATTTCAATGCTATTTAGTGGAACGTGAGTTCAGACTACAACCATTGCGCCGGATCTATGAGTTTTGAGAAAGGTTTTTCGGAACATTCATGATTCTCTACGTATTGGCGTGGGCGAATACCACAGACGGTTTACGAGATAGACGAGGATATTGATACATTTCCGCGAATTGAGTTATGGTGGCTTCGTTGTTCACGTCATGTCGTCCGTATGTACGAAATTAATTTAACTTTGGAAGTTTTGAATGTTGTACCAGTTGTTGGCCACATAGGAAAGGAAAGACTTACACCCCATTGGGAGAGATCAGGTGAAGCTGGACATTGCCTCATTTACATTGAGATGAAACAACTATCGCGTTTATGTTGGTTAATCCATAACCACGTACAGTGTCTAAGCCAAATAAAAATAACTTAGTTTTTTATTGAATAAGAGTTGTCTCGTTTTTCAAGGGACAAATCATGAATAGTCAGAATTTTCGCTTTACATTTTTTGCATTTCCTTAAAGTAAAAAGTTTTTCAATAGGGATGATGGATTTCTAGGTGTCATGTCATGATCTGTCATTTTCTTTTCATAGCATTCAGTAATATTTAATAAAAAATATTTGAATTTCCTTAATAATTAGTGTGCTTTTTTTAAAGAAATCATGTCACTTTTATTGGAAAATCCTATATAATACCCTAAGAATGATTTAAAAAAATTTAAAGTGAATACGACAGATTTTTTATCGAGTTATTCCACAATTAACAAAGGAGTTCCAAAACGAGAGTGTAAAATTTTAAATATATATTTACGTTTTCCTCAAAACTATGTTTTTTTGAAGCGGTGACAACTGTAAATAGCTCAGTAGATTTCGAATGATCGAAGTATTTTTTTATAAAATTAACTGTTGATTTCTTACCTAAAAAACGGGAGGAAAATTTCTTGAGGCCACCGCTTTCTTAATTTAATAAAAACCTTCGATTACTAGATAATCTAGACCGATTGATTTTAGTTAAATTTTCAAGGATTTGTGATGGCCACCACAAGGTTTTTAGAACCATGTCAACACAAATAGTCAAAATTTTCAAAATTATTTAAATTTTTTTTCATAATTTATAAAGTTATTGTAATGATTGACGAGCAAACGAAATTGAGAGTTTCCTAATTCCTTCACGTAATGATTAGCCTACTTAGATAATATTCTTTTTTAAATTTAAACGTATTTGCATCAAGAAATTTCACTAATTTCTGCTTGTTCTTTTTACAATTCCCTTTTTTGATTTTAAATTATTCCATAAATTTCCGATGCATCTTCTGCATCAATGCTACCCGTATGCATATGTACATAACTGTGTTCATTTAATATTCAGTCAACGTGAACGTCAATGCAATGCAAATGTGCCTACAAGTGTTTATTACCGTTAAACTCTTCAGTCAACCCCTTCAATAACAACAACAATGCGGCTTATGCAACTCAATTGTTACGAATAATTTTGTCCATTTTGGTGTGGCAAGTATCACACGCAGAAAGCATTCGAATTCAAATTTTTTGTTTGTTTTTATTTTAATTTAACAATTGTACATTAATACATGTGTGTGTGTGGATATGTGTGGGTGCATGTGAGCGCATATGAATATTTCCATAAACAATGCTACCACAATTGCTGTCGCCAAGTAATAAATATGCACAATTATATATACATATGTATGCGTGTATGTATATAAAGGACTATACTATTTGAAAATCAGCATGGAAACACACACATACTCTCGCACACAGACACAAATTTACAATAGTCACCACAAAACAAATGAACAAATGATCATGATCTGCCATTATAATGCGTACATTTTGTTTATGTATGTATGTAAATGTGTGTTTTTGTGTATGTGTGTATTTGCATGCGCTCGTATGACTGGAATTTATGGCGACGAACGCAAAACACGCGTGAAAATGTGAAAATGGCAGACTGACAAAAGTGCATTTAAAGGAACAAAAAAGAACATACAAACACACACACAAACGAGTACATTAATATAGTTACATATACAGATTGGTTGAGTGAATAAGTGAATGAATGAATGAGCGAATGCGTGAATTTGTAATTTCGAATTCATTCGTGCTTTAAAAAAAATTCTTTCACAATAACGGCGGTTTTTTGTCATCTTTTTGCACATTCTGTTGAAGATCAACAAAAAAAATGTTATGTAACGGAAATGCAGAAAATGTGAAATATGCAAAAACCACGTAAGTAAACAGGAAAAAAAAACATGCAAGTAAATATCTGCTACAAAAAAGAAGAAAAAAATTAAAAATACGACGCCAAAAAAATTCGAAATGCAAGCACACACACGGATTTTTATGCTTGGACTACGTGATGCTGCTGAAGTTGAGACTAAAAACTAAAACAACACTTTTTCCTGCAATAAAATTAAATTTACTCACAACACTGTTTGTGTTGCTAAATTTTTTTCAAATGTTTTAATTTCATCAATTTTTTCTGAGCTAATGTGTGTGCAAATATTTAGCAAAATCAACAAAAACATTATTATTGAAAAAAAATTATAATGGTATAATAATTGAGGAAGAGAAAATGCAATTATTACTATGCCTAAAGTTATTTTCATTTTGCCACTTAAATAACGGTAATTCCCGAAAGCAGCTGTATGCTTTATCGCTCTATAATTGTATTGAAACTATTGAAATCCTGCCGGCTGAGCTGGTTTATGTACGTATTGAAGTTTTAAATCTGATTTTAAGCATTGCTAAATATGTTTGCAATTCAAGCATATTTATTGTAAATGAATTTTTTTCGAAGACTAAAGAACACGGTTATTTTATTCTCTGAATGCGGAATAAATTGTGCATATGACATACTCGTACATACAATTTATGGGAAAAATTTTAGCAGATAGTAAAGAAATTTAATACAAAAATAAATTAAAAATAAATTCGAAATTTTAAAAAGCTGTCAATTATCATAAACATATTTTTATACTCGTATATAGATTTAATTAAAAATTTTCAGCGTTTAATAGTTGGAGAAAATGAAATTTAGGTTGCCAATTTGATTGACGAGAGTATGCACCAGCAAATGCACACTCTAAACACTTTATTATTCAGTTGGTCAGTTATTGGACATTTTTCGCGAATAATACCTCGCATATCGTAATAGAAACTAAACACTGCTTTCATTTTCAACTTCTTAAGATAGATTGGTCCTTTAAGGCATGGTTTCAGTATAATAAAATACCTGATCATCAAGTGATTATATGTATGATCCTGTCAACTCTTTATTAATATGCATTTTTAAGTTTTCTTCAGTCGTATTGTATAAACTTTCTGAAAGTTCACTTTCTCACTTTTCTTTAAAGTTAACTGGTTTTGAGTTTAGATTAGATTTGGAGTAAAGAACTTAAATTTTTCATACATCGCAACCTTTCGAAATAAATTGTTAAAGCTGTAAACTTTCTTAAAAAATTTCAGCTTGAGATTGAATTCAAAGTTGGAAAAGCGTTCTCAACGTGAAAGGTGCCGCTAGACGTAGCAGTTATTTAATTTTAAAATCAATCAAATCAAAATCAAGCAAATTAGAAATTTCGAAATTTAATTTCAAGAGCAGTCACCCTGAATGGTCATTAAAGCATTAAAAAGTGGAAATTGAATTGCAGAAATTAAATTGCATATAAAATTCAGAAACTAATTTAAGGGTGGTCAAATGTCCCTTTGGAAGTTCCGCCCACCAGGCCATGCCTGTATCAGTTTGAAACTTTAATGGCGTTTTTCTCAAAACTTTTTTTTTTTGAGCCGGTGGACACGATTTCTCGAAGAGTTATGAAGCGATTTTTTTCAAATTTGGCACACGTATTTGTAATAACATTATGTCGTCATTGAACGAAGTTTTTTATAACAAATAATTTTTTCGAGCCGCATGGCGAAAATTTGATAAAAAAATGTGTTTTTTATTCAAAGTCCGTAAAAGATTCAAATTTTAATTTTTTGTTTTTTCCTTCGTCCAATAACGAGATTTATCCATATGCTAACGAAATATTTTTGGTTTTTTGATTTTAGATGAACAAATAATGAGTTATGCTTTCCACGGCGAAAGCATTTTTTTTGAGACGTCAAGGGAGACGTCCATGGCTGAGCTTTCGTAATTAAAATTTCACAAAATACTGTTTAAATATGTAACTTTGATATGGTGAATTGTTTGAATAAAATATATGATTAGATATATAAAAAAGATTGTGAAAATTCCTTCTTTTTTTCCTCTGAAACCCACCTAACCCCTTAAAAATTTTCAGTGTATTGCTTGTACTGTTATTGTTCTTAAAGTGAATTTTTTTATTAAAATTTTGTTACGGTTGGCAACGCTCTCCAAAAGTTTTTGTGTTCTTCAAAACTTCGACAATGTAGCAAGCAACTTCTAAGGATCCTTAGAATGTCAGGTTCTCCAGTTATTTCTATTTAAATTCCTATTCGCTACCCAGTTTAGTTTCAATTATAGCGAATCTTTATTCCGGACGAGACTCTGAGCGAATAAGACGATTTTTATATTTCCAAAAAATTTCTATAAAAGACACATTTGGAAAAATGTGAAAGATAATGAAATTAAAATATATAATGATTCTGTATAATGGTCAATATACACACCAAATTAACTGACAAGAAAAAATAAAAAAAATTGCAATTTTACTATGAAAAAAATTCATAAAAAAGCAATAATTCCTTTTGGTGCTAGAACCTATCTCATCTTAAAAAAAACTGTCAAAAGTACCAATAAAGGTCATACTGATACAAATATAACTGCGGTAAGCAGTAGAGCTAATGAAGTAGAGCCAGCATACGCTCAAGTATGTATGTATGAAATTGTATATAGTACAATACGGAAACTGTTCATCCAATGTTTTATATTGACAATAAAAAAGTTTAAATGCTTGGTGACATTTGACTTTGAATGTCATGTAATTTACTTGCAATGAACCGTTTCGGCCATTAAAGGCGCCAAACAAAGAATCGAAAAAACTGACTGTCAAAAGCAAAGGAGCAACGTGGGTGGAGTGAGGTGTACGGAAATATTTATGTACATACAAATAATGAAGAATAAAATTAAAGAAAAAAATGTAAGCTCAAAGAAACGATGAACAAACTGTGTCAAACCTTTTAGTCGTCACGCATACAAACTCAACACACACACACATATACACTTACAATAAAAAGGACAACTTTTGAATTGTTATAAAAATGCCAAAAATGTACACGAACATGCTGAAGTAGTGGGGTGGCCGGTGGGAAGTGACTGAGGTATCCTCAGTATGGGTTGAGGGTGAGCATTGAACGCTGTCAGGTATGAATAGCCCTCAGGCCTCAGCTCACAGCGTTCAACCCACCCCATCACACAATACAACACGCTCCACTGCACTCTTCCATGAAGTGAAAATATAAAATATATTGCATAACCAAAATGGCAATTGCACGATGGCACCAACAACAATAGCAACAGCAGCAACAACATCATCGTCAGTTATGACTATGTCGCCGACAACGATGCCACTTTGGCCACTTTTTCGTGTTTATTGTTCGTAATCATAATTTTCGATCAGGAAAAATGGTATAATAACAACAGTTCATGTAACAATAGCAATAACAACGAGCAAATAATGCAGTCACATAAAAAATGATACTGAAGTGAAGTAAAAAATTCCGCACAATAATAATGATACCAGAGAACAAATAAAATATTGTTTGAAAAGTAAAAAGAAAAAAAAATAAATAAATAAAACAGATATGTATAGCAACGCAAAAACAAGACGATAAATTTACTTACATACATACAAACCACACATATTGTGTTGTGTATGCATGTGCATGTATTTACTTGTAAGAAAACGAAATATTTTGGCAAATGCCAAGATTTTGCTCAACGGCTTAAGATAATGGCATTGTCTGCAGCGAGTTTTTCGGAGACGTGGGTTTCTTTATATTTTTTTTCAAACGGTTGCTTCCTCACATCTTTCAACTTAAAAACACAAAAATATATTAAAACGATTTCCTTTGGCCTTTTTGTGAACAATTTTCAAATTTGATCATTTCGGCTGGAGGCATAATGATGGTAGAAAACGTTATACATACTAACATGTAGCAAACTTTATAAAAATTTTGAAAAAAAAACTTGAAAAAATATAAAAAATATTAAAGTATTTTTTTTCGAAAAAGTGATTCTCAAATAACGCACAGCAGATATTTTAGCATAAAGAAATTGATGAAAATGCTTAAAATTTTACTTTAGGATTTCTCTTATGAGGGTGAAGTCTGAAATGCTGTGAAAAGAGAAACTGACATCTGCTTCTTACGAAAAACAATATTTGTTTTGTTTTTGGAGGAGTCTCGTTGTTCTTGGAACACTTGCCATATTTTTGGATTTTTAACAAAAAACTTAAAAAAATTAATCACCACAACATGAGCATAAACTAAGAAATATTTAAGTAAATGTCGAGACGATATGCAGGCTGATAATAACAAATTCTTTTATAAATTTTAAATTAGTTTTGTTTCTTAGAAAAAATACATCTGAATTCAGGTAGACTTTAGGCAGTGATTACAATATAAATGACTACAAAAATTCATATTCGTTTATTAATAATTTTTTTTTTATTTAATTGGCTTCAGCATTAAAACCTCTTTCTAACATTACAACGCGCTTACATAAATTAATTACTGAGTATAAGCGAATAAAAGTAGTCACGTTTGTCAGGGCGTATGAGTGATATTAAATTGTTATGTGTGATAAATAGTCCAATAAATAAAATAGAATGAAAATATTTTTATCATATTCTTATTTCTATCCCTTTCATGCACATGAAATGGCAAACGCATCAAATAGTGCCAAATATGATATTTTACACTCGAATATTCTAATAAATATTGACTGTGGAAACCATTGAAGTCGGAATACTATAACTAATATCCCTATATAATCGGTCCAAAAATCAGCAAAAAATGGATGCTACCCACTTAAATTCCATTAACATAGAACATCATTGAAATCGAATTTTGCATTTTGATAGAAATTTTATAGGTTCGTGAAAGGAATAAATATTTCAAAATTGTATTTTTATTTATTAAATTGAACTTTAATTTGTATGCTGTAAAGAAAAATGTATTATAATTTGTAACTTTTCCTTATAGCTTTTACAGTAAAAGCATGTGAAAATATTCAAGTTCGTCGGAGCGTATGAGTGATACTTTGATGCTATTGAAAACTTTTTCTCGATTTTTCAAATTTTAACCTTAATTTTGTTGCACTACAAAAATATGCAGCTCATAGAAAATGAAAGCAAAAAAAGCATGCATTATTTATTTATAAGCTGAGCTGGCCGATATCACTTTCAGCACCAAATAGAATTTCGAATAGTGAAAGCATTTCATCACAAGAGGTGCCTTAGTTATCAACGCTTCAATGTCTTTTTTTCGAGTGTAAGCAGTAAAAAGTTTATACTCATACACACTTTGTTGTTGTTGTATATATTTTTATATACACATATGCATGTACATGCCTGCATGCCATTGTTGTTGCAATAAGCTTTGCGCTGCAGCAATTTCTTCGGTGGTTATTGCTACCTACGGCGCACGTGAAGCGTGAATTTCGCATTGCATTTGGGTCGTGAAATGAAAATATCAAAAATTTAACAATTCGTTAGCGCGCCTGTTGCCGCTAACCGAACGAAATACGCCACGCTACTATTGGTAGACTGAGCTGGGGGTGGCGTGGAAAGTGGATGCTGCCAGCTGAGGTGCTGCAAAGTATCTGCTTAAGCATGTGTAAGTATTTGTGTGAGTGCCGCGTTTGTTTGTAGAAAATTTTGTTTGTGCAACATGTTGCGTTTGTGGCATCCACAGTAACGGCATCATAGGCAACTTTCGCTCTTTTGCAATGAAATTGCAATTTTCCCATGTAAAAATCGCATTTTCTTTTTATTTGTTGCTATAGTTGTTGTTGCAGTATGTGGATATGTTGCACTTCAACATGACACGCTTTACTGCTTTCGTGTTTACACACATACAAGCATATTTATTTGTATTTGTAAAGTTTAACCGTATTTCAGCTGCATTTCTGCCCCCAATTTCCCCTCAATAGCGCATTTGCTGCCGCGTAATTATTTTCCACCTTTGTGTCAAGTGGCAAGTGGTACAACGGCGGGCGGTCGAAGGGAGCAGCAGTAGAGTAAGTGAGTGCCGGCATGTTTGACAATCCAACTGGCCACGCTTTAATTTGTCTGTATGTACATACACATGTATACATACATATGTATATGATTGCAAATGTGAGCTCCTGTCAATTTGACTGCCGGCCTTCCACTTCATTTATCCATTTGCCCATTTTTCCATTTTGTACGTTGTTGCTTTTGTATGTTTTTGCGCGTAATTCATATTTATTCATCTATATGCTCACATATATGTCCATATGTACATACAAACACGGCATAATATTACTCAGCTGTAATGCTCTTTCAATGCGAACACACTCACATACATACATATGTATACAGAAATATGCTTGTGTAAGGAAGTACTATCTATCTGTTCGTTGCGCTCGACTCTTCCGCGCTTACACACCCACTCACACACTTAATCAACGATACATAAATACATTATGCAAATTTAATATGAATTGCAAAAATCCCACTCGTCCGTTATGCACGTGCCGCTGTGCCTTTGCTGCTCTGCTGGGCGCTGATGCGCTGACGCAGTCATAACGGCTGTTATTGCAATTCATATATATATATATAAATATATATATATATATATATATATATTTCTATGTATCTCCACACATACTCGTAGCCCTATTCATGCATACATATATGCGGGCAGCTTGCGGCTCTCAATGCGCTATAAATGACGGCAACATATCTACAGCTGTCGGGAATGTTGATGGAATTCGTCATTTGTGTGAAGCGGGTAGGCGTGTGAGGGGGGGAGGGGGGGCTCGCTTTCAGGCAATTCGCAATTCGTATTTCGGTTAGCTGTGCTTGTTGTGTAGTTCAACAGCAAGCAAGCAGGCTTGCTAGTAACTTTAATAATTCATGTTACGTATACGCCATGCCACGTCATGCTGTCATAGTGAATTAATGTGCGCATGTGTGCGAGCGTGAAATCAACATCACTCACAAACGCGCCAACACACTTGATCTTACTGCCTGAAAGGCCACTAGCAAATTTATACAATATGATGTGTCCATATGTTTACGTATATGTGTAAGTATGTATGTAGGTATGCATTTATCAGACAATACGACTACAATGCAAGACATATGTTTAACGTTCCAAAAGTGTGCACTGCTTTCAGTGCTGATTATTTTGGTTGATTTAGTTTCGTTTTTAATTTGAAATTTACAATAGCTCTCCGCCAAATCTATATTAAATATCTTATAAGCGTTAAATTCGCTGTGACAAAATTGATGGCAGCAAATTTCAGGTTGGCCATAGTGATTGCATGCAATTTACATGCCAAATGAGTCACAAAAATTACTCAGAAATAACCACTTCCATTGCAGCCTCACTATTGCAGCACCAACGCCTTGCGTAGAACCCCAAAAATATATATTTATACATTATACATTTATTTATAATCATATACATGCATCGAATTGTATGCAACAAGGATCACAGTCATATTTTTAAACGTTTAAATTTAAAACTCTTCATTAAGTTTTATTTATAGAAATTAACGTGCGCTGAAGCTCGTTGTATTAAACACATACATACATACATATGTGTAATAAATAAATTTCAACATTACAATAATAGTAAATAACATATGTTATATGGTAAATATACAATGAGGAACAGAAATCTGTAGAGTTTTAGATAATTAAAATGTTTTTGGAACTAAGCTATTTATAAAAAAAAAACATGTTAATATTTCCTGCTGGTTTTCATTAAGACAGTAATCGAAATTTAAAACTGAAATATACATAACAGAACAATACATACGAGGTATGTTCAAAGAAAAAGGTGAAGATTTTGCTCATTGTTTTTTTTTTTGATTACAAAGGTGGGGTGCATCATGAGTTCTTGCCAAAAGGTCGTACAGTTAATAAGAAATATTATAAAAAAGTTATGCAACGTTTGCGTGAAGTAATACGGCTCAAACGATCGGAATTGTGGGAAAACAAATCGTGGATTCTGCATCACGATAATTCACCAGCTCACACATCAATGCTTATTCGTGATTTTTTTGGCCAAAAACAAAACTAAACATGCCTCAACCACCGTATTCACCAGTTTTGGCTCACCGCGACTTTTTTCTATTAAATTAAAACTAAAGAAACCAATGAATGGAAAGTGTTTTCAGAAGTGGTACGAGTGTATTATATCTAATTACTTTGAATAAATAAGTGCTTTAAAAAAAATTCAAAATTCACCTTTTCCTTTGAACAGACTTCGTACATAAAATACTTAAAAAAATTTTATACTTAGACTTTTTTATTTGCTTTTGATTTGAAACTTAAATCACCTAATGGTACCAACAATTTTCTAAAATTATGGGGTTGGAAGTATTCTGAGTCGCATCTACTACATTTCTTGACTTATGGTCTTTTATCAGATATAATTGTCAATAATTTGAAATTTTAAAAACTTTGCATTTCTTTTACAAATTTCAAAGATGAAGCTAAAATATCAAGTGCCTAAAATGTCATATAATGTCTAATATTATTTTTTGACGAGGTACTTTTTCAATAGCCTTTTTTTGACAGATCACGAGTGATCTGTTATTTTTATTCAGTTTGCTTGGCATTTCATCATGGAAATACTTACGCCTGAACAACGTTTACAAATCATTCAAGTTTATTACGAAAATTTATGTTCTGTCAAGAATGTGTTTCGTGTGCTTCGCTCAACTTATGCAGGCATTATTGGATAATATTCGACCAAATAGACCCATCCAGCATGAAGTGAAGAAAATATAGAGCCCGAGAGTGTACCCGAATATAGAGCCCGAGAGTGTACCACTCGACCTTCCAAAGCAACATTGATTCGCTCTATTGGTACTTGAAAAGTTCCAAGAAGATCCGACGTTTTCGAGCCAAATTTTGTTCAGCGATGAGGTCTATTTCTGGCTCAATAGGTATGTAAACAAGCAAAATTAACGCATTTAGGATAAAGAGCAGCCTGAAGAGATCAATAGCTGCCATTTCATACAAAAAAACAAAAACAAAAACAACGGTTTGGTGTGGTTTGTGGGCTGATGGAATCATCGGTCCATATTTCTTCAAAAATGATGCCCGTGAGAACGTAATCGGCAACGGCGACCATTATCGCGCCATGATAATCGACTATTTGATACCTGAAATTGAACCTGTGATCTTCGCGGCGTTTGGTTTCAACAAGGCGGCGCCACTTCCCACACATCGCATCAATCAATGGATTTACTTAGAGAATACTTCGGTGAGCAGATCATTTCACGTTTTGTGCCAAGCGATTGGCCACCAAGATCGTGTGATATTACACCGTTAAACTTTTTCCTGTGGGCATATATAAAGTCTTAAGTCTATGCGGACAAGCCCGCTTCGATTCAGGTCTTGGGAGAGAACATCATGCATGTCATTCGCCAGTTAACAGTCGAAATGCTCGAACGAATCATCGAAAATTGGACTCAACGGATGGACCATCTGAGACGTAGTCCCGGCTTACATTTGAAAAATATAATCTTCAAAAAATTAATGCCAAAGAATGTTCTTTCGAATGACAATAAACATTTCCCATTAAATTTGAATTTTCTGTGTTTTTTTTTCTTTAAAAAAATAGGGAACCTCAAAATAGATCACCCTTCATTTTAAAATAACACCAAAAAGAGGGTAACGGAGGGTTCGGAAACTATGACATTCCGTCCGTTGGAAATGAGATTTATACATATGGCTCTAAGTTTGAAAGAAGAGTAAACGGAAAAGTTTTGGCTCGTAGTTCGTACATCTGCTTCATGAGTGCAGAATATGCTAGTTATATATTTCTGCTATTTTGGATACAGTTCAAAACATTGGTTAGAAAAAAAAATTTTACTTTCGGTATCATCCAAACAGCTGTTCTTGATCCTCTATGCTCGACTAGGACAAACTCTGAAACTGTCGCAGATCTCTCTGTCATTTGGCTTCTGGTTACTGCGACATAGAGGGGAAGTGCAAGACAGATGGTCTAACTAAGCAAAGTATGTCCAAGTTCCTTCACATAAAGAACGCATTAACCTCATGAAAATTACTTAAAGTAGGCTTGAGGGCTTAGAACCAAAGGGAGCCGCTTAGTGTAAGCTCTCTAAAAACAAAGTATATTTCTAAAACTATTGCAGTATTGGCATCTAGGGCTGCTTCGGCAGGTGGCAGATTTGAAGTTAATCAATTAGCTGAGGTATGGAATCTTATTAGGTGTATAGTGAGCCATTTACCTAGCTAGAACATAAGTAGTTTTATGGCATATTCGAAAAAGCTTAAAATAACAGACTAAAAAACAGCAAAATTTATGAAAATATACGAAATGGAATATTTGTCTTTAAAAATCCACAAAATTTTACTTTAATTTAAGGAATAAAATTCATAAACAAAGTTTTTTTCGAACATTTTTTTAACATGCCGCACTATGTACTTTTTCTTGATCCTCACTGATATGCGTAAGCAGCTATAAATCTACATATGTAAATATAATACTGCAATATTATTGATAATATAGCAATGCCTTCTGGACTTCATGCCGGTTATGGCATTTATGTTACCACAACTTAATAATGTGCATGATTGACTATAATCATTTGTTGGTTCTTTTAACACACATACACACTCATGCATACAGAAATGTAACCATTTGCGTATAAAAAGTAAATATTGTTCCGTTATTTTTTCACTTCTTAATTTGTTTACATTTACACACACTCGTACCCATAAGCAATGCAAGTGTCATAATCATGATATTTAATATTTTTTTATATATGTGTATTCAATTATGATGCCGCCATTGAGTTTAAGGGAATTTTTTAACTCAATATTGGCGTAGAGAAATGCTTTGGGGATTCAATATTTTCTAAAATTTTCCAAATCGCTATAGGAATACAATAATTTAATTTTGAATGTGTATAAAAAATAAAGCAAAACAAGAATTGTACTCGGAAGCTCATTTGCTTCGAATTTGCACTTTCAATACATATGTATGTAGTGACCTGACAGTTTATTGAATTTTTCGATGCCTGAGAAGCATTTAAATAATAACAAATTCAATGAATCTTCAAGTATTAAATTTAGTAAATTATCAGCTAATATTGCGGCACAAAAATATTACTAAATACATTGACCAAAAAATTAATTTGTTTCATATTTGTTTTTGGATTTTGTTACAAATTTGAAAAGTAAACCTATGTACTTATACATATATGAATTGTCGTAACAAAAATACATTGGTATGTTTGAAACTGAATACACTAAACAGTGTGAGTTTAGCCAGTCGTACTTTGGGCTTACAGCATCGCTAAGCTTTTGCAAATAAATGTCTATATGTATGTATGTATGCAAGCAAGTAGTAGCGTGTGTTTCATTTCATTATTATACTGTTGCAGTCGTTCATATATCCTTTTTTGGATTTTTGCTTAATTTCAGTCATATTTTCCATTTAACGGTACCCAAGAGGCCTATTTAAGGGCTCGTTAACTTTCCCATGACCAACTCATTTATGGCAGCTGCAAAGCAACTTCATACAATTGCATGCACATGTATACATAGATATGGATGTATTGTATACTCTCGTAAGTTTATACCATATATGTACCATCATACAAACAATTTTAATAATTGTTATAAGCCGAACTCGGAATACATATGTAGGTGTAACTGTTTCAAATTTACGCATATAAGTATGTATATCTAGAATTGAATATTTATTTCCGACACACTGTGCAGGTGGCTGTGCAAAACGAATTATATGTATTCTTAAATTTCTGTACATATGCCTGCATATACATATTTATATGCCACATACATGTATAAACATTAGTTGAAGTCATAAAAGAATTATGACTAAATAATTAGCAAACAATCAACTAACTAGCATCTGGGGTGTGTCTACGAAAAGAAAAGTTTCACCTTTTTTGATTGTGCTTTCTAAAAAATAGAAAGTAATTTATTTCAATTATTCTTGAGGATTTAATTTAGGATCAAAAAAGCTGGATTACAAAACATATGAATGAGCTGCCACCTTTTTTGTAATAGAAAATCCTTTGCTCAAAGACTGCGCAGAGCGCGAACTTATTGATGGTTGAATGGATTTAAAATTAATTTTTTATTTACTTTGGTTAGTTTAAAAACGTCAAGAGGTTTACCTGTTCTAAAAGAACAGAGAAGCGTTGCCTTATGCTTAAATTTTGTAAACAATTAGATTATTAATTTTTTTTAACATAAATTAATTAAAAAATATATAACTATCAGAAATATTTCTGAAAAGAGTGGCCACCTGCTTGGAAATTCGAATTAGATGATGATTGGATTGAATATTGAACATAATATTTATTGAATTAAAATTTGTTTAAAAAGACCTGCAATCGAAAACTTATTTAAGTAGGCTTGAGACTAGATTAACAATTTTTATAACAAACTTATAAAAATTATTCTCGAAAGATCGAGCGAGTAGGTTTAAATGTTTTTTCAAGAGAAGATTTTTTCAAAATGTTTTTTTTAAAGAAGACTTTTTCAAGAAAATACCGAAAGTTTTTAATTAAATTAAGCAAAAAAATACTGACGGTATCGACTGGAGAAAATTTTAATAATTTTACCACTCAATTTATTTATAATATCAATTTGATTAGATAAAAAAATATTAAAATAACAATAATATAAACATTTTAAAAAATATATAAAAATAATAAAATATTAAAAAAATAAAGAGGTTTTATAAATATGTTAATGAAAATATTTTTGAAAAAAAATGTTTTAAAAGAATATCTCTTCCAAAAAATGTATTCCAAATAAATAGACAAAAAAGACAATATTAAAAATAGACTACTACTACAAATCTTACGCTGGCTTAAATCTAACTATTTTCATTTATTTATTTTGATAAATAAACTTACTGAAATCCTTGCATAATATGCTTCAAAGATTGCTTTTCCCTAATGATGATAAAATTACATCATATATAAGCTCAATAAATCGAAATTTATATGTTCATATTTACATACACATACAAGTGGACTATAGCGAGCAGAGTAAAGCTGTAAAGCTACTGTGCTTGCACTTGAACTATAAACACTGGCATATACATACATCCATATATTGTTATGAAATGCCTTGCATACCGTTTTTGTGTCGAAGTAATGCATGTATGCGTGTATGTTCATTTATGCATATATTTATGTACATAATAAATAGTAGTATATTTGCGCCTTGGCTTAATTATTATTAAGTGCCCAACTATTTATAAGTAAAGAAATAATTTATGAGACAAAGGCAAACTTTCTGGTAAAAGAGCTAAAGAAAGGCACGAAAAGAAGGGAAGAAAGAAAAAGTTTTAAGGCAAAACAAAGAAAAGTTGGCACCTTGTACCAATATGTGTGCGTATGTGCGCAGGCAAGTGCGCTACCAGAGGCGGGTCCGAAGGCCAGTTGCTTTTTGTTGTGTTGCATAGCTAAAGAATACATATACATACGTACATGTATGCAACCGACATATGTGCTGACATAAATACTTGCAAATTACCCTGGTGTTAGGGTTAATTACTGAGTTATGTTACCCACAGAGCTACTCTCTCAAAGCAATGAGGCGGTAGAGCTTAGCTGGCTACCAGTTGGGCTGAAGACACAATTTGGCTGGCATTTAATTAATGGGCAGTGTAAGCAGAGAGTAAATTGACTAAAAGTTCATTTAAAACCACGAAATTATGCATTCTTTTTTTTCATAAACGTTACAGAATTACCAAATTGCCTGCCCAACGACATACATACGGGGCGTATACGTAACTTTTACAATTGTGAACTGCGCGGCTACAAGACACTGTTGCTGTAATTATTACTACTGCGACATGTAATTTCTACACGCCAACTCTTTGCCTTTTGAATTGTTTGCCCATTTGTGGCAATTACATTTTTTCCTTCATGCGCTCAATATGATAAATAAATGCATATAAAGAGGAAATAATGCAAGAAAAAAAATGGAATTAAACAGATTAACGAGTGAATTAACTTTGTTTGTCGTATTTTTTTTGCATTTTTCGTTTTTAAATTTATTTATTTGGCGCTGCAGTGGCCACGCAGAGCAATTTCTCTGTCTCTCTTGCAATTTTATGCCATTCTTCCTTCAGCTTTTTTTGATTGCATTGAGTCTGTGTTGTCGCGTGTGTTTGTGTGTAGGTATGTGCGTATGTGGCTGTGTGTTCATTATAGTAATTTTATAGTAGTTCATAGTGCGAAAAATCCCATTTATTTTAATTGCTGCCTTTTTTTATTTAAATGTTTTTTTAATTGTTTTTCTTATTTGTTTGTTGGCCGTTGGCATTGTTGCGACTCGTGATGTTGCGGTTGAAGTTTGAGGTTTATTGCAACAAAAGTGTGTGTGTGTTCAAGTAAATGTAAATACGAAAAAATAGCGCATAAACGCAAGCACGTCACAATATATAGCGGTAAGTAAATACATATATATTATGCATATTTAAGCAGTTGCACATTTACTTGCGTGTATGGTCTGTTTTGGGCTAACCGAATTCAAATTTGTTTTAATGTGATGCGCGTTTTGTGTTTTGTGCTTTGTGTGCTGTGTGGCCTGCGACGCGTACTTTTTTCTGCTCTTGGCTATTTTAAATGTGGTTTGTTTGCCAAAGTTCTTACTTTTTACACTTCCCTTTTTTTATTTATCTATTTATTTGGCTAGTCTATTACACAAGTGGCATATGCATATTACGCTATGTGTGTGTGATTATGTGCATATATAAGTATATGTACATATGTTAACGTGGTAGCAACGAATTGTTGTATGCCTGTTTTGCTGCTGCACTCTGTCGACATTTGACTTTTTATTTTAGTAACCGCCGATTTTGAGCAGTGAAAAAATTTATTGTTCTTTTTTCATTTTTAATTATCACACTAATAGAAATGAGTACGTGCTCATGTTTTATTATTGTATTGCTGCGCACGCCGTAATTGTTGTGTGCACGAGTGAGTATTCACCGAATTAATTTGCATAATTTATTATTATATGCGATAGTAGTTTTTATTGCCATTTAGAAAATAAAATAAAATAAATGGGAAATGTTGATTAAGATTAAAATGTCATTTGGTATTTCCTTTCTGTGGTTTCAAGTACTATTTAAAATGAAATTAATATTAGAAAAAATTCAATTGTTTAATTTAGTGATAATTTTTTCCGACTTAAAGTGCTATTTAAAAAAATAATTGAAATTGAAGTTTTAGAAAATTAAATTTTTTGAATCATTCTTGCACTAGAAAAAAATTTGCTCGTTACTATGGTTTTTGCTAGCATTATACCATTAAACAGTTAATAAATAAAAGAAAAAAAATTAAAACATTTTTAATAAACTGAACAGATTTGTTTGTGAATGCGAAATTATAAAATTTCATTTTGAAATCTATTAATCATTAACCCGATGTTTTATTAGATTGTAAATTCTAGAAAAAAAATTAAAATCGAAATAATAATATTAAATTAATTAAATTTCAAACTAAAAAATTTCTTAATTAAAATTTAATTTTTGTGATTAATTTTTTGATTTTGTTGCTATTAATTATTAACTAATTGGAATAAATACAATACTTTTTGTGCGAAAAGTAAACTAAATTATTGAAAATTATTATCGATGAATTGTTTTTGAAAAGTAAACGATGTAAATTAATCAAAATTATTGATTTTTAGCTTAAACAAATTATTCATAATTAAGTATTATTAATTACTGATTTTCTATCCGTTTTTCAAAATCCTACCATTTTTCTTTAAAAAATAAACTAGATTAATTAAAATAATTATGATTTTAATTACTAGATTAAATTGAATTTTTTTTTAATCAATCTAATGATATATAATTAACTACAAATATGATTTTTTTTGTTGAAAAGCAAACTAAATTATTTAATTCAATTTATCTAAGCATAGTCATTGTATTTATTTTTGCTTTAAAATTAGATTTAAATAAAATAATTAGATATTTTTTCATTTTTTTTTTTTGTTGAAAAGCAAACGAGTTTAACCAAAGTAATAATTGTGTTAATTATTTAAATTTTTTAAATATCAAATAAAATTTATAAATTAATCAAATCTTTCATAAAATATTATTGTTTCTTATTCATTAATGAATCACCATGATGATATGAAATAATTTTGCTTCATTGATTAAATTTTCATTAAAAGGATTAAATTTATCAAGACAATTATAATTTATTTTTATTTATTATTATAAATAAAATACTCATTAATCTCATTAATTTTATTTGTAAATCAGTCGAAATAAACTAATTGTTTTTACTTAAATTTAAAAAAAAAATTATTAATCAAATTGATTATGATTTATTATTGCTTATAACAATTTAATTAAACATAAATCCGATTTATTGGATTGAAAAGTTAATCAAATGTAAATATTAAAAATTTTAATGTAGTTAAAGTTTCTTTTATAAAATTATAATATATTATACCAAAAACAATGAAATCAAAAATTCTGATTTTTTATATAAAAAGTTTGAATGAAAAGTATAAAGCTAAAAAGATCAAATCTGTGTAGTTAAATATTAATTATTTAGAAAACGCTTATTCAAACTTAGATTAAATATAAAAATTAATTAACCAAACATTAAACATGGATTAATCGAATCAAATAATGTCTTAATGTAATTATAAATAAAATAATCGATTGAAACTTTTAACACTCAAAAAGAAAATTAAAATAAATCACATAAATAACTTAATAATTATAAATCTTTTTTTTTTTAAATTTTAATTAATTTGTTAAAATAAGTTTTCCAGTGAATATTAAAAAAGTTATTACAAAAAAAATTAATTGTGCGCAAGACTACCAAATTAAAGATAAATTTCGTTTGTAATGAAAATAAATCAATAGAATAATTATTAACAATTTGTAAAGTATAAAATTAATTTAATCAGAATGTGATTAAAAATATTAATTAATTAATATACAGCTGATAGCCTTTGATGCTAGTGCTGCATGAACAGTTTTTAACTATTTATAAGCTTTATTAAATAAATGGAAAAAAATAAATATTTAATCGAAATTATGATTAGTCCAAAATTACTAACTGATTAACCGATTATACCGATTTGTTTGCATTATTGTTATTTTAATTTCAATTATCGTTTAATATCGTTAAAGCTAATTTTGGACTAGCCCTGATTGTAAGTAATAATTATTTTGAAGTATCTTTTTAAAATAAAAAGGCTGAAACGTTTGTTTTAAATAAATTTTGTAGTCAAATATCAATTGTTTGTTATTTTGACCTAAAATAGTAAGGAAAAAAGATATATTCATACAAAAAAAATCAATTGAAAATAATCAGTAGAATGATATTTTACAATAATATAGTATTAATTAGAAATAAGTAAATACATAGATAAGTATTTTCGTATGTGTACTTTGGACTTAATATACACATTTAATTTCAACTATAAACATGTTTTATGCATAAACTGAGTGGTAAAAGAAACGATTTTGTACGTAGCAACGTCAGGAGCGAGTGAGAAATTGCCAAACCAGCAATGTTACACATGTTAAATTTGTATGAGAGCTAACAACGAATGAGTACACACATACACAGAAATTTACGAATGTATTGTACATACGAGTATATGTAAATATCTATTTGTTTGAATGCATTTATGCAAGCAGAAAGTACAAAAAAATTTTTTCTGTTTTGCTATTAAGCGAACAAATGTGTCTGTATTTCCACCCACCCAACGGCAAAACCTATTTACGTTTGTTTGTGTGTAATTGTATACTAACAAAGGTGTTGCCAACGAGTTTTGAATATTTCTGCGTGCAAACATAAATATTTAAAATGTAAAAAATTCTGTTTCAACACACACATATATATGTGTGAGTATGTAGGGCTACATATGCTCACATATGAATGCAATACATTGTTTTTGTAAGTTGGTGTATGTAAATATGTATGTATGTGGTCGCATATAAATGTGCATATGCATTCAACAAATAGCAGCTATTAAGTTTGAAATGATAAATTGTAATGGATCGTGATGGTGACACTCCACAACAATAATATAAATGGCTATTTACATAGCATAGCTTGTTACATATACCACATATGTGCGTAGAGAAAGATGTTTCTTATAGGAAATTTTAATTGTAACTAGATATACAATATTAAAAGATTTATTTTGAAAGTTTTTTATGATCAGCCAAATTTACGTTTTAACATAAAGAAATGTTAATTATTTTTTTTTAAATAAATTCAATTATATTCAAAAATTTTGCTTTTTTTCTTAATTTTAAGTACATAAAATTTCCCGCCGGGTATTTACGCGCGAACAGCAACTATGTTTATTGAAAGGTGCAACTGAATAAATGACTATATTTTCTTCAAATAAATAAATGTGAATTGTAAAAATTGTCAGTTGAATTATTTGTATGGGATAATAGTCTTTGTTGTTAAGTTGCTTATTTCTTTATTTTTTGATAAAATACATGAACAAATATCTACCTGGTTGTCACATATAAAACACTGGAAAAAAATTCGTCAAAGCATAACGTATTGACGTTTTAAAAATGCTTTACCGTTTATGAATAAAAGATAGAAACAAAAAGGCTCAATTTTAACATAATTTTTGTCAGACTGCTGATATCATATAAATTATTTCCTAAAATAATTTAATGAGAATGACATTTTATACTCTTAAGCCTAATTGGTGTTATAAGTGATAAAATATTATTACTTTATTATTTTATTTTAATATTAATAAAGATTATATCAAATTATGTCATTTTATTTTAGTTTGTCTTGTTTTATTTTATTTTATTTTTTTGATTCAATTCAATTTAATTTTATGTAACTTTATAATATTTTATTCTGAATTAATTCAATTTAATTCTATTTAAAATTATTTAATTTTGTTTTATTTTACTTTTTTTTGTCCTTTTTTTATTTTATTTATTTAATATTATATTATTTTATTTTATTTTGACTTATTTAATTTAATTCAATATTATTATATTTAATATTATTTTATTTAATTTAACTACATTTATTATAGTTTTTAAGTATTAGGCTCATCTGGTTATTTGGTTTGTTTGGTGCAAGTTAAACAAGTTTATTTCACCTTCCTGCCGGACGTTTCGCTAAATAAACTTTTTTTATTTGCACCAAAAAATAACTAGATCAGAGTGGTGTAAAATATAAAAACTATAATAAAATACGCGCTGATTGTCCAAGAAATAACTAAATTACATTTTATTTAAGTTAATTTTTTTAAATTTCATTAAATTTTATTTAATTATGCCATTTCAATTTATTTTAATTTGTTTTATTTAATTTTTTATTTCATTTATTTGTTTTTTTTTGATTTTTTTAATTCATATTATTTAATTAAATTAATTTCATTTCATTTCATCTTATTTTCATTAAAGTTATTTCATTTTTTTTGTTTTGTTCATTTTATTCTATTTTGTCCTATTTAATTTTTTAAATTTACATTCATTATTTCGGTTTTTTAATAAATGTAATTTAATAACGTTTTTATCATTTATTTATATTTAATTTTATTAAAATTATCTTAGTTAAAATTTTTAAATTTAAGTTATTTCCTTCTACTTTAGGTTGTGTTATTTTGTTTAATTTTTTTTCTATTTTTGGTAGTATTTAATTTATATTATTTTATTTACCTTATTTAATATCATTTAATTTAGTGAAATTCTATTTGTATTAATTTTAGTTTATATTAATTTGTCTTAGTTTATTTTATTATATTTATAATATTTAATTTTAATTTTTTAATTCATTAAATTTAGTTTAATATTAATTAATTTTAGTTTATTTTGGTTTAATTAATATATCTTTAAAATAATTTATTTAAAATACATTTAATTTAATTTAATTTATTTTATTTTAGTCGATTTTGTTTGATTTCACTTTACTCCTTTTCATTTAATTTAAGTTTATCTAACTTAATTTTGTTTTATTTAGTTTTAGTTTATTTTATTTAACTTAGTTTCATTAATTTTAATTTAATTTAATTTAATTTGATTTATTTTATTTTATTTTATTTTATTTAATTATTTTGTTTTCTTTTATGCTAATTTGTTTCATTTCATTTTTATTTTCATTTATTTTATAGTATTTAATTTAATTTAATCCAATTTATTTTTTTATTATATATTTTTTATTATATTTTTAGCCTTAACTTTTACCTTCACTTAAAAAAATTAATAATCTAACTTCTAATTCTGCTTCTGTAATATTCTTCTTTTGTGTTTCATTTTCTTTGTGCCTTTTTAACGGGAAGAGCCTTAATAAGTAATATTTACAATATTTTTAGAAAATTATATTAGTAAATATATATATTTTTTAATTTCAAGTTATACGATGTGGCTTGCTTTCACTATGTACAGGGGTTTGGTATAGGAGTGATATCTGTGTACATGAAATTAGGGTGAATAAATAAATACATAAATAACTAAATAAATAAATGACTAAAAAAATATAAATTAATTAAATAAATAAAAACAATTAATTAAAGAAAAAAAATATTTAAAGTAAAAGCAATTAGAAATAATAAACATAATAGGGAGTAGATAAATAAATATTTGAAACAAAAGTACGATGTGAAAAAAGTGAAGAACAAATGAGTCCTAAACAATTAAAAAAAAATGAAAATGAAAAAATGAATTGAATAAAAAAATAAAAATTAAAAAAATAAAATTTTAAATTAACAAATGTTGAATAACTAAAGTTGAAAAGAAAATAAAAAAGTGAAAAATGAATATATACAAAAGGAAACCCTGGCAATTTTCATATATACAGGCTATATACAAAAGTTACATTTTATCAGCTAGTCAACCATTGCTCAACTTTTAGGCGTTGCGTAGTTGCTCCAGGTTTTGATGAAATTCGACGCAAATGTCGCTGTACATTGTTTAATTATTTAATTAAACAAAATTATGTAGATATGTACATATGTAATGTTTCTACTATTAATGCCCATATATTTTACAAAGCCGAGATTAGGTAATAAATATTATTGTTTATCTTTGTTTGTTCGTTTGTTGTTGTTGTAGTTTTTGTTTTTTAGTTTTGCAACCATTCACTTATTTTACTTTATATTTTGTGTTTGATTACATTTTTCTCATGAACAAAACGAGTATTGGCAACGTTAATAATTACCTGGCTAGCTGGCGCAGCTTTCGGTTGTTGTTGTTGTTGTTGTGGTTGATGGGATGGCTGCTGATGCTGCTGCAAGTGTTGTGGTTGATGCTGATGCGCTGGCTGTTGTTGTTGTGGCTGATAAGAACCAGATACGGGATAATGAGCCGAAGTTGGTTGGGGTGTAAACTCCCTAACGACACGCTCCTCCGATACGGGTGGCCAAGCAACGCGCTTATAACCTATGCGAAGGAGAGAGAGAGAGAGGGAGAGAGAGATGAAGAACAAATTAGTCAAAACTCATGTATGTATATAAACTATTTGAAATAATGTATATAATGTAATGTATGTATATAATAATGCCGCAATGAATTCGGGACAAAACAAATGTTTCGAATGTATATATATGTGTGTGTACCAATTACTTGGATAAAAAGATCGTAGCTACTGTCTTTACTGTTCATTATTGCTAAATATGATAGAAATAATCTGAGTTTAGCTGCCAATACAAGTCGATTCTACAGAAAACATTTCAGTTCCATATCTACAATTCAAACATCAAACTTTTTAAAGCTTTAATTTTGCTAAATATATTAAAAGAAATTGAGAAAAAAATTACAGTCCATAAGCTAACCTAAAAAAATATTATAATAATTTGCTTCCAAATAATTTTATCTAAACTGTTAATTTTTGAAGTCAGTTATCATTTTTGTTTAATATTGGTTTTTGTATTAATGAATAATACTCTTCTTGAGTATTTTCAGTATCTAATTAATTTTAAAATTATTAAATAAATTAATATATATATATATATATATATATTAATCAAATAATAGACATATTAATTAAATAAAAAAGAATGAATTTAAAAATTGATTGTTAATTTCTTCAAATTCAATTACCTAAAATCCGCTACCTATGAATTTGAAAAAAAATCAAATAAACAAAATTTAATAAAAAAAATATATTTATATTATATAACTAATCGCTCCATTCATTTTTCCAAATTAAAAGTATTTCATAATTTAGCTTTTTAAGATTTTATGAATGATATTTAACTTATTATTTTTTTTTGAACTTATAATCAGGAAATTTTTATTTATTTTTAATTATTAAGTTTTAATTGATTTATTCATTTTTTAATTTTTTTGTTGCTTCCATGGTTTGCCGCTAATTAAATTTGGGCATGCTATTAGAAGCAACGAAAAACCATTAAAATAAAATAATTTGAAAAACTAGTCCGCTTGTCTTCGCCTCCCCGCCCATTGCTCAGCTGTTTGTGTACTTAGCTTAAAAAGCAGCCGTTACCAGACATGTCATTTACCACAATCAAGTGGCCAAGTTGCGCTGACAACCCAACTAAAGTTGGTTGGTGTGATGTGGCAATAACAATAGAGACAAAAACAACAACAGTAAAAGCAGCTAATTGCATGCTAGCATAGCGGTTTTGAATTAACTATATATGTTTAAACTATTTGATGTTGAAATAAATTTTTTATTTTTTTAGCATTTTTTTGTTTTTGGTTTTTGCAAAACGACTTTGCCCTTTGCCCCCAAAAAATAATGAACCCTCCACTCCTTCCTCACAGCTTTGACTGCACATTTGCATTAATTCATTATTTTTTACCCCAAAAAGGTATTTCAACTCGTTCCTGTTGTTGGTTGTTACTGTAGTTGGATAGACTACTTCAAAATTTAGTTAAGTTGCTTTGTGATTTCGAAATTGAATGAGCGCAGTAAGTTTTCCCTCAGAGATACTCCACATTCTAGCTGATTTCTAACTGGCAATTTTCGTAGTTGTGTGTGTATGTGTAAGTGCGTTTTGCAATTTCTATTTTCAATTTTCACTGTTTATTATTTCTCTTCCCTATTTGCATTCAAATATAAGTGTCCTATTTACAATTATTTCATTTTTGGAGGGTCACTCGTGATTCCGCAAAATTGTTTTGTTGAAAGTGATAGAGAGAGAGAAAGGGAGCGCAAGAGTACTTTTTAAATCAACTTTTTTTTATCTACTTTAACTCTACAACAGGAATATTGCGCGAATAGTTTGAAAACAAATGAAATTATGTAAGTAAATGTATATATATTCATATATTTAGGAGTGCTGGAATTAATTTAAATAAATTTTTTAGCTCGAAGAAATAAATTGAATTGTGAGCGCACTTGCAAATGACCTTTGTTGGCATAATTTCACAAAAGTGTTGATGGAAAAAATTTCAAAGCATTTTTTAAGCTTGAATATTAGAGAAAAACCTGTTGTGAAGGATTGTGAAAACCTGTTGTGAAGGATTGGTTTACAGGTAAATATATCTAACGGCCACTGCTAATACTTGTAACACATGTTGCATAAAAATAAATAAATAATATTATTAATTAGTTAAACGTTGCTAATAAATTCTTCGTTATTGGCATTTGACTTAAATTTATAAACCATTAATGGCGATTTATGATTTAACTCCACCCATACATATACAATAGTTTCTCGATATCACAATGTATCCTTATGTTAGTATAGGTACATATATGTGTGCATATAATTATAAATCAACACATATTTTAATTAACAGTTATAATAACTATATTATTCCAATTGTGACCGCAATAGCCAATGTGGTCCGGCAAATGTACCAATTTCAAAAGAAATATTGACGAGTAAATGGAATCACCTGAAAACCAATCAAATGCATTGTTGTAATTAAAACGAATCTAGTAAAACATACGAGGTGTGTTCAAAGGAAAAGGTGGATTTTGAATTTTTTTTGAAAAATACTTATTTATTCATCAATACCTATTTTTTCCCATCAAAGTTTTCCCCCACGGGTATAATACACTTATGCCAACGCTTTTACCAATCCTCGAAGCATTTCTGAAATCCGCTTTTCGGTACTTTTCGGTATGGCCATAAGCTCTTTTTTCGATTTTGACTTGATCTCATCAATTGTGGCAAAACGCTTTGATTTGCTTTCGCTTTGTTTTCTTCACGCAAATGTTGATTAACTTCCTTGTAGTATTCCTTATTAATTGTACGGCCTTTTGGCAGGAACTCATGATGCACCACACCATTTTAATCAAAGAAAACAGTGAGCAGAACCTTCATCTTTTCCTTTGAACATACCTCGTATATACTTTAAATAAGTGTATAAGAGAAATATGAGTATCAGTACCTTTATATATGTAGTATTTACGATTGTATGAAATTAAAAGGCAACCACGGAAACTACAACCTCAGCCACATTTGTGCAGTTCTGTGGGAAGCATAAATTCATTTATATATTTTGGGCAGGGAAACCAATGTCAATACGATTATAGTGTACGTATGTATGTATCTGTGAATTATGCCAATTGTACACAAGGTTTATGGGCAAAAAGGTTCGTGTGTGGCATAATATATAAATGCCATATTCCCGAGGGAAAATTGGAAAAAAAAGATTTCACCGTAAATATAAGTAGTTATGAACCCATTTGTATAAAAAAAATAATATTTGAGTAAAATTAAAAAAAAATTTATATAAATTAGAAATAAAACAAATGCTGCCTTAGACCATTTCGAAGTCTTTATATCTTTGCGGAACATATCAAATTTATTGTATTGCATTTTTTATATTATTTAGAGAATTTTTAGTACCAATATTTATTTAGACTTTAGTGTGCAGAATACCAAATTTCATGTTTTTTTATAGAGTTTTGTTTTAACTTTTATTGTATTTTAATAAAAATTCTTATATATTGATATTTGATCTTAGCTTTTTTTTCAGTACAAATGTTTATATATATATATATATATTTGTCTCTTAAAACCACAAAGGGTTAAAATGAAATATATTACATATTGTGATAGGTCAAATAACGTTGAGTTTTTATCTTGTATGGTCGGGTATTTAAATGTCATGACATACGAAACAGGTATTTGGTAATTGAGCTTCGAATATATATGAAAATAGTGATTGCAAATGTTTTTTTAATTATAAAATGCCAAAAGTTAAAAAGTAATTTCTTATTATTTGTAATTAAATAACATTACTAAAAGAATTAATCATATTAACATAAGCAACATGAAAAAATATGATTTGGGAGAAGCTTGATAATTTTTTTTATTTTTATAAATTGGGGTACACTAAATATGAAATCCTGGAGAAGATGTGTTAATTGCTTAAAATTTATTTTATTTTATTTATTTATTTATTTTTTTAATTAAAAAATATTTTCTGTTTCCGTGTGGTATTCAAGGCAATATAATATTACTTAAAAGAAGTGAGTGAAAAAACTATCAAGCAAAAATAAGTTCTATAAAATATGTCCCGTGCGACAATGACTATAATTAAGTTAGAGCTTGAAAAGTAGTAACTTCAAATTTTTCAAAGTATTTGTGTTAGGTATTTATATTAATTTTGTTACTAAAGAGATACCCATTTGATTGCTTAATTGTGAGAAAAATACCAATACTGAAATGCCATAACTGAACAATTAATTGTTGTATGGGAATTAGATCTCCTCGTAATTAATTAATATATTACAAAAATATAATTTCGCTCACATATCTCAAAAATTGAGAAGCAGACAGTTGAATAGACGGAAAGATTGAGATTAATACAGTCGAATTTTATTGGTCCAACTCAACACGTTATTCTGATCACTTCGGTATAAATGTTGATTCATCTAACTCTTTTCCTTCTTGTACTTGCATACTTCGCACCAAAGTTCAGAACCATTTAATGTTTATGAAAGGTAGAAAAATATGTCCCACGAGACGTTAAGATAAGTATAGTAAATCGGACTCAGAAGGGTACCGGTAATCATTTTTTGGAATGTTGAGAGAAAAAAGACATTTTAATCTTTATTATTTTCTGAGTAAATTGAAGAGTATTAAAAATCAGAAAAAACTAATTTTATCATCATCTAAATGCCAGATGTACATTATGAAAATAAATAAAGACTAGGCTAAATCGGTTCATAACTTTCTTGAAAAAAAAAAACAAATTTATTTTCAAGATTTCAGAAAGTTTTTAAGCATATTATGATCATGGTACTGTTATGAAACTTTTTTTTGACTAAAAACGGGGTTTGACATACTAAAAATCGATTTTTTTGAAAAATATCTGCTTAAATTTTTTTTATAAGAGTGCTTGTAATATTTTCGTTATTTTCCCTAATATCTCTATTGAATAAGCTCCATATCTTTTTATATAAAAAAGTAAGTCATAAATAGAAATCTATACTTACTGGTTTATGGCCTTTCGCAATATACAATAAAATATACAGTGAAAACAGAAACCATTATTAAGCCATGAAGACTGAATATTTGAAATTTTGTTTGATCTTTCGATTGTAATTTGCATTGTTGACCACGAGAACCAAATCTATGTTCCGTGCGATTTTTTTAAATTATATTGAAAACAAAAATATTCTCCAAATAGAGCTTAGCATGACCACTATAGAAAATTAAGAACTGCATCTAAGGAAATCGTAACATTAATAAAACAATATTAGATTTTTAATTTTAATGTATATAATTGTCCCGTGCGACTGAAATTACTATACCTCATACACTATTTATAAGCATACTTTTGTTTTTTCCTTTTGCTAATAATCCAAAAACATAAATATTTATCCATGAATTATTATTAATTTACAAAAAATGTGAAATATCTTCTAATTTGTTGTTTATATATTGGTGATACCAGTAACAACATTTTGTTCAATGTTGTCCGCCCACTATTAGACGAGAATTTTTGATTAAACGCCATTGTGGCGCCTGCCTTTACATACCTACATAAATTACAAAATGAATTAACCTTACGCATTTTGCTGAGGTAGAAACAAATGCTTATAATTAGATTTTCAAACATAAAAAATATTTAGGACAAAAAAGAAAAAAAGGCACACCTACAATAAATCGATAAAAAAAAATTGAAAGCAAAAGTAGTTTACGTGGGTACATACCACGTAAAAAAAGCAACAATAATTTTTGGCAGGCAATTACGCATTTTTCTTGAATTATACAAATTTAATACATATATTTATACATATTTAGCTTATGTGCATTAAAATTACTACAAAAATAAATGTTCATCCGTTAGTTCGTTCGTTCATTCTTTTGGTATGCCATTAAGGATACCAATAAATTTTATAGCTTGCTAGTCAAGTCTGTTCAAATAAAAATCTTATTTTGTATAAATAATAAGTAAGAATTTGTGCCGGTGCGTATAAACATACACATGCATGTATGCAATAAAAAGCTTTATGAATAGCGGTACGCAGAAAAAAAAATTCATGCGACTATGCAAAAATCAAACGCACAACATTACATACGAGTATGTGTGCGTACATATTTCTATTTATGAATGCGCGTACATTTGCAAATGCGTATGAAATGTGTATTTCTTTCAAGTATAATTTTTTAGTATTAAATTATGATTAATATTATGTGTACGTGGGCAGAAAACTAATATCACTCAGATAATAATAAAAAGTTTGCGTTTTTGCTGCAGCCGTCGTTTCTGCATACATATTAACGCCTATATGAGCAGCCATATTATTTAGATATTAATGTTTATATATGTGTATGCAAATTTGCAGGGAAGAATATAATAATATAATTTCTATTGAATAATGCGTGTATGCATGGTTGGATATGTGGGTTTTTTCTTTAGCTTTGAAAAGGCGAAAAAATTCAATATTTTTTAAGAGGGCTGTCATTTGTTTAAATATTTTGATTAAAAAAATTGGTACGTTAAACGAATAATTGGAATTTGAATGCCAAGGAGAGTCACGAAAATATTTTTGTCCAAAGTTGCCACATTTTTTAAATATATTTTATTCGTTATAATTTTTTTTTATAATTAAATTTCGTTAAAAATATATAAAATAAATAAAAAAATTAGTTAATTTAATCAAATTAAGAGAGAGATATTTTTGATCGTGATAATTTTTTGGAAAGAGTTGCCATAGGCTGAACTAAGAAACAACAACTCACTCTAAAATGAGTTAATATATTAACAACACTTTTATTTTTGTTTATAACAATTTTTTCATTTAATTCTAATCTTTCTTAATGTAATGCCAAATTTTTTTAGGTTTTTTTTTAAATATATTTTAAAGAAAGGAAGACGATGAGTTCATTTACAAGTAAAACACATTTATTTAAAACATAATTTTTTTTTGTATTTAAGTAAATTTAATTAATTTTTTCTTTATTTTAAATAAAAAAATTTATTTAAATAATTTTTTCTTTTGTATTTAAGTAAATTTAATTAATTTTTTCTTTATTTTAAATTGGTAAAAGTTAAAATAAATAAAATGCTTTAAATGAAAAAAAAATTACTTTTCGAGAATTTTTCATTCGAAAATATTTTTGATTAGTGTTACCATCTATTTAGGTTTTTATTTAAATTTTATTACCGGGACTTTAAAAAATAATATATAAACAAAACAATTTTTTTTGTATCGAATATTTTTCCAAAGTCGTTTTTGTATGCAGAATAGTTTTTAATTGAAAATTGTTAATAAAGAAATTTTTTATCCAATTTTTTTTTAAAGCAAAGAAGAACATTTCAAAGAAATGGTGTATGAATAACATATTAGAATAAAAAATTAAAAATAAAATTTGGTGTGTTGTTGTTGTTGTTAAGTGCTTGCAACCGAAGAATTCAGTAAGAAAAAGAAAAAGTTTTGGGAATTCATGATTTTTATTATTTTTACATACATACATACAGTTATATTAATAGTGATTTCTTTTAATAATAAATGATTTGAAAAAAGTAACGTATACGCAGTGTTACCCCTAAAATAATTATAGTATGAAATATCACTATAAAATTTATAGCAAAGAGACCTGATTGCCATATCGTATTGCATATTATATAATTATGTCAAGTCATCACTTCAAATGCCATGCCAAATTAGTCTCAAAAACTTGAACACCTTTCAACTCTGAGTACTTACGCATGTACATTAGTAATAGTGTATGTATGTACGTTAGTGGCAAGTATCCCAAGCAGCGGCAAGAGCACAAATACCAATCATTGTTTCCCCAATGCCAACGTACGTGCAACAAATGGCAGCTGCAAACAACGCGCACCCGCCAAATGCCAAGCAACTCTGCCGACCATAATTTCACCACCAGCTATAATAGCATTACCTGACAGACTCGCTTACTACTTATGCAATATTAGTTGTATGCGCTGTGCGTGTGACTGTCAATATGAATTTTATTGTTCGAATGTATTGTATAAATGAATGAATGAATGAATGAATGAACGTTCGAATGAGTGAAATGCCTAAAAGTGGTAATTTGCGGATATCCGTTTTGTTTTCATATCGATGAACGTGCTTGGTTGCGCAATATGTGTGAAAATTCATAGTAAATGACGACTGGTTTGCTGCTGTTGCTGCTGCTGCACATTGGTGGCTCTTAGCTTGCCGTCTATATGCCGAGCGTATGTGTATGCCAGTTTTAGCATAAGCGGCACGTAGGCTGGTCAACACCTTGTACACGCGTCGACCACAGACATGTAGACATACATACACATACACATATACACACAAACTCACACGCTCAGTCTAAGTACATACATAAATATCCATATAAACACTGTTAGCTATGGCCTAGCCAACCGATTACGTCGACTTGCGCCCCAGCATTCATGAGATGCTATTTGAGGTATGAACACGTGCGCATTTATACACCAACAGGCATTAAAGGATCACGGTCATTTGTGGCAAATGCAATGGGGGTGATATGTTTGTGGTTTGATGGATGCTCAAATATCAATATATGTATGTACTTGCTTACATAAGTGGATAAGGGTGGTGCCAAAATTCCCATTAAATCCCCAAAATTTTGGAATTTTTTTAAAATAAGAATTTAATAAATAATTTTTTAATTCGCTGGCAGATTTTAATTAAAGCAGGTATTGCCATATGTATATTGGAGACGTTTCAGAAAACTTAATACTTATAGAGAAATCTCTATCGGAGAAAATTCTTCGAATCGAAAAATTAAAAAAAAAAATATGCAGCTTGTTCAAGCGTTTTGTTGTTGGAAAAATTAAATAAATTTCTGAGAGGAGTTTCTGTTGGAATTTATCTCAAAAAAGTTGATAAAAAATTTAGAAACGTTTTAATCAAAGAAATTAACCAAAAATTGGAGATACTTCTGAATCAAGTTCCTTTTGAACAAATTCAATAAAAAAAAAAAAAAAATTATAAGAAAATGGAATGGAATGGCTGGAAATTTTCGGGCCATGGAAATTGATAACAAAATTGGAGATAATACTGGTGAAAAAATTTATTCAAAGTGAATTTTTAAAAAATTGGATTTAATTTTGAGGCAGGTTGCTGGTAAAAACTATGCCAACGAAATTAATAAAAAATTTAACGTGACTGTTCACGAAAACATATTTATGAAATACTATATACCACAAAATCGTTAAAAATGTTTTATAATTTTTATGTTGCTCTTATCGAAGAAAATTTTTTTTTTCACCCTAATGTGGAATTTATTGTGTAGCTAACCTAATGACTGGCGTGTATTTAAATGTATGGCTATTGGCACGCATGTACCTACGTGTATACATAGGTCGGTTTGTTGGCCTTAACGGCTTTTCGACCTTTCATTTTCATTTAATTTTTGCCCATCATTTGTATTTTTTTCGTTTACTGCTGTTACTGCGCACTCTATCCATGCACACGTTCTGTTTACACTATGAATCCCTAAGTAAACATAAAACATGTTTATTGTATGTACACAAGTGTACCGTTATTTTCCGTGTATATATATGATATGTGCTTGCTTGCCTTTGAGGTGTAAACGAATCAAAACTAACAGACGCCTAGCAAACCCACGCAAGCACATAAATACTATTAATACTCGCAAGCACAAACATCTGTAGATATATAGATGATATATTTATAAGTGTGTGTGTATATACAGATATTTATGTATGTGTGTACGCATGTAGTTGTTTGGTATTAACGGAAATTAATATTGATTGATGTGAAATTCAGTTAACATTCACTGCCGCCACTGCGATATCACACCTTCAAGCTAAAGTAAATGCTGTTATCAGCAATACTGCCACACTGATATGCCACGGCATTCTTCATATATCATCAATTTCACAATTTCCCTCATTCATTGTTTTAATGGGCGGCAAAAAGTTAAGCATACAAAGATGATGCTCATATTCCATCTCCAACTATTCACAATTTTGGTTCAAATAAAATGTGCTTGAGCGAGCAGGTACATACAAATACTGTAGGCGCCTGTGTGTATATACATATATTTATTCTACCATTCATTCCCATGACACTACTAATTTCCTAACTCGCTAACCCGGTGTTGCTTTGACCGTTGGCCTTTACCTATTTCAAAGGTTTGCATGTGCATCTGTGTCTGTGTGGGCACTTAAGCTCTTAGGTGCTGGGATCAAGCGTTTTTTTCTAATTTTTTTCTAATGTGTTTTTTTTCGCTTTGGTGTTTTGCGTTCTCGCCCTCGTTATTATTGGGTTATAATTTTTCAAGTGTTAAGATTTGTTATGTCAGCCATATTGTTTTTATTACTATACTTTTTTTCTTTGTTTGTTTGTTGCTGTTATTATTGTAGTTTTAGTTATGCCCCTGGCATGCTTTATCCATGATTCATGGTTGCCATAATAGATTTCCGTGTATTTTTCGGTGCAGATGGTTGAAGTTTCAGCTGCCTTTTGTTTGTAATAAAGGTGATTTGTTGTTATTATGTATGTATGCTGTTGTCTACCTTTAATGTAATCCTAGTTGTTGTTTCTTTTTTGTTTTTTTGGTGAAACATGGATTAAAGTTGTTAGTTGTTTATTTAATGTGGCAACAAGTGATTTATTAAGGCGAATAATGATAAGCAGCAAAGTGCAGTGGTAGGAGGTTATCGAAAACAGTTTAAATAGTGCTTTGCAGCAACAATTAAGGCAGATAATATATTTCTTTTTTTCATAAAAAAATCTTTAAATAATACCCAGTGATGCTCAGTAGCAATTATTTTGAAATTTCGCAAGAAAAAAAACTTTTCAGCTCGACCACAACGAATTTGTATTAATTAACATTTAATCTCTTTTAATTTGCACTTATTTTTTACTTTTAGTTTTTTTTCCAGGAAAATTCTACAAAGCACTGATTTTAAATTTCTTTGACTTGCTTGGAATTTTCGTGAATGCTTTTTGATGTTTTTTATACTCCATCCTTCCTCGAAACTCCTAACCAGCCCTCAGCCGCTTTGAGTGCTGTAGGTAGTGAAGAAAAATAATTTTCTTGCATAATTTGAAAATATGTATATAAAACATAAATTTTGTGGTTGGTTAAAAAAAAATTATAACAAGTAGAATACCAGAACTGTTAGCACCAGGAAATAGTCGAATGGGAAAAGTAAAGAGTGTAAGAAACTATTAGGGTGAGAAAGCAAGTAAAAAAAAATATATAAATGATAAGTGAGGTGCAATAAAAGCAGTTGCTTTAAACTACACTGTACTGCCCAGCCTGCTCTTCCTCATTTACGCTCACAGTCAAGTGCAAGTTTTTTCCACTCATTAATTTCTCACATTCCAACTTTGTACAGTTCTTGAGCAAATTCTTGACTAAAAGTCAGCGCTTATCTTTGCTTGCTAAGTGGGGTTACGCAAAAAAAAACACTTAAAGCGATTTTTTCAATTTTTATTTTATATGCATATATATACACATTTAGTTATAATAGAGCCCTGCCTTTTAAATCTTCACGCATTGAAACTTTGGTGAAAAAAAAATATTTCGATTATTTCCCTAATTCTAATTTTTTAACTTACTACATAGCATTTTATTCTTGTGTTATTTCTTTAATTTCTGATTTTAAATTTTAAAAATTAAATTAAAAATTTTAATTTTTAATTCTTTATTTTTAATTAAAAATTTTTAATTTTTAAATTTTAATTTTTAATATTTAATTTTTATTTAAATTTTTAATTTATAAATTTAAATTTTTAATTTTTAATTTTTAATTTCAAATTTTTAATTTTTAAATTTTAATTTTTAATATTTAATTTTTATTTTAATTTTTAATTTTTAATTGTTAATTTTTAATTTTTTTTTAATTTTTAAGTTTTAATATTTAATTTTTAGTTTTTAATTTTGAACTTTTAAATTTTAAGTTTTAAATTTTAATTTTTAATTTTTTATTTTAAATTTTTAATTTTTATTTAATTTTAAATTTTAAATTTTATATTTAAAATTTTAAATTTTTAAATCTAAATTATTAATTTTTAACTTTTAATTTTTAATTTTTAATTTTCAATTTTTAATTTTTAATTTTTAATTTTTAATTTTTAATTTTTAATTTTTAATTTTTATTTTTTAATTTTTAATTTTTAATTTTTAATTTTTATTTTTTATTTTTAATTTTTAATTTTTAATTTTTAATTTTTAATTTTTAATTTTTAATTTTTAATTTTTAATTTTTAATTTTAATTTTTAATTTTTATTTCTTAAATTTTAATTTAAGTTTTTAATTTTTAAGTTTTAAATTTCAAAATTTAATTTTTAATTTTTAATTTTTAATTTTTAATTTTTAATTTTAATTTTTAATTTTTAAATTTTTATTTTTAATTTTAATTTTTAATTTTTAATTTTTAATTTTTAATTTTTATTTTTTAATTTCTAATTTTTAATTTTTAATTTTTAATTTTGAATTTTGAATTTTTAATTTTGAATTTTGGTTTTTGAATTTTGAATTTTGAATTTTTAATTTTTAATTTTAATTTTTAATTGTTAATTTTTAGTTTTTAATTTTTAATTTTTAATTTTTAATTTTTAATTTTTAATTTTTAATTTTTAATTTTTAATTTTTAATTTTTAATATTTTATTTTTTATTTTTAATATTTAATTTTTAATATTAAATTTTTAATTTTTAATTTTTAATTTTTAATTTTTTATTTTTAATTTTTAATTTTTAATTTTTAATTTCTAATTTTTAATTTTTAATTTTAAATTTGTAATTTTAAATTTTTAAGTTTTATTATTAATTTTTAATGTTTGATTTTTGGTTCTTAATTTTTAATTTTAAATTTTTAATTTAGTTTTCAAATTTTAAATTTTTAATTTTTAATTTTTAATTTAATTTTTAATTTGATTAAGTTACAAAGGTATTTTTCAACTAAAAGTATATATTCAAAACTTTATATTACAAAATACTAATTAAAATTTGTCAATATCACACACCCACGTTCATATCATCAATATTCTTGCCGTCGTCAATTTTGTATTAACGGCAAAATATTTCACAATTTTTTGAAATTGTTTTGTTTTGAACAAAAATTCCTAAGTTTATTGTTAGCCTAAAGAAAGATATTTGGAGCAACCAATAAAAATAGAATGATATGTAGGGGGAAAACTAAAAAAAATGCATAATGAATGTTTATATGTGGTATAATAATTTATTATATTAATAGTTTTCAAATATGTCAAAATTTTTTGCGTCGAATATACCGAATGTACATATATACATACTTCACATATACTTTTCTTTTATCTGCTAATTATTGTCCCTCAAGTAAATTGCTACTTATTCGTCTTTGCGTGGGTTTCGTATTGGCTTTGGTTGACAATATTTTACTGTCTGTTCTATTTCGTGCGCTTCCTTGGAAACAGTTGTTGGCTTGTCCACTTTTTAATTATTGCACTTTTTTTGTTCTCGAAATTTAAAACTATTTAAGAATTTCATTTAAAAAATCTAATAGTTAATTTTGGTATACTTTCAAATTAAAAAAAATGTTGTTCGTTATTTTTTTTTTACTTGAAAGACATTTGAAAGCAAAGATTAATGATTTTGTAGACATTTGTTTCGACTTCTTAGAATTTATTAATGTATGGGACAGTGAAAATAGTTTTTCGTAGTATATTTAAAAATAATTAACGCTTAAGGTCATTTCCAATTTGGTATTTAAGCTGAAAACAAAATTTACTACTTTGATAATATTTCTCAAATTCTTTTCAATAAGGTATTTTTTTTACTTTTTTGTATATCAAAGTTAATGGCAAAAAAAAAAAACAATTCGCACAGGATAAGAGGGGAAAAGTGTTTTTCGTGACTAAAAAAATAAAAATTTAAGTTTAGCTAAATAAATAAATATATATAAAATAATAAAAACATTAAACTAACAAATTTCATTGAAAGCATTGCCTTTTAAAAATGGTTTAATCTCTCAAATTACATATCTGCTTCAATTGTAGACAAATTATTTTTCATACTTTTCGCACGGAACATTTTTTCGTTATTTTTTCTATTATCTTTGCTTCACTTAAGGAATTTAAAACAAAAATTTTGGGAATTAAAATAATGACAGGATATTAATATTGAAGAATTAATACTGAAGATAAATCAGACGACTGTATGTGCTCATGGCATGACATGGCTTGCTCTTAAGACTGTGATTCGGCTTATATCTATTTTCCGAAACAACTTTCGAATAAGATATAATATAATTGTTATTTGATCTTCAATGAATTTAAATAAAGTCATTCCAAAAAGTAGCTTTCAAAATTATTCAATCTCTTATTTACGCTGTCGCACGGGACAAATTTTAATTTAATACCTCGACAAAATTTCCAAGTAGTCTCTATTTGCTTTAAATACTTTATGAGTTTGTTGGATAATTTTCAAAGCTGACGTAATATCTAGATATGCTTTTATTTAAAGTAAAAATTTACCGTTATTTGTAGCCGCATACTTCTTTTATATAAATTATTGTTAAACTGTAAATATACTTGTTCCTGGTAAATTAAAACAAAAATTAAAAACTCATTCTCTTTTTAGGATTTTGATGAAAATTTTGTTAGTTCATAATATAAAACTATACAAAAAATCAAGTTTCATATATGTATGTCTATATATGAATAGGGAAAAAATCATTAGAAAAATCTTATCCTTTAATTATGTTATGAATACAGCGCTTCAATGCAATTCTGTTGAAAAAATGCTAATGTTTTTTATTTTTAACAAATTTTTTATAGAAAAATTAAATTCAGCGAAAACATAGCTTTTAGATACTTGCATATATATATATTTTGTTTGAAAAGCATATTGCAAGCATTTTCAAAGCCTATTGTTTGCTATGCATACTACGAGTATTTACTAAAAATAATTTACAACATTTTACGAAAATTTGCTTTTCTATTATTTTTTCACGGAAAACTAGAGATGTGAATTGCATTTTATTTTTCGAGCTTGCAAAACAAGGTTTTGGGTATTTTGGCACAGTTTATGCTTAGAAACATTTTATAGCTTGTAAAAAATGTGGGCCATAATAATAATCATGCTACAAATATACATATATATATATCTACAAATATAATTTTTTTTACTTATGTACATATATTCATATTTTAATATGTGTGTAATTTCTGCGCTCGAATTTCTCTCTATACTAAAAAATATTGATAATTTTGACAAAAAATAAAAAAAAAACAGCAAAAGCATACAACCAGCACCACGGGGATACATATTTGAATAAAAGATCCGCATCTCTATAAGCAACGCGCATGTGGGAGGTGAGGTGTTTATATTTAGCTATTTTATATGCTATTTTGTTTTTATTTTTTGCTTCTTGCAACCACTCATACTAAGATATGTATGCATGCCTATATGAGTTGAAATATTTTTGAAATGAATGAGCTAAATAAATATTCAGAAGTGGAACATCGACAAAGATGAGCACATCTCCACACAACACCAAACACTGTTGGGGAGAAACAGCTGAGAGAGGTGAGGTGCGAAGAAGGCGCAGAAGATGACAACGGCACAGACTTGGGGGCCGGGCGCACACTTTGCGTAGACGTGTTTGGTCACATGATTGGAGCAGATTTATATATTGAAATTCGGAGAAATTGAAATTTCTTTATAACACCTTTGACAGTTTTGTATAAATTTCAACATTTTGTTTCATGCTGAGGATGAGTTTAATGATACTCTTTGAGACTTTTTCATTTTAAATTAGTTTTAATGCAATTTTTTCTTTAATTTATGTAATAGCTTTTTATGTTTATATTTTATTTTATTTTATTTTCTAATTGTGTTAACTATTTTTGATATATATATTTTAAATTTTATGCTTAATGGTGATTTAATGTTATGTTACTTGATGGTTAATTTTTTTAAATTATTGTAACTATCTTTTAATACAATTACTTCTTAAATTTTTCCGTTTTTTTGTTGTTCAAATTTTTTATTTATTTAATTTTATTCATTAATTTAGGCCAGGCTTTTTGGCGATGATTTAATTTTTATGTTTAAGATTGCTTTAATGTATACCTAATGTTTTTTTTATATAATTTTAATTTTTATTTCCTTGTAATTTGTATATTTTTATTTTGTCGTTAATTTTTACCCTAATTTTTTTTTGTTATTTTTAAAAATATTTATTAATATTTGTTTAGTTAATTTAATTTGTATGTTTCAGATTATTCTAATGTTGTCATATTTAATAGAATTATTAATTTTTTTTAATAATTCTAAAATTTTTGTTACTAATTTTAATTTTACTAATTTTAATTTTTTTAGTTTATATTTAAATTTCTTTTAATTGAGTTAAATTATTTATTATTTTAGTTAAATTAATTCTTATTTTCCAGATTTTTTTAATATTATAATACTTAATGCAATTCTTATAAGTTTTTGATCATAATTTCAATTTTGTAAATTTTACTTTTATTTTTTTTTTTATTAATTTTAGTTAATATTTATTTTCATGTAAATATTAATATTATTTAATAGTTTATTTAACTTAATTCTTATGTTTCAGATTTTTTTAATATTATGATACTTAATAATTTTAATATTTTTTTAATATTTTTTTATTATAATTTTGAATTATAATTTTTTTATATTCTTTATTAATTTTTATTTCCTTGTAATTTTTAATATGAATATTTTTATTATAGCGTTAATTTTTTCTGTAATTTTTTGCTACTTTTTAAAATTTATTTTTTAAAACTGTTTATTAATCTCTGTTTAGCTAATTTAATTCTTATGTTTCAGATTGTTCAATAATTAATGATTAAATTAAATTAATTAATTAAATTAATTAATTAATAAATTTGTTAAAATTTTTTTCATTGTAAATTAAAAATTTTTGTTTATTTTTTTTATTAATTATTATTAATTACTAATATTAATTTTTATTTTTATTAGTTTATATTTCATTTTTTTAAAGTGAATTAAGTTATTTATTAATTTAGTCATTTTTAAGATTGTTTTGATATTATGATACTTAATAATTTGAAATTTTTTTATTATAATTTTTTATGTTTTTTATTAATTTTTATTTTCGAATAATTTTTGATATGAATATTTTTATTTTAGCGTTAATTTTTTCAGAAATTTTTTATTTTACTTTTTGAAATTAATTTTTATAACTATTTATTAATCTTTAATTAGTTAATTTAATTCTTATGTTTCAGATTATTTTAATATTATGATACCTAATAATTTGAATTAATTTTTTAAATTATAATTATAATTTTTTATGTTTTTTATTAATTTTTATTTTCGAATAATTTTTTATATGAATATTTTTATTTAAGCGTAAATTTTTTCTGTAATTTTTTATTTCATATTTTTTAATTAATTTTTATAACTATTTATTAATCTTTAATTACTTTATTTAATTCTTATGTTTCAGATTATTTTAATATTATGAAAAATTATAATTTGAATTATTTTTTTATCATAATTTTGAATTATAACTTTTTTATGTTTTTTATTAATTTTTATTTTCGTGTAATTTTTAATATGGAGACTTTTTTAAAACTAATTTTTATTTAATTTTATTTAATTCTTATGTTTCAGATTATTTTAATATTATGAAAAATTATAATTTGAATTATTTTTTTATCATAATTTTGAATTATAATTTTTTTATGTTTTTTATTAATTTTTATTTTCGTGTAATTTTTAATATGGAGACTTTTTTAAAACTAGTTTTTTTATTTTTGTCTGTTTTATTTAATTTTTGTAATTTTATTTATTAATATTCGTGTTTTAAAAAAATTATTAGCTGAGAATTGCCTTAATGTTTATCGGTTCGTGGAATTTCTCATTAAATCTATCTAAATGATCTTTAAATATATATTTTTTCTATTATGTAGATTTAATTAATTTTTGTTTATTATTTTCTTCGATATTATATATATTTTTTATTTTATAAATATATTTATACTTATTTCTATAATAACTTTTGCAGTTTATTTTCCTTTTTTCCCTTTATTTTTTGGCTTATGTATTCATGTATTTGGAAATGTGCTTATGTACATAGCGAGAGGTCAAACATGAAACACGTGCAGTATGCAAACATATATACATTTTTTTGGTGAAAATTACCGTCCATATTTTTATAATTTTTATTGATTATATGCCACTGTGCAACCATTTTGTCTCACTAAAGTCGAAACTTTTTCTTAAGAAATTTTTGATAAATATTTTAGTGTTCAGGTTTTGAGTTTATTATATTTTTATACTTTTTTTATACTTTTTTTTTGCTTCACAAGCGTTTCTATTTATGTAAATATGTAGCAATAGGGGTATTTAAATAAAAATATATACAGTATATTTTTTTAAATTTTCCGTTTTAAGAATATAAAATTTTTTATTCTTTAAACTAAAGTTTTGCTATTATTATTATTTTTTTTGTAAAAAAAAAATAAAGAAAATATTACTAATATTCAACTATGTAGCAATAACAATAACTTGTGTAGAGTAGATACTATATATGTAACTAGTAAGTGTATAAAGTAGAGATTGATTGTACACGTTACCACAAATCACAAATTCTTTTGATAACTGAATTTTGGCTATTCAATTTGTATGCCGAATAGAATTTTTCACGTCTCGAATTCGCAGCTTTTTACGTATATACATATGTAACTATGTATATGCGTGTGTGTGTTAATTTAATCTACTGCTTTCTGTGGTTGCGAGAGTTTCAGCGAAAAATTCCGTTTGATAATTATTATTTTTTCTGCCGAATTTATTGCTGTTTTTTATTTTTTTAAATACAAATATTTCAAAACGTGTTTTTTTATATTTATTTTGAATTATTAGACTTTGTTATTTCGTTATATTCGCGTTTAAACTAATGATTATTGCATTAAAAATTTAAAAATCGCTTTATGAATTTATTAATCTATTTTCCATTTAGTTGAGGAAAAATAAGATTAAAAATTCATATCAAGATTCCGTTGCTAATGTATGTATATTGATATTAATATATGCAGGTATGTACGAATTGCTAAACGGTTTGCGGTTGTACTTGCAGCGGCGACGGTGCACTTAGCGCGCGCGTCTCGATTTTTGGTCGAATTTCGTTAAAATTGTCGTATCGAATTGAAGTGGCGAATCGTTGTGAATTGAGGCAAAATGCTGATCGTGCCTCACAACGAAAATTTTGTGGTTGAAATTTTTTTAGGTTGCATATTTGTCATGGTATTGGTAGGGTCGTGTTGATTGATGCGCCGCTGAGTGGTATTTTCTCATTTTAAGATATGTTAATATCTCATAGATACACTCGAATGGAGCATATGTGGCACACATGAGATGGGCTAACAGGAAATTCCAAGGTGCCTTTGTCGAAAAAAAAATCACTCAAAGCTAAAAAAAAAGTTCTAAAAAGATGGTCTAGGAAAGACGGAGGGATAGAAAAGAGAAAATATTTGTTAGTTAGAGTTAAAAGTTAGCTCTATGTATAATATATATAGAGCCAAAGTTATGATGTGTTAAAGGCACTTATCTTCAACAACCAATATCAACAACCAATGTCACATGAAGCAGCCGGTATCATATCTGGCCTACTGCCACCGGATATATTGGCTTCGAGTTTGGCAAAACAAAACCTTTGAATACGCATCTGAAGAGCGCAGAAAGAAGAGAAAGGTGAGCCTCGATGAGTGGCAATCGCAATGGGATGCGTCAGAAAACGGAAGATGGACACGTAGGCTAATTAAGAGAGTACCATCCTGGATTGGGAAGCAACACGGAGAGGCAGACTATCATCTCACACAGTTTTTGTTAGGTCATTCCTGTTTCAGGGAGTAACCCCAAAGATAGTGCCGAAGAAAATGTGGATCATATATCCTTCTCTTGCTCGAGGTATGCAATGGAGGGAGCTGCCATAGAACAGTTAACAAAGAAACTAATGACGCCCGACAACATTGTGAGTCACATGTTGCAATCGAGGTTATATATATATATATATATATATATATATTTGGCGCCTTATAACCGCTGAAGCGATTTTCGGCCGAGCTCCTCCTCCAATTTGTGGTTTTGCGTCTTGATGTTTTTACCAACAAATGGAGGGACCTACAGTTTATTCTAAGCCGTCTCCGAACGGCTGATGGATTTTTATGAGGAGCTTTTATTTCATGCCAGAAATACACTCGAAGGGCTTGACATTCCCTGCCGAGGGGCGACCGCAATTAGAAAAAAAAATTTTCTATCATTTTGGATGTTGCTTGAACCTGGGCTCGAACCCAGGCCTTCCGAATGTCAGTGCACAACGCTAATCACTCGGCTATCGCGGCCGCCTGCAATCGAAGTTGATATGGGATAAAATGAAGGAGTGGGCTGCGATGGTGCTCAAAGAGCTGAGGATAAAAGTACGGCAGCGGAGAGGCATAAGACCGGCTGAATAACACTGCAGTGAGTATGTGAAGAGGCATTTTGGCCCAGTTTGCACCTGTGAAGTAATGCTTAACGGCGGTCCCGCAGGTCCAAAGATATAGCTATAACAGACGGAGGTAAGGGTTTAGTACGTAGACATACTGTTTCGCAAGTCCAGCATAGCTAGAAAAAGCTGTATGGGCGTGGCTCCGAATGAGGTGTACCTTAAGCGGAAAGTATGAATCGTGTATGCTGTCAGCGTACATTGGCTGTATCCTTGGAAGATCCTCCTTCGATTTTTTATGGATTCCAAAATGTTCATGTTGAGGTCTAAGTTGTTGCAAAAAATAGTGTGAAAAAGTATTAAAATATATATCTATGTGAAATAAAAATTTAAGATTTGTATAATAAAATTTCATGAGAAACAATTTCGTAGTAATTTTTGAGCAATTAGCTTCAACTTAAAACAGGTGTTTTGAGGCTTTATTTTTAAATTTTACCGAAAAGTTGATTCGATAGGCTCATAGTGGCTTAAAAAATTTTAGAAAATAGTTCTTTCCAAAATCTAACTAAGGATTCTCTTAGAAAAATCTTTACACGGAGTACTTTAAAGTGATTAGAAGCTCTACGAATATTTCTGAGGACAGTTTTTATATTAATTTTCTAGAAATTTTCGTGTTATTGTACTGAATTCATTGCAAACCAGTTTAAAGTTTTCAATTAGGAAAAGCTTTAAGCTTACTCTAAAATATTTCCTTCAAATAATATTAAAAAAAATGCAAAGCATTTCCTGCTGGCTACTTCAATTGATGAGTCTCAATTGAGTGTTTTTGGGAGAATATTTTTAAAATATCACAAAAAACGTCTGTATGCATACGTGTAAGATGATTTCTTTGGCTCAGCACAGTGCTCCGACTCATGCCGAAGGTGTACTCATACGTTGCCGATCATATATGTACTCGTTTTTGTATATGAGTAAATCTGAGAAGTAGAAGAAGAAGACAATGATCACGGTGCTTACTCTCACGACATTTGTGCTATTTTTGTCATCGCTGTGGTGAAAAGAACAAATAGTTTTTCAATACAAAATTTTTTATTTTTTTCTTTAATTAAATTTTTAAAATTTTTTCTATACTATTTCACGCTATACTTTTTCATCGTTGAACGAAAGTGACGGCAAGTGTAAATGAGCAGAAAAATAAGTTCATTTGCATTCATTCTATTATAGTGGTAAAAAAAGAATTCAATATTGGGGGGAAAAAAATTTGCTCCTGCAACTGCATGCACACATATGTATATTCTTGTATCTTTGACTTGTGTTTGATTTTCCAAATGTAAATTGTTTATTCTTAGCACGATTTTAAATGGTTTCAAGTGTTTTCCTTCGTATTGAATATGCATATGTTGATAGTTTGTGCGTCTACTTCACACTCACCTAAAAAATTACCAGCTGTTTTCCGTTGTCGAACAAAAATTAGCGCACTAAACCACAAGAACTACTTTCTACTGCTTGTTTCTGAATTCTATGAAAATTTGAAAAAATTTCAGGTGTGCGAATTGTTTATATATTGAAGGCGAAGAAGGCTTACACACCTTTTGGCATTTGATATTCAACATATAGTCATATGCATAAATGTATATATACACTTTTATTGAATTATTTTGCCGATTATTACTCAGAAATTGAAATTCTGTATTGCGTAAATTATAGACATGCCAAATCAGCAAAAATCGTATATACCTATGTATAAATATGTATTTACAAGTCAGAAACAGTTCAGAGCTTGAAATGAATGGGAGTATGATCCTCGAATTAAAAAGAAAATACAATTTTGATATTAAAAAATTTAGTAATTTTTTGACAGAAAAATTATTAGTTAGATAGTGGCAAACATAGTTTTGGAGAAACCATTTTCTTCAAGATCCTGCAGCTGGGAGAATAGTCATTGGAGTATTATCCCATTATGACGGCTGCAATAGTCGAGTGATTAGCAGTGCGTGCTGTCCTTCGGGAAGCCAGGTTTCGGGTCCCTGTCAGACCAACATCCAAAATTACAAAAAATTAATTTAAATAAAAAATGAAATTAATATTTGTAATTGCGGTCGCTCCTTGGTTGGGAATATCAACCCCTACGAGTTTATTATATATATACAAGTATATGTACATTATCTAAATAATATATTAAAGGTACTTTCTTCAATAGCCGCTTTTTGACAGATCACGCGTGAGTCAAATTAAATTTACAAGATGTCTTTATCTTTTCAGCTCACAATTGAGTCTACTTTTATTGAATTTTTTTGCTTTCAATCCAACCTCTTATTCTAAGCTGCCGGTAGCTGTTGTCGCTGCTGCTGTTGCTATTGTTGCTTTTTGTTGTCCATGATTTCACAGTAAAGATGCGCTTTGTTTCTGCTGCTAATGCAGTTCTGGTTGCTTAGTTGTTGTTGATCATTTTACATGCAAATTCCGTTGTTTCGAATGTTTGTGCAGCTGCACCAGTTTCCGTTGTATCAGCAGTTTTTGGTGGGAAGCGAGTCTAGCGGCTGCGTTGCTTAACTCCCCCCTTTGTTAGATGAATCGTCCCGATTCAAAGATGAGTAGTAGTTGATTCTTTCCATCATCTGGTTGAAGGACATTACTGGTTCTTTTATTGGTGTCTGTTTGATGTTTATTTTGACTTTGTTCTTCTTGTGTTTCCAAATTATCAGTATTATTATTATTAAACTTATAATTTTTACTAGGCTGTAATTTATCATATTGCTTTTCTTAGCTTCATATTTTAGTTCTGTTATTTTACGAATATTTTCAATGTTTCTAAAATGGAGCTCTTCCAAGGTTAAATTCCTCATGATTGTTACATTGATTAATCTGACTGGGTTTGGTAATAGTTGTATTACAAGGGGTTTACGATGTTTATAGATTATGTTATTAATCTCAACATTACAATCTTCAAAGCGTATTAAATAGTGTCCGTTAATAGTAAAATTGTTTGAGCTACAGTTATGATATATAGTTTGATTTTTTGCGTTAATTACATAAACATGATTAGTATCTAATTCTATTACTTTTGATTGATTATTATTTATATACTTGCAGCGCATTTTTTCTTTGAATAAGTTTTCAATACATTCGTCTTTATATTCTTGTAGTTGTTTCTTAAAGGAAGTCTTTTTATATGTAACATCATTTAGAGATAATATTTCATTTTCTTTAATGTAGATTTCTGCCTGGTTAATATTAGGGATAGGTTGGATATATGTTGATTGATAGATTTCTTTGGTAAAACAGGGGATTTTAACTAGTATTACAATATTTCCATTCTGAGTGACAATTACAATTTTTATCTTACTTAATTTATCAAAAGTTATATTAAAGTTTACAATATCGTCATCCGTAATTATATCTCTACTTAAAAGGCCATTTTGACTCGTCATTAAAATTTCTTTGATTCTAATAGTGTTGGTCTCAATATACATTAGATTTTCTAAAAGCTTATTAGTCCATTTTTCTTTTGATACTTTCTCAAATTCTATATTTACTTTATTCATGTTTTGAATCAATTCTTGGTAATGATGGTTTAAATTAGTAGTTATAGTTTCAATTTCGCGGTTAAATTTTTCGTTAATGTTTTTCTGTAAATTTATTTGTTCAATTGCATTGTGTGCATTTACCGTATTTACTTGTAATTTTCCTTCTATTTCTTCGCGATCTTCATCATCCATTGTGCCATAAATATATTTTAATCCTGTTCCTAAGAAGTTAAATAGCCCTCTTTTCTGGATTCTATGATGTGGGGTTAGTGTATCTATCTGAATTCTAATATGCTTTATTTTAGCTATCAAAAGTGGGTTAGGTTCTGTTTCATTAAATACTAGTGCTTCTAAATTGTTAACTTGATCTTTATACAACGTTGTATTAATCAAATAGGCAATTCTATCATATCTTTCAATTAATCTTATTTCATCTAGTTTTAGAAGTGAATATCCGTTTCCATGATTAAGGTCTATGATTTCTATCTGAGCTGTACTCAGGGGGATCGCCATGCAAATTATGATGAGATGTAACATTGTGAACCTAAAAGATTTTAAGATTTAATATTATCCTTATGTATTATTCTGTTTCTATTTTGGATCATTATCTTATTTCCTAAATCTGCTTTGACTACTTGTTTTTTATATCTAGGTTTTAGTTTATTCTGATATTGGTTATCTTTTTCAAATATTATTTCATTTTCATGAAATGTCCGCGTTTGTCTATTTTTATTTCTGCTAGTCAACGTCCTTACTTGCGCATCCTTAAGTTTGTTAGACAAATCATTATGTTTAATTTTGTTGTAAAGAACTTCGAATGGTTTTTTATCTGTTACCGTATGTACTGTTTGATTATAGGATTGGGCTGCTCTAATTATTACTTCTATGTCGCTTACTATTTCGAATTCTTCCTTAATACATTTAGCAATTTCTATTATCGTTGAATGTACTCTTTCTATTTGTCCATTAGTTGTTGAATGTTTAGGGTCGCAATATTTAATTTGAATTTTCATCCTTTCTGCAAAAGATTTAAATTGTGCTGAGCTGAATCCTGGTTCGTTATCGCAAGTTATTCTTTTCACTTCTGGGAAGCATTGTATTGCTTCTAATACTTTATCTTGTAGATTAGTTTTATCATCAATATGTTTAATTACTAAAAATTTGGAGTATGCATCTATTAGTGTTAAGAATTTTAAGTTTAGAGCAAAGAATATGTCAATATGAATCTGTTCTCCCTCTTTATCTGGAATTGGTGCCTCGCCAATTGGTATTTGTTTAGGGTGTCTATCGTATTTATTTTTATTACAAATATCGCAGTTTCTAATAAATTGTTTAAATTGCTTTTTCATTTCAGGCCAGTAATAATCCTTAAAAATTTGTTTGATATTTTCCTTATAATTTCTATGTGCTCTAGTGTGAGTTTGTCTAATAATTTTCTCTTTATCTTCTTCGTTGATTACATCTATTGCTACTATGTCTGTGTGGAAGATTTTCTTTGTTATTCTATTCCGTAATATTTGTTTCACTTCATGCAAATCTTCTAAATTACAATTTATCCCAGTTAATAGATTTTTATTTAATCGTTCCGTTATTATTTCTTTTAAAAATTCCAAGTCTTTGTATTTTATATGATGTCTAAATGAATGAAAACTTTTTGTTCTAAAATGGTCATTGATGTTATCCTTATTTAATACTATTTGTTGGGGAAATGAGTTTAGGGGTTTACTGATTGTTTTAATGTGAAAAATATCTAAGCTTTCCACTGAATGTGCAGTATCTGTTAAGTCATCATTTTCCTTTTCTAAATTACTATTGTTTAAAATCTGCCTCGAAAGGGCATCTGCTACATGATTTGTGTTCCCTGGTTTATATATAATTTTGGGTGCATATTCTTCTATTAATGCGTGCCACCTTTTCATTTTCGCATTGGGGTTTCTGGTAGATACTGCAAAACTTAAAGGTTGGTGATCTGTATGAATTTCTAAATCTGCTACTCCGTATAAATAATTCCTTAGATTTTTTAAGGCCCATACAATTGCGTATAGTTCCTTCTCATTAGTTGCGTAATTTTGCTCTGTTTTATTTAGGGTTTTTGAAATAAAAGTAATAGGTTTATTATCCTGCGAGAGTACTGCTCCTACGGCTTCATTTGATGCGTCTGTTGTTAGAATAAACTTCTTATTAAAATTTGGTTGTGTTAATTCTACTTGTTGAACTAATTCATTTTTTAATCGATCTACTGCGTTTAGTGCTTCTTCATCTAATTCAATTATAACTTTTTTGATTGATTTTGAGAAATTCTTCCGTTTTCTCCTGCTAAATATTTTGTTAATGGTTTTGCTATATGTGCATAATTGTGCACAAACTTCCGATAATATCCTGTAATTCCTAGGAAACTTCTCAGTTGCCTCAATGTTTTCGGTACAGGGTAGTTTTTTATTGTTTCAATTTTCTTTTCATCTGTTTTAATAACATTATGGGCTACTATGTAGCCTAAAAACTCTACATTTGACTTAAAAAATTCCGATTTCTCAAGCGATATTTTCATATGTGCTTTTTGCAAAGTATTTATTATCTTAATTAAATGATCATAGTGCTCATCAGCGTTGCTAGAGTAAACTATGATATCGTCTATATAGACGTGACAGAATTTTCCTACGTATTGCCGAAGGATATTGTCCATGGCCCTTTTGGAATATTGAAGGAGCATTCCTTAAACCAAATGGCATTCGAACGAATTCGTATTTGCCATTGTTTACCGAGAATGCTGTTTTTTCAATATCATCTGGTTTCATTAATATTTGGTGGAAACCTGATTCTAAATCGATTGTGGAAAAGATTTTTGCTTTTCCTAAATTTGAGAGGATTACGTTGCAATCTGGGATAGGATATTTATCCGCTATCGTGTTTTCATTCAATTTTTTGTAATCAATAACCATTCTCATTTTTTGAGTACCGTCTTCGTTGGCTCCTTTCTTAGGCACTACCCATATTGGAGAATTATAGGGGCTTTTGCTTTCTCTTATAATATTTTCTTTTAACATTTTCTTTATCTCTTTATTAACAAATTCGTTAGCTGATAGAGGGTAGGGGTATTGCTTACTCCAAATAGGACTGTCTGTAATGGTTCTAATTTCTGCATTAACGTCTGTTCTAAAAGGAAGCGACGTATCTATATTTCCATGTTCATTTAAAATAATTTTTTTTATTTTTTCTATCTTATCTTCATTTTTATCGCTTAAGTAATTTATTTGACCTAATTCAATTTCGTCAAGTGTATAGAATTTTCTTTATGATTATTAGTTAAGAGTGTATTATCTTCAAAGTTCAATTGTATTTTTGCTTTGCTTAGTAAATTCATTCCTATTAGCATATCGCTTTGTAAATTATTAATTTCATAAAATCGTGTTAAATGATTAAAAATATGTGCATTATAGAAATGGGTAATAATTGTATAGCCATTTACCGTCCTTACGCGTTTTGCTATTTCCAATTGTTGTCTGTTAGGTAAAATATTTGGTTTACAATAGCAATTTGTTGCTCCTGTATCTATCAAAACTTTTAGTTTCCTGTTTGTTCCTCGTAGTTGTCTGAATATGTAAGGTAAGGGGTTGCTTCGTCTAAAAAAGCATTTTCTTGTATATTATTGATTCTTTGTTGTTTCGGTTGGGGTTGATGGCTATTACCTGAATCGAAGCTTCTTTTTGGCATTCGCTCTTGTGTAATATTATTAAATTGGGTAGGTTGTCTAAAGGTATTCTGCCTAGATTGAGGACAAGGTTGTTGTCTAAATTGAGCCGAGCTATCAACTTCCATGGGTATTGGTTTAGGTTGAGGTTGCCATCCGAAATTTCTATAATTGTTGTTTTGCTGAATTGGACGCTGATTAAAACGTAAATGATTTGAATATTGACCATTATTATTTTGTCTAGAAAAATTCCTGTTATTATTACTAAAATTTCTATTAACATTCACTTGTCTTCCAGCTTGATTGAATTCACTAGCAAATTTGATCCTAATTTGGTTCGACTCCATTTCTTGGGCTTTAGCCAACGCATTTGGCAAATCTATTGGGTTAAGGGACATTAAAATATTGTTTAAAGGATAATTTAGTCCTGTTATAAAAACCCTAAGTGCATCTGAACGATGTCTTTTATTATATTCTTTAGTTATTTCCGAGTTATTCCCGTAAGTCATGATTGTTTTATTAATCATTAGTGTCAATTGCGAATTCACTTTGTTATAATAATCCACCAAATTCAAATTTGTTTGTCTAATTAAATTCAATTCCTGTTCTAATATATGCAGAGGGCGCTTGTCTGCATAGGCAAAGTCTAGACGGCTGATGATCGCGTCGAAATTAAGGGTTGTGCCATGATTTGTTAAAGTACCATTGGCTTCCTGAGTTATTTTATTTCTCAAAATAGTTAACGCGGCAAAGTATTTTCTACTACCACGAGTGTATAAGGACATTGTATTATTAGCTGCTTCTCTCCAGCTTACATATCCCTTTCCGTTAAATTCTGGTAGGGATTTTATAATATCTAAAGTTTCATTACATTGAATTGTTTCGGTAATAGTTTGTTTTTCAAATTCTGTAACCTTATGGGTGTCTGTAAGATTTCTTAATTGCCATTTTAATTGTTCTAATTCAACTTTTAAATCGTGTGTTTGCGCTGAAATCAGTTGCGCTAGCACTTCGTCACTATTATTTGTAGCCATATTGCTTCACAATTTTATTCACTTGTTTATTCAATTTTATTTACTTCTCAAAATTAACGTTTAGATACTTATGTATGTATGTTACTTCATATAATTATAATTTTGTCTGTCTCACAATTATTCTTTGTTCACTTCTTAAAATTTCTTAAAATTAAAGTAATTACTTTTCTCCTTTGCTGTAGGATACTTGATTGTGTAGATTTCTGGGGATGCTCCTTTGTTCCTTGGAGGTCTTCGGTGTCCAGATATCTTGGTTGATGTGTTTGGATTTTGTTGGGCACGGTAAAAAAAGATGCACACTTATTGCTTTATTTTTCCTTATACAATATTTTTTCAAGGATACTTTTTATCGCAATATTGTATTAATTTACTTTTAATTACTCGCTGCCCCACGTTGGGCGCCAATTAAATTTACAAGATGTCTTTATCTTTTCAGCTCACAATTGAGTCTACTTTTATTGAATTTTTTTGCTTTCAATCCAACCTCTTATTCTAAGCTGCCGGTAGCTGTTGTCGCTGCTGCTGTTGCTATTGTTGCTTTTTGTTGTCCATGATTTCACAGTAAAGATGCGCCTTGTTTCTGCTGCTAATGCAGTTCTGGTTGCTTAGTTGTTGTTGATAATTTTACATGCAAATTCCGTTGTTTCGAATGTTTGTGCAGCTGCACCAGTTTCCGTTGTATCAGCAGTTTTTGGTGGGAAGCGAGTCTAGCGGCTGCGTTGCTTAACTAGTCATGTGAAGCTGGCATGTTATTTTTGTTTAGTATTGCTTGGCATTTCATCATGGAAAGACTTCCTGAGCAGCAATTAAAGCCGACCGACCTTCCCAAGCGACATCGCTTCGCTCTATGGGCTCTTAAATCCAAGAGAAAGACTCGACGTTTTCGAGCCAAATTTTGTTCAGCGGTAAGGCCAAGTCTCAATGTGTATGTAAACAAGCAAAATAGCCGCATTTGGGACGAAGAGAAAGCTGAAAAGATTCAAGAGCTGCAATTTTGTCCAGAAAACAACGGTTTGGTGTGGTTTGTGGGCTGATGGAATCAGCGGTCCATATTTCTTTAAAAATGATGCCGGTGAAAACGTAGCCGTCAACTATTTGATGCCTGAAATTAAAGCTCGTGATCTCCGCAACATTTGGTTCCAACAAGACGGCGCCACTTCCCACACATCGCATCAATTACTGGATTTATTGAGAGAACTCTTCGGTGAGCAGATAATTTCACGTTTTGGGCCGGCCGGTCACCAAGATCGTGTGATATCACACCATTAAACTCTTTCCTTGGAGCAAACATCACGCGTGTCATTAGCCAGTTACCAGTCGAAATGCTCGAAAGAGTCATCGAAAATTATACTCAACGAATGGACCATCTGAGACGTAACCTCGGCCAACATTTGAAAGAGATAATCTTCAAGAAATAAATGCCAAAGAATTTTCTTTCTAATGATAATAAACATACCACATTAAATTTGAATTTCCTGTGTAGGGAACCTCGAAATGGATCATGATATATATTTGTTACATATATATATTATCCCATGCCTTACCGTGAAACCTACTATTTAATAACTCCATGTTATTGTTCGGGTTGTTATAGTGTTGGGGAACCGCTCTAGAAGGCTGTTCTGACCTTTAGAAGAAAATGCTTCGACCTTTTAGCGCCAAACACTGGCGAAATCAGCCAAGCCACGTTGTACATACTTTCATTCGACATTGGCCTTCTTACGGTGGGCCAGTTTAAGCACTTGTTTTGCTGTAGACAAAGGTATAGCGACATCGTGTGTAAAGTTTTTAGTGGTTTAACTAAATATTCCTCTTAAGAGCCTGCTCGTTGTTTGGGATGTTGGTATATGACCGGGTACTAAGGCAAGAGTCGTGTTGTCTGTGCAGAGTGCTTCTACTTTCTACTGCCACTATTGGTTCGTCGAAAGTGAAGGTTGTGGATCTGACCGGAAATAACCGCGTCTAGACAATTGGCTCGGTTTATTGTGCTCCCCTGCGTATTATTTGATGGTCAACACTTTCCTCGATTTGATGATTTTTTAAGTTCTTCCACCCATGAGCAATAATATTCCTTACGATGAAGCTTAGAGCCCGCGAGAAGATTTACAGTCTCTATCAGATGAAAGCCGGTCACAGGTAAAAGAAAGTTCCAGCATTCCAGTGTATTATGCTGATTTCAGCTTACCAGGCTTGTAGAGATGGTATCTATATGACTACTAGCTCCTGGCAACAGTTAGATTTACGCTTTTTTCTTTATATCTTTTGACGCTTGACAAGCAAAAATTGACATGAAATTATCATTGCCACTACACCTTATGAATGTGTGCACTTAACAAAAGAGTATATCAATGGAATATACTGCTTTGAGCACTTTTTGTACAATGTTTAACGCTACTTCCCATTGACACAATAGGGATGAAAAATGCACCTTCTGATGCGGTAAGACTATGGAAAGTATCTGAAGGGAAGTTGGAGCGGCGGTCATACCAACATACTGGTATTAAGAAGGTTTCGTTTACCGGATTGCTACTGGCAAATGCAGACACGACTCATTTTTACACGAATGGGTCGGTAATGAGATCTACTCAGATATGGTTATACAGGTATTTAGTAGTCTAGATCAAATAGTCCTTTCGGTGAGGTGTATCTATATTTTCTCGGAGAACCTGGCAACAATAAAAGCCCTGGAATTTATAACAATAAAATCAGAGATGGTAAATAATTGCCGCAAATCACTAAACGGAATGGCCGATCAGTTCTCTTAGAACCATGTATGGGTACCAGGACACAGTAACATACGAGATGGCGGACGAGCTTGCAAGGAAGGTCACTTCCACTTTTGTCATCACAGAAGATCCTGGGCATGCTGCTTTCCACTCGTAAGCTCACTATAGGAGAATCATTCATCGCTGATGTTAACTCAAGATGGAAAAGCCTCAATTATTTCAATGTGGCCGAATGGGAACAAATGAGGGTGAAGAGAACTTATTTCGCTGAAACGAAAAGAGTTATTCATAATGATGGGTATTCTTACCACAGATCTTCTTTTAGGCAGACTCGCAGAGAGTGTACCGTGAAATGATTTCTGCAGGAGCGGTTGAGAAAAGGAAGAGGCTGAGAATTAAAGGCACTTCCTTTGTGAATGCCCCGGGCTCTGGAAGAGAAGGTTGAAGTCTTTATAGGCGGCGAATTTGCGGGTGCAGAGATATGTCGATTGCTCAGTTTTGTTGATTCCACACATTAGTTTAACTAGCTTGAAGGGGCTATAATCGTAGTTATGGTTCTCTCTGAAGTGTTTCGGTTCTAATTACGTTTGTTATTTATGAATATGATCCAGAGATATCTGGCTCCGGTCGAGAGAGAGAGAGAGAGGGAAGAAAAATAGAGAGAGAGAGTGATCTCCATGTATTAATAGGAGTGGTTTAAAAGGAAGTGCTTTGGAAAAGAGGACCATATATTTATATTTCTTTAGAAGACTATAATAACTTAATTAAGTCGTAACTCAAGTCAAGTGGTTATGCTGCGTGCGATCTACTACCATTAAATGCATAGTCTTCAACTAAAATAATACGAAGACATAATTTTTTAAAGGATTTTGTTAAAAATGATTTTATCTATTTATATAATTTTTAATGATAAATGCCGTCCTAATCCTCCATAATTGAAGAGTAAATTTGAAAGGTTAAAATAAATTATTTTTTAAAGTGAGATTTAACGCCTTCATTCCAAATTTTTTGTTATTTCTAAAAAAATTATTTTTCATATAACTTTTATGCTGAAATATATCTTTTCTTTTCCACCTCTTTAGGCACTGGGAATCCATATTTTCATATAATTTTTCTTTATTATCTCAGAAACAAGCCAGCAGCCACTTTTACAGCCTCTCTGGAAATGTTCTTGAAAATTGTTTTTATTAACAAGTTTATGTAAGAATATAAAAGTTATTTGGAAGTGTTGTTTTAAATTAATAGAATTTATGTGGACCTTAATAGAATTTATGTGGACCTAAGGGCCGCTTGTTTTGTAAGGGTCAAGTCGATATTTGTAACAACACTTGTTTAACACTTTTAATTTCATTTTTGTTGTTCCTTGTACTCTTGTTGTTGCTTTGTGAAACTGTGAAAATGTTTATTCTTGATATACTTGTAAGAACATCAAATTGAGTTTCACCAAAAAGGATGCAGAAATAAACAAACAAATTTACTTCTTAAACTGACAAACTGCCAGATAAATGATAATAAAACATGTACATGTATGTACTGTGTACATAAGTAAATACTTGTGCATAAATGTTGGGAAAATATGAAATAAGTATTTATGGTTAACATTTCAGTAAATTCATGTTTGTAGTGGATTTCACTATTATTTAACAGTTTTTAACGAGCCAAAATGAAAGTTTTGAATATGAATTTGTGTTTTTATATATTTATGTGTGTTTGCTTTTGAGATCGTTTATGTATTTTATGTTAGTTCCTTCTTTTCAGCAAAACGGATAAAAATTTGTTGTCAACATAATGAGAGAATCACTGACAAATAGAAATAGAGAGTGAAGGGAAATCAAATTATTTTTTTATTAATATTGAAGTCAATCTGTATGGCACACAATTTTGACTGAAATACTCTTTACTATAATGTCACATAAAATGTGACATTCAGAGGCTTGTTGCTGCAACTTTTTTCAATTGAAATCTTTTTCTTCATTGTGAATTTAGTTAAAAAAATACCAATACCAATACCAATACCAGTTCATAAAATTTTTTAATGGTAAAAGAACTAGCCTTATTACTGCAGTGTATCCCAGGCCGCTGCTACCATGTAGCCGGCAATAATATAGAAAAATATCACTGAAAAAGTCGTAGGACAAAAAAAGGACATTTATAAAATTATGGGCATATTAACTGCTATTGATAAGACCATATGCCAAAAAACTAGAAGCTCCATTCAGAAGGAGAAAGAGAAGGTGAGATTTAGGTAGGATGTTCCAATTTCGGAGCCGCTTTTCTTTATAATCTTCGGCAGGCTGCAACCAGAAAGATAATCAATCTACAGCTGAATGGATAGTGAGTGAGTTGGGCCGAAAAATGTTGTGGTATCTCAAAACAACTTGCAACAGAAGTTATGTGATTCGCAAATAAATGTCCCGTGCGACATCGAAATATTAGTATTTATTAACAGTGCATCAAAATGTTGAAATCACAAATATTTAGTAAAGAGTGATCCAAAGTAGAGGTACTTATTTCAATAGCTTTTTTGACAGATCACGATTGAGTCGTGTCAAGCTGTCATGTTATATTTGTTCAGTATTGTTTGGCATTTCATCATGGAAAGATTTACGCCTGAACAACGATTACAAATCATTCAACTTTATCACGAAAATTCATGTTCTGTAAAGAATGTGTTTCGCGCTTCGCTCAACTTATGGTCATTATAATCGGTCTACTGAGCATATTATTCGCAACACCATCACCCTTCTTGAGACCTAGCATTCATTAGTGGATAATATTCGACCGAATATACCACGCCCAGCAGTCAGTGAAGAAAATATAGCGGCCGTAGCTGAGAGTGTATACGAAGACCGTGGAGAGTCGATTCGGCGCCGTTCACAGCAACTCGGATTGACGTATGAAACGATTTGGCGCATTTTACGTCGAGATCTTAAATTGAAAGTGTCCAAAATACAGCTTTTGCAAGAACTGAAGCCGGATCCCCCTCTACAAGGAGAGATTTTTTTTATTAGTTAATAATAAAATGAGTTTGCATAATAGATAAATATTTAAATAAAATTATTAATTAGTAAAATGTGCTTATTCATAGTAATCGATTTTCACCAATGATGATATTTATCGATATCTTGTTAACAGTCATGGAGGAAGGAGAACAATAGTCAAATATCTATATTTAATAGTAAGATTCGTATCCTTCAATTTTAATAATTTTTTTTCAATATCTATAGTTTACACAAAAGGTACAAAAATAACTTAAAAGTGCAAAAACATATCTTTAAAAATTAAATTCGAAATCGCTTTTTTAGCAAATAGTATTTCAAATGAGTATTGAAAGTTATGTACCACGGAAAGCGAGACTTCATAAAAATTTTCGGTAACATTTTTATCAAAGTTAAACAATATATCTATGTTGCCGATGCTGCAATAAATGTCTTAAATTTTGATAGAGAGTCAGTTAAGGATGTATAGATCTAACAACGAATTTTGAGCAGTCTGAGAGTAAGATAACTGCCAACGATTAAAATTCTTAAGCATTCAGGGAAGGTTTCGATACTCAAAATTTGAAAACCAAATATGTTAAAATATAAGGAGCCGTTGAAGGCTTCATTGTAATTGTTGCTTCCTTATCGCGTCCGAACACCCTAGTTTTGTTACAATATTCTCAAAATTCAAACCTGAAACTAAATATTGCTATAAAGAAGTCAAATATAAATCAATAAACATTTTAATATACGAAAATAAGAAAAGTAAAAGACAGTAAAGCCTGAGTAAGATGGAACTAGTTAGCACTTTCGGTTATTCTATGCCAATAAAACATAAGTTTGACAGCTGCGCACAGTATATGGCGATAATTGAAATACTGTGAATAATTTTCGAGAGTTTTTATTACCACAAAATTTAATTATAATATTACAATTCTTTCTACACTAAAATTCTAAAATTGTTGACTTAATTAGATTAAGTATCATAAAATAGTTCACTAAGGCTGTACGATTTCTTTTATTTCATACCGAGCCATATGGCATAGATATTATCTAACGGAGAAAACATTTGATGAAGTAAAGTCGATATTTTTTTTGACGATTTCTCTAACGACCTACAAATTAATATCTGGAAACTCCTATGAGCGGCTCAGACGTATTTATTACACCTGAAAATAGTTGAAAGTAATTGCCATGCCTCATAAGCTATGTATTGATCAAAAATATTTCAGTAAATATTAATGACTCAGACTTAAATAAGCTCGAAAATGAGGACAAAGATGAATATTATATTTGGAGACAAGCAAGAGTTGTATTTTATTAATCGAGGAACCAACTAACTCAGATAAATTGTTTATTTAATGGTAATTTACTTATTACTCACTTATTACCAACATTTTTGCAGCTAAATCAGTTTTTCATTACACAAGATACCTACATGACTAGGCACCCATATAATTTTAATTTTATCAAAATTGGATTAAAATTAAATTATGAATATTTGCAATCAGATACGAATCCGTCGTTTCTATTATACGTGCATTAATTGCCATATTACTAACCACAAAAATATCTCCATTTCTAATTTTTAACTTATTTAGATTTTAATTACTTGTAGAATAGCTGTGGTCTGCCCAAAAGTAGATGAAAGGCTATCTTCAAGACAAAAAAGATGGGATAGATTTTCACTCATATCATGAACTGCTATTCCAACTCGATTTTCTTTTACAGAGGCATCAGTTGCTAACACATAAAAACCATCTTCTTGAAGACTATATATTTTTTTATGAAATGTAAAATAAAGGTGTTGTCGTTAAACACATCATTCTAAAAAATATATATTTATCTTGTTTATACACTAGTTTTGAGCACTAGTAATAAACATCTTACAGCGGGATCCTGCACCTTTACAAGTTAGAAACTTGGATTTGGGAAAATCTCTATGAGCGAATAAAATCACGATCCCTTGAATTCTCTCCTAACCAGGTTTTACTGGTTAAAAAGTGCGAACTTTTCTCAGTTTCAATAGACAGACTTGTCCCAGGCGAAATGACGCATGTATCCCCAAAAGCATTTAATCAACAATATTTACTGAAGAATAATTTTTTAGGCAATTTAATTAATTAGAATTGTATACACTTACTTTGGTATTTTTACAGAAAAATATATATATATATATGAAAAATTATTTAATTGAAATGCTACTAACGAATCAAATTATTGTTGCACTAATTGGTGGACAATATTTTCGGATTGCATGCATCATTAGGCGCAATGATTAACAAGTGCATGTTAGCATTGCTTGTTGCAATTAGAATGCCTGCCAATTTCACAAACACACTCATTTGTGTATAAATATAAATTTATATTCGCATGATGCGAAACAGATGACAGTGAAATCGTTGCAAAAGCAAGAAAAACTCAGAAAAAAAAACAAAAATTAAATGATGAAAAAAATAATTCGTTAGTATAATCTTGATTTCTGTCATTCTCTGTTGACACTTTCAAAAATTAAGTGTAATTTAAATGCAATTTGTTCACACACAACTGCCACGTAAGTATACCGCCCACTCGGCTCTGGGCTGCGCCAATACCTATCCTACACATGTATGTATGTACATGCTCGAATGACAGCTGATGTGATATGTAATAGTAGTAGCATGTAAGTGGTATGTTTGTAAGTTTGTAACTATATATAAGTGTAAGCACACCAACGCAGCTGGTTGTGCAGGAATTTTGCCAATTAAATTTTATGTTGCACAAAAAAGCTGAAAAAAGAAAATACTCTCATACACATACAACTAAATACATAGTACATATTTGAACAAATATGCGAGATATATAAATTAACAACAAAAATTGCAACTACAGCCGCCTACCCTGTCGCGCCCTTCAAGCGATTGGCACGAATTTTGAGTGAAACTTGTGAATTTTCCAAAATTAAATTCTTTTAAAATCATTTCAGTTCGTACCTCATAGCAAGCCCCTATGCCTCGAGGCTTTCGCAATTAGATACTTAGCCTGGCAGGTGTGTGGTGGCAACGGACACAAGCTGTTTGGCGAGAATTCGCTGAATTTAACAAAAATTCAACGAAAAGCAGCCACTTAGCATTTGCGGACCAATTGAAATTACCAGGCAAATCGCTATGAATTTGTAGCATATGCATTTGTATGTATTTCTGTACGTAAAATATATGCACATAAACCCAACTGTATTTCGAATTCGTTCATTTGGTGCCAATAAATTAATATTTTATTTATATAAAAATCAATAAAGTTGTGCTGCAAGTGTTTGGTGTACGCTGATAGGTATGCGTGTGTATATGTAGACTTAGACTTTATACCAAAGTATTTTAATTTGCTTTCAGTTGCAAACATTTTTAATGACCCAAACGAGATGGTGAGAGGGTGCAAGTGTGTGCTACTTATGATTGTGGCCGAATAACACTTGCCACTATTAAAATTAATTTCAGTTTTAACTGTTTTCAATACATACGCAAATGCTTACATATATACATATATACATTTCTAGGTGTGAAATTGGTTGAACCCAGGTACTCAGCAATTTATTAATCACTTGGCAAATATTTGCGTTAATAATAAAATTTAATAGTTTTTAAGTAGTGTTTCATTTCAGAACGCAATAAATTTATAAATATATGTTTATGCACTGAGAAAATATGTATATATAAATGTACTTGTAGATAAAAATATTACTTAAACAATAAAAATATTTTATTGCACCTTCTAGTCATGTGGAAAACACTTTTATTTAATTATAGAAAAATTAAAATAAAAAAAGATATGTGGAGAACACTTTCAGTGGGCCACTTTTATTGCCAGAAATGTTCTGTTATGAAAAGTAATATTTCCCCTCATGGGGAAAAATGTTTTGGTATCAAATATAGCTGAAAAATATAATTAAAGCCCAAACGCAACGTTGTTACTCAGATAGCACCAAAATTGGCAAATACATCGAAGTTCAGCTAATTTTGCTACCTGGGCACAGAGGCATACAAAAGAAATAAACTTGAAAACAAAATAGCAAATGAATCGACAGCAACCAGGCCAAAAGTGTTTGAAGCCTTATTTCTCTTCGAATAACACACAACAATCCAATTTAACTATATCAATCTAAAACTATAAGAATAACAACGGGCGAAACTTGGTATACTCGTGACGCAAATATCCATAATGATCTAAACATACTTACCATCAAAGAAGAGATCAAAATCGTAACACAGAAGTACGTAACAAGACTTTATAATGACCCGTAATCTGATCTAATACGTTGGCCTCCGTAGCAAGTCCACCCCACCAGAAGAGCAGAGTTATCGAACCGCTTAAAGAGCATTACATTCGTTAACATTTTAAGTTTCACAGAATTCCTAAATGTATTGCGGACAGAAGAAGAAATGCTTATTCTATCTATCTATTTATATCCATAGTATTATAAATGATTTCCAGTTTAGCAAAATACTATGGTAAAAAAATTGCGGACATCCCACCGCAGGCTATGTTAAGCATCCCGAATGTATTTCTGACATGAAATCAAAAGAATGATCATGAAAAATATACTACTGTTCGTATTCGAACCCTTTACCTTCGCAGCGTACTAGTCACTGCTAATAACTCGGCAGCTGTGGCCATCATATCTATATATATTTCTTTGTTTCTAATGAAAAAAATTTAAAAATTATGAAATCCAATGATCTTTACTTAGATTTGGCATACAGAGTTATAATTATTCTTTTAAGAACTATGTCGAACGGGACGAGGAAACTATGAAATCAAAATTTCAGAGGAATATGGAGAGTTATTTAAATAAATTTCCGCACTGTCGCACGGGACTTGTCAAATATATGTATAACGAAATATTTTAATTTTTATTTGTTTAATTTTTTTACTTGGGAATTTAAACACAAAAAAAGAGCAAAAATGCTTTTAAATTAGAGCTCCAGATTTTGCTCAAATACTTTCGAGCAGTGCGAGCATTTGAGCAACGAGCGCTTGCACATCTGATCATTGCTCATTACTCGAAAATTTTTTGAGCCGAGCACGAACATTTCGAGTATTTTGACAAACACTTTGACTTTTCTCTCAAAACTTTTTTTTTTTTATTAATTTTTAATTTATTTATGCAAAATGTGAAAATCATTGAAACGCCAAAGAAATTTAGGCAGACAAAGTTAATTTTTTTTGTTCTGCTGAGCAGTTGAGCAATGAGCGAGTATGGATCGAGCGTCGAGCTACTCGCAGTGCTCGATACTTGGGTATCTGGAGCTCTAGTTTAAATTCACAGAATTCTTATCTTTTCGACTACAACGCCTTCTCTGAGCAAGTTCGTCATAAAGCACAAACTAAAAGCTTCCTAATAAGTGAGCACTGCATATAATTGCTTCTTTTAGCAATAAAAAATATCTTTTCATGTTTTTCGATATTGCACTTATAATATCCCATGCGTCAACAGTGGCTTTGGTGCTAAGAAGTATTATTTTTAGTATTTTAATTTACGAGTAATTACATTATTAGTAAAATTATTGATTTTCTGCGTGTCGAACAGAACAAAAAATTTATTCCAGAAACAACATATTGTAACGATTTTCGTGTCTAATCTCGATGATTTGGCGAATCCTTTGAGTTCGCTCAGAGGTTTTTTAAATAAAAGTTTAAAAATTTGTTCGTTCAGATTCTTATTTGTCAAGAATTTATTTAACATTTATTTACTCTTGAATAAATTACAACTACCTCACTATACAGGTAATAACCAGACAGTTAATTTTCGGTTCAAACATTATATCCGCTTTTCAATACAGCTTAAGCTGCGATAGCTGCTGCCGCTCCATTTATCTGTCCTTCATACATGGTATTTACGTCACGATATCTTAAATTAATTTGTATTTAAAAATTTTGACGCGATTTTCGTGAATGACGTGTAGGAGGACAATCACGTTCCATCCCCAAATATGCTGATCTCAGTCCTAGTGAAACCGCTTCCCTTGTTCCTCGCTATAGCAACCAAGATTCTCTGGAAAATGATCAAGGTGACTGTGGAGATAATGCATTTTGATGCAAGTAGTTATTTGACTTGTGATTTCCCAGAATATTTTTAGTAACTTCTCTTACTAATATTCTTATCTGTGGGTCATTAAAAAATACCCACTTGTATTTTTTCTGTGCTTACACTTTTCTCGTTACATAATGAAAACATTGGACATTCTTATCTAACATCTTCACAAATGGTTTCATTTACCCAGGTTTAATGTGTAAAGAGGGCAATATAATTGTATCTTCTGTAACCAAAGGTGTGTGTTTTAAAAACTGATTTTCCATTTCCAACATCTCAAGTATAAGCCAATTTCTTTTTGTTCAGTATTGATGATTGGCACGAAAATCTCACAGACAATAAAATAATAGGCGTTTGGTGTTTTTAGATTTACACAAAAACTCTTTAAGTAGTTCAAGATCCCTAATTAAAACTGCTACTTGCATATAAGGTTTTGGTTCTGTAGACACTATTTCTTCGATATCGCTACAACAAATAGTTGTAACAGATACTTCGAAGGCAAAAGTCTTCTAGTCGATTGTTAGTTTGGTTAAATATTCCTTTTTATCATTAAACTATAAAAATCGACACAGCAGGAGTTACAGTAATTGTAGTGATTTTTTGTTCTCTTCTTTGTATATGACCCACATACCGTTCCTCTGAAAAACCCATCTCAAGTGCTCAGAGCACATTTTGCAAACAATTTGACATATCCACGGCTTGATTTTGTCTATATATTGCGGCTTAAAGTACGATAAACCAATACTTTTTATGAAATCTGGTATAGGCATCCTGAACTTCTTGACTTTGTATTCCCAACAAGTGTGGAAAAATACATTAGGATTATTGAGACTACTTTTATCGAAAGGTACCAAAATGTCTTCAAACTATGGTCCCGAAACTATCAATGACTACAAATGCACGTATAAAAATCGAGGGCAGATACAAAATTACACGTAGAGTAAAAACTATTTTGAGTATTGCCAATGGATAAATGAATACCAAAGCTCTAACTAGATCTCGGCACGACAATTTTTTTTTCATTTCTGGAGGTGTGTTATTCCCTATTCGCATTCTTTGGAGTTTAAGCAAGAAATTTAAATGAACTCAGTACAATTGTAGGCTTTCAATGTTGCACGGGATATTTACGTGAATATGAATAATACAAAACGATCGCTTTAACTTATTTTTTTCAATTTAATATGTACTTGTGAATGAATGCTAAAAAAATCTAAAACTTCCGTCATTGAATAAGAATAAGAATTAATATGAAAGTCAGATGTGTGCACGTCGGACAAAAAAAGCCTTCTTAAAAATAATAAGAGTGACTAAAGAAAACAAAGATATATATAACTAATATATATATATATATGCTTTAATGGCTACTACCATATGTTTATTTTTAATTTAAGAAGAATTCAAATGATTAATCTGTCAGTAGGCGTCATTATGAGACTTTTGCTAAAGCAGCATATACATACACGTAGAGGAAGCAAAAAATAAAAATAAATAAATAAAAATAAGACATTTTTGTTTTAATTTTTTTTTTAGTGCTTCTGGGTGACAAAATTTCTATTACTAATATAATACAGAAAATAATGCACAGAAATAAATAAAATTCTTCTTAAATAACGTCATGCTAATTTTATAGTAGAACAGAAACAGAGAAACACAATTTAGCAAATGTAGAGATTTGTAAACAAAATTACACGTGCACAGAAGATTTATTATATATTTTTTGTTTGAAAATAAAGAAATAAATGAAAAATTGTTCTAGATTATTGCAATGCAACACAAAATGTATGTATTACATTTATGTGTAGAAGCATTTTAAACTATTTACTATGTCTGGTATGATAAAGTGAGACGGATAATTTAAGGAAAATTTATATTTTATTTATAGAAAAAGCATCATGTTGTGCAAATATCGTTAGAAATTTTGGTACAAAGTAATTGGTTTCCCGGAATATATATTTGAACTATTCTGTGCTTATATACACTATTTCATTTCACACTATTTTACAATACGCTATACCCAGAAATTGTCCATTTATCAAAAATTTTAATGCATCATGTTGACGGAAGACTCTTTTAGAAATAAGTATTTTTACTGATGAAGAAGCGTAAATTGGCTTAATGATCACTTTTTGGACCTCTTCGATTTTTATGTATTTTTATACATACGCACATATATATTTATAATGAATATATATTCGAATACTTCAGAAATTTGCTTCTTATAAAGGGCGATCCAAGTAGAGGTCCTATTTTCAATAGCCTTTTTTTGACAGATCACGCATGAGTCGTGCCAAGCTGCCATGTTATTTTTGTTCAGTATTCCTTGGCATTTCATCATTGAAAGACTTACGCCTGAACAACGATTAAAAGTCATTCAACTTTATTACGAAAATTCAAGTTATGTAAAGAATGTGCTTCGCTCGCTTCACAAGTACTGAGCGTACTATTCGCAACACCATCACCCATCTGGAGACCCAGCAATCATTATTGGATAATATTCGACCGAATAGACCACGTCCAGCAGGCAGTGAAGAAAATATAGCGACCTTGCTGAGAATGTACGCGAAGACCGTGGAGAGTCGATTCGGCGCCGTTCGCAGCAACACGAACTGACGTATGAAACGACTTGGCGCATTTTACGTCGGGAGCTTAAATTGAAAGCGTACAAAATACAGCTTGTGCTAGAACTAAAGCCGCTCGACCGTCCCAAGCGACATCGCTTCGCTCAATGGGTTCTTGAAAAGTTCCAAGAAAATCCGACGTTTTCGAGCCAAATTTTGTTCAGTGATTAGGCCCAATGGGTATGCAAACAAGCAAAGTTGCCGCATTTGGGAAGAAATTCAAGAGCTGGCATTTCATCCAGAAAAAAATTGTTTGGTGTGGTTTATGGGCCGGTGGAATCATCGGTCTATATTTCTTCAAAAATGATGCCGGTGAGAACGTAACCGTCAATGGCGACTGCTGTCGCGCCATTATAACCGACTATTTGATGCCTGAAAGTGAAGCTCGTTATCGCCGCGACATTTGGTTTCAACAAGACGGCGCCACTTCGCACACAACGCATCAATCAATAGATTTATTGAGAGAACACTTGAGAGTAGATAATTTCTCGTTTTGTGCCGGTCGATTAGCCACCAAGATCGTGTGATATCACAACGTTAGACTTTTTCCTGTGGGGATATTTAAAGTCTAAAGTCTATACGGACAATCCCGCTTCTATTCAGGCCTTGCAGCAAAACATCACGCGTGACATTCGCCAGTTACCAGTCGTAATGCTCGAACGAGTTATCGAAAATTGGGCTCAACGGATGGGGCATCTGAGATGTAACCGCGGCCAACATTTGAATGAGCTAACCTTCAAAAAATAAATGTCAAAGAATGTTCTTTCGAATGGTAATAAACATTCCCAATTCAATTTGAATTTTCTGTGTTTTTTTCTTTAAAAAATTAGCATTCCTCGAAATGGATCACCGTTACATCTTTTTCAGATATGAAAGTGAATATTAAAAATACAAAATGTGATGGAAGGAACTCGAAGAAATGTGAGTGTAAGTGTAGGTGAAGAAAGCTGAAAGATTATACTTTAAATAAAGAAGGCAAAATTCATGAGAGAGGATAAATTATGAGTTTTTTGGAGAGCTGATGAAACTATTTCATTTAATTTATGTTAAATGATTAATTACACCGTTATATATAAATTTTTTCAATGCTTTTGGTTTTTAACTAAATATATTTTAATATAGACCAGATGTACTGTAGCTTTTCATAAATGTAACCAATAAATATATATATATATACTTTTTTTCTATTTTGAAAATATTGAAACAGAACAAAATAAATTTTCCTAATCATCACTGCCAGTATTCAATCATAATTTTTCAACACTATTACACACGTCAGGCTTTCCATACAATATTTGTATATTTAGGTGGACATTGTTAATACTTAGATTTTTTTTACTTAGTTGTTGTTGCCATCAATGTATATATCTCACCATAAATAATATAATCTGCCATTAATATATATTTTAATATGTAGATCTCTATATGCATGTATACGTATGTATTCATGTGCTGACGTTAAGACTAGTGTAGATTGAAATTTTCAGGTGCAATCAGTTGAGAGCAAAACAAATAAAGATGGACAGGGTCAGCTGCAAGTAAACATACATACTTATTTTAATGAAATTTTTATCTACATATCTAATATTTTTAACAAGGAACTGTAGGAAAAAACATTCTCCGATTTTTCATTATTTTACTCGCAAATGAAAATGAAAAATTTCAACCATTTGGTTTTCGCTTGCCTCTATGTATGCAGTTGTTGGCCTAATGCTATTTGTTGGTGATGAGGTGCTTTATATGAAAACTTTGTAGTTGTTTTTCTACAAAGTTTTCTATTTTAAATTTTATTCTTATTAATTTGTGTTTCGATATAGGAAAAATTTACAGTTAGACAGCTATGAAGAGCTAACAAAGCCCCAAAGCAACAGCTGAACAAAAAAAAAAAAAAAAAAAAAAACAGAATCGAGACAATTAAATAGCAGAACGCTTGAGAAGCTGAAGGAAATTTGAATATACGTAAACTACCTTAATGCTTGTTTGATGGGTAGGCGAGTAGTTGGGCAGGTGGCGGCAGTAAATGCTCACACAGTCACACAGGCAGCCTTGACGCAATCGGTTAAAAATAATTTCACCTGAGCATTATTGCCTTGCTGCATTTGCTTTTAGCATTTTCATGTCATAATTTATGACTGACTCATGGTTGTTATTGTAAAATATTTTCGCCAATAGAAAATCAGAAGTAAAGTATACTTACTATAAGCTGTGTGTATACATAGCGTGAAATATGTATGTATATGAAAATTCGAAAAAAGTAATAACTAACAACAACAAATTAAAATTTCATAGCAAAGCGGTTTTTTGGAAAATGAGGTCAATGCGAATCGTTTAATTTTGGTTGTTTAACTCAATTAGACTTATTTCTTTGTGTTCTGGCTTGAAGTCTTAAGATGTTTATTACTAAAATTTCCATGAGTTGGAGATATATTAATCAGGTCATGTCATATCTGAAAATGTCTGCAATTTTTTTTATTTCTTGACATAATTTAATTTGGTTTAATTAAATTTTTATTGAATTTATTTTTCTTAATTTAATTAATTTTTCATTTAATTTTTTTAACCTCATTTTATTTTTATTATTTCATTTTATTTTATTTTGTTTTACTTATTATATTTTGTTTTACATTATTATTATTATTATTTTTATTTGATTTTCATGTTATATTAATTTATTTTATTTTATTTTGTTTAATTTAATTTAATTTGACTTAAGGTCTTTAAATTGAATTCAATTTAGTTTAATTCAATTAATTAATTAAGCCCAACGGTTACCCCCATGCCGCCCAGCCGACACCAGGGGCGCATAACGCACGGAATTTCCCGAGTTATGAAAGCAAGAGTTTGTCAATCGTCGAGATTTAAAACAACTCAGCTACAGAAAACAAATTCATCACCTGAAATATAAGATTATTTATACTTTCATAGCAATTTAGTGAGTTACTTGTTAAGAGAAGTTAGGATATTTTTTTTTACAAAAAGTGAGTCAGTCACTTCGAATGTGTTGGAATAACAATTGAAATCTTGACATACACGATGAAACGGTTCATATAGTTCAAAATTTCTTTTACAAGATTTGAAAAATAGCGGTCTAAATTGTCATATTAATCGGCTGGGGACATTAAATTTATAAGTTTTGAGCGACTAGTAAACGGAGGAAGATTTTGGCGGGCATCCCAGTGCAAATGACGCAAAGTGAGCAAAAAAGAAACTGTTTTTGAACGGACTGAATTTTATCAGAATACAATTATAATAAGGGTTCCACAAAACCGAACCGTACTTCAATATTGGTCTTACTAATAGCTAATGACGTAAAATGTATTTTCGTAATATAAGGGTATCTAAATTCTTTAGACCACCGCTTTATAAAGGCAAGGGTACATTTAGCTTTCAATATAGTGCTGTTTATATGAGGATTGAAATTATGTTTAGTATCCATTGTTACACAAAAATCAATAAAATTACATACTTGCTCTAGACCATAGTTGCATATTGTGTAAGATGGTAATTGAATATATTTTCGTGTAAGTAACACGCTTTTGCATTTGTTATGGTTAAGAGGCATATCATTGTTATTACACCAAGTTACTAAGTTATTTAAATCGGCTTGTAAGAAACACATTTCGTTAATTGAGCTATATGATTGAAAATGCTTTAAATCATCGACACATAATAAAATCTTTGAACAAATTTTAACAAATAACAAGAACAGAATCGGTCCTATGTGGCTACCTTTCGGAACACCAGATAATACATCAATTATGTCAGAAATAATATTATGTCATTAAATAATACTCTTTGTGTTCTGTTACAGGGATAGTAAGAGATGTATTGGAGAAGATTTGGTTGAAAGTTAATAAGATCTAGTTTTTAGATCGTTTTTGATCTTTTCCATATCAAAGAGAAAATTTCTTGTTTTAGGGATGAATTAAATACAAATAGGTCTGTCAAAGGCCGGACCACATTTTCAGCACAATATTTAAAAAAGCATGTTGGAATCATGTCAGGATCATAACCAAAAGAATTCTTTAAAGCCCTTAATTGAGGTTTGAGGTTAAAAATTCTCTTGACAGACAAAATAATTTCCAGGTGAATTCATAGAGTAATTAGACTTGAAAAATTGTGCAAACATATTAGGGATATGATGAAAGTTGCTTGACGTAGTAGTTTTGTATGTCATGGCGGATGAAAACGAAGAGACTCTGCAAATCTCAGTCATTTTCTCTAAGAACTCGGAAAAACATGGTCGAGCACTAACGGGAGTGATATTATCATGGATTTGCTTCCATGAGATACAAGGCAAGGCAGAATCTTTCACCAATGAAACAAATGAGCTATCAAGTTGAAGATGTACTGACATATCCGACTTGCGAAATATGTTACATAAGATTATATAAATAAGTTTTTAACAATACGAACATGGATGCATTTAAATTCAATTGAATCTATGAGAGAAGCGCGAACTTCTTCTGAGGGTAAAAACGAATGAACCGCCAGGAGAACAAACACCCCGTTCTATTCTGTGCAAGTGATCACTTATATAGAATTGATAATCGTTGCATAAAATCTCATTTTCAAAAACATAAGGTTTTAACGACGTTTCCATTAATGAAATTGCGTTGAATTTGCAATGAAGACTGCTCAAATATAAATCAGTCAGCTTGGTATTCAGACCCATAACATTTTGATAATAGACACGCAGCGAAAGATTACTGATTATATTATATACAAATTTTTATATAATTTAATTTTTATATTTGATTTATTTAATTTCATTTTATTTTGTTTTATTTAATTTTATTTAACTTAATTTTTTTTAAATTCTATTATATTAATTACTTCAATTTCATGTATTTTTTTATTTTTTATTTAAATTTATATATTTTATTTTTCTATATTTTATTTCATTTTTATTAATATTAGTTTACATTATTTATATTTTTTACTTGATTTTCCTAATTTATTTGAATTTTATTTTAGTTATTATAATTTAATTTTAATTTTTATCTTATTTTATTTAATTTAAATAAAATAGTTTTATTTTTACCTATATTAACATATATTTTTATTTTATTCTATTTGAAATTATTTTATTTTATTTTATATTATTTTATGTTATTTCATTTTTATTTATGTAATTTAATTTACTTTCATAAAACTTTTTTTATATCATTTTATTTCAATTTATTTTTAATTTTTGGATTTTATCTTATTTTATTTTTAATTTAATATACTTAGTTATTTTATTGTCTTTTTATTTGGTTGTCTTTTTTATTGTAATTATTTTATTTTTATTAATTTTTTTGTCTTATTTTAATTCAATTTAGGTTAGTTAATTTTACACAATTTTTTATTGAACACGATGTTACTACTAATGTATGAACATTTTTTCTATCATAAATACATATTTGGTACTTTTACATTAATATCTTTTTGTACTTGTTACAAATTCTTTTTATCATTAAAATATTATTTACCTATAATTCTTGTTTATTTGTTTCCTGATATTCATAAATAAACTTCCGCATTGAAGATCGTTTGTCACGCTGCAGTTCATTACACAAAGCAGAAAAAAAAAAGAAGTACCACTAGCCCATAACAATGTTTAGTACAGACTATAAATTTGTAATATTTCATCTGCTTGTTTTAAATATAATAAATGTGTTTTTGTACTTTTACAAGCGGCAAGTGATACATTTTCATTAAAATCAGAAGAGTGATCTCGCTGGGTGGCAGGTGGATGACAAATTATCACAGCAGCGATACGAATAATGCAAGCGTGCGACAAAAAAGTAATATATATACATACTTATATTTTTACTAAACATATACGCATGTACATAAGTGTTTTTTGTAGGATAATATTTAATACGAAGCTAGATTAAATTATCGTCACATAAATATAAGTAAACAAACATTCATCTATACACTTGTAGTATATATGTACATATGTAGGCGCATGGCAAGTGCGAATGGGAAAATAAATGCAAATAATTGCAAAATTTATGTTTTCAAACAAAGTAGTTGCCAACAATTGTTTTACATGAACGACTCGGCTCACTAATTTCTAAATCATTGAACTATAAATTGTCGTCGCAACGGTAAATTTTGTGAACATGAGTAAAAAAGAAAAAATTAAAATGAAAGAAAAGAAAGAAAAAGAGAAATATTTTTTGCATGAATTATATTAATCGAAAATGTAAATCCTTTAAATAACTAAATATTTAACAAAAATATCGTTACAGAGATTTATATTTAGTCTGGCAACACAGTATACGTGTATATATATATACTTATATAAGTGCGCACGTAACTGTATGCATATATTTATGTCCGTCTCTAAGTACATAAATACATATTGATTAAACTGCTTATTCATAGGCGAAACCGCGACGAGGCCAAACAAAACAAACAATATGTTCAGCTGTTGCTGCAGCTGTTTGAAAATCTTTCGCGCGCGATTATTAGAATATTTGGGTGCATTAAATTAACTAGAATTATTAGGGGTATTCTCTTTGTCTAGGAAATGCATGCTACGGTGCACGGATAGGAAACTTTTCCTACTCGTGCAACGGCACAACAACAAAACACATTCCAAAAACATATGGTACGATAGGAAAAATATCCTATACCAAATCCTATGTATATTTATTTCCCACAGCTAGCAAGAAGGAAAATGCAACCCTGTGCCTGGATGGTTGTTATTGTTTCACTTGAATATGCCAAAATTTTGCAACGGGGGTGCTCTCGATCTCAATTCCATAGGAAATATTTGCATAGTATGCATTTCCTAGACAAGGCGAATACCCCTATTGTATATATGTACGTACATAGTAGAGGGTATCTGTCAGCCCAAAACCCCGCTAAATATGATTTGACGTTGAGTTGAGTATATTGCCTCATTATTATTGAGCTGTAGTATGTGACACATAAATATATATATGTATGTATATGAATTTAAAAGTATTTTTAGTTGCTTAGCTTAAAATAATTATATTCAATACGTGAAATTTTTAAAGCAAACATCAAATATTATACTGCTTTAAGAACTTAACAATCAACCACCGAAGGCAAAGATTAAAAATAAGCTCAAAACTATCTCAGTACCTTTTAGGAACAACTTTACAGCAATTTCGAGATCGCCTCTGCTCTCATGCAATGAGTCAACCTAGAAAAGCACATGACATGGCGGTTGATTCAAATATATTTTGCTTATTTTATTTACTTACATATATACTATGAAAATAATATTGGTTGCAACGAATATATATGCATACATAAGTAAAGGGTGTTTTTTAGATATTACATTTTACGGAGTTCGCTTTATAGACAATTGTTACTGGATACATACTAGAGCTCCAGATACCCGGGTATCGAGCATTGCGAGCAGCTCGATGCTCGCTCATTGCTCAATTGCTCAACAGAACAAAAAAAAAATTATTTTGTCTGTCAAAGTTTCTTTGGCGTTTCAATGATTTTTACACTCTGTATAAATAAATTTGAAATTATTAAAAAAAAGTTTTGAGAAAAAAGTTTACGGCTCAAAAAACTTTCGAGTAATGAGCAGTGAGCAGTTGTGCGGGTGCTCGCACTGCTCGAAAATGTTTGAACAAAATCTGGAGCTCTAATATATACTCAGTTTGGTTTGTCATTTCGAAATGGACAGACTGAGTTACACTCTGGGCGTAATTGCTAAAATACGGTCGCCATTGCTGAAAAAAATGGCCGAAAATTGGGTTTCTCGGATGGAATTTGTCCGAGTCATACGCTCGGCGGTCACTTTCTCGTAATCATTTTTAAAACATTGTGACAAACTCTTATATTTATAAAAAAAAACATAATAATATAACATAAAATTATATGCGTTATGTTTCTTCTTGAGAAGAACATGTCTAAAAAAACACTCTTTACGTTCTCTCGGCACACATGTCGTCTTTAAATAAATTTGATGTACATTTAAATAAAACTAATAAACATTTTTTGAATTTACATAGACATCTAGTCATTGGGAAGCCCAAATGTCTGGCATTGAAAGAACGATATTATTTTACCCATATAAATAGGATACATAAATTAAATCAAGTAAAGTGAAAAAAAATAAAATAAAATTAAAAAAAAATTGATTTAATTAAAATAAAATAATATAAAAAATAAAGTAAATTAAAGAAAAAACTAAATTGATATAAAAAATTACTTAAACTAAAATAAAATGAATAAAATATATTAATAACAAAAATTGAGTTAAAAAAAATACTGAAAAAAAAAATTAAAATAAAATTAAAATAAAAAGGAAATTTGATTTAATTAAAAAAATGAAAACAAAAAATTTATAAATTAAAAGAAAAAAATTAATTGATATAAAAAATAGCTTAAAATTAAAATAAATTAAAATAAAATAAAATAATATGTAATAAAATAAAAAGTAAAATAAACTAAAATAAAATGAATAGAAATAAATTACATTAATAACAAAATTCAGGTAATAAAATAATAAGAAAAAAAAAATATATAAAATAAAGAAAAAAAAAAATAAAAATAAAATAAAGTAAACTACTAGATACGTTAACACAAAAACATATAAGTACCTTGGAATTATGCAGAGCAGTAGCAACTATGAATATGCGCAAAAACTAGTGGTGGAGTTTATGAGACGACTTCATGCTATATGCAAAACTCAATTAAATGGAAGAAACCAGACACTTGCCATAAATTCGTTTGCTATACCCATGGTATCGTACAGTTTTGGAATTATAAAATGGTCAACAACCGAGCTGGAAAATATGCAGCGTATAATACGTACAGTCGTGTCCAAATATAAAGCTCATCATCCCAAAGTATCCGTCTTTCGAACGACGTTGACCAGGAGGGAAGGTGGAAGGGGCCGATTGACATCGTAGCGTGGCATGACAAACTAATTTTAAATCTCTGAGCGTATTTCCGTCAAAAGTCACCACAGCATGAAATTCATCAGACTGTAGAATCCGCTGATGATAACTATACTCCACTGCGAATGAACCAACCTTATGAAAACAGAAACACGATATCATCGGATGAAAAACTGCAGAAATGGTCTGAAATGGTAGTCCACGACGTAGTATATCGGAAAGATTTTCCTGCAGCAAAAAGCAGTCTTATTGAATTCATGCCACATTATCAGATATTTTTTTGAGTTATTATATATCTTTAAGCATATTTATATTTAATGAAATGCCCATTATTGGCCTGCAGCTAAGCTGGTGCCAACAAATGAAATTTACTCTCTAACGGGGTGCAATAAAAAGGGAAGTAAAATAAAATAAAATAAAATAAAATAAAATAAAAGAAAATGAAAAAAAATTTTTTTTTTAAATATAATAATATAATATAAAATAAAATAAGATATATTAAAAAAATAAAAAATAAAATAAAATTTGTTGAATATATTCGTTTACCTAACACTATGCATGTCATTCTATTCTTTACATACTGTCATTTACACACATGTATAATTATTAGTCTATACTTTATTCATTTATTCTTTTTGTAACATTAAACTTTCTTCTGGATTAAAACCTCATGGAGTGAAGATCAACTTACAGTTTATCTCTAAATAAATACTGATTTATCTCTGCAATCTCGTCAGGTTATGGGGCCAGATTTACAAATTTTTATTAGTTTTGATATATTGCATGACTAATGAATATTATTGAGGATTCAGAAGCAAGTTTGCCGAAAATTGAAGCCGATCAAATTAGCAGGTGCTGTGAGACAACTGAAGTAATGGCTGTGAATGCTATGTCAACTTCTTCGCGGATCGAGTTGCTTTCCAAGGACAACTTCGACACTTGGAGCATGCAGGTGGAAGCATTGCTTATTAAAAACGACTTGTGGGAGTACGTAAATGGTTTTAATTTGATGCCGGCAGAAACTGATACTGCAGCGAGGAGCGCTTGGTTGAGGGCTGACAAGAAAGCTAAAGCAGATTTGATTTTAGCAATTCAGCCATCCGAATTAAAGCAAGTAAGGGGATGTGAGACTTCGCGTGAAGTGTGGCTGAAACTTGAATCGATTTATGCGTCAAAAGGTCCGGCCCGAAAAGCAACTTTACTTAAGCAGTTGATGTTGCAGAAGTTGGACGAAGGCGATGACGTGAAAGAGCATATAGCGAAATTCTTTGATGCGGTAGATAAGTTGGAGAGTATGAACGTACAGATCAACGGTGATCTTTTATCTATCATGCTCTTGTATAGTTTGCCCTCTACTTATGAAAATTTTCGATGCGCAATAGAGTCACGCGATGCGCTTCCAGCAGCTGACGTACTGAAAATAAAAATAATCGAGGAGAGCGAAGCACGTAAGCAATCGACTAGTAATGCAGTAATAGCTATGGCTGCGAAGTCACATGTGCAAGATAAGCAGAATCGGAAAATATTTGTAAAGAGTAAAAGAGCATTCAGATGCTTTAAGTGTGGCGCATTAGGGCACAAGGCGAGCTCTTGTTCTGCTAGGAATGATAGTGATGCTCATGGAAAAGACTCCAACAATTCCAAGCATTTGGCATACTGCGCCGATGAGACGTACACAGCATACCATTCTGCAGCAGAGGAAAAATTTCTTGGTGACGTACGTGGAAGACGGTCGTGGGTATTGGATAGTGGGTGTACTGCTCATTTGTGTGGTGAAAAGTACATGTTTAAGGTAATGAGCAAGTCACCCAAAGCTAAGTTGAATTTGGCAAGTCAACAGGCGTGTGCAGCTGTTCAAGGCAAAGGTGCGGTGCATTTATCCGTGACAGGCACAGGCGGCCAGCGACTAGTTGAATTCCAAAATACGTTGTTTGTTCCAGAGCTTCGCACAAATTTAATTTCGGTGGCAAAGATTACCAATAAAGGGCACAAAGTGACGTTTACCAAAGATGGCGCGTTTGTATCTAATGAAAGTGGAGAAATCATGTTGACTGCTGACCGTAAGGGTGATTTATATTACATCAGAGAAAGCAGCGAGTGTGCTTATGTCCAGCCGAAGTGTTCCGAACTGTTGAAGTGGCATTATCGGTTGGGCCATCTAAACGCGGCTGATTTAACAAAATTGGTTAAAGATGGCATCGTTCCCGCTTCTGATATTGGCGACGTGAAGCAACTAGTACAGTGTGAAGTTTGTATACTGGGTAAAATGTCTGCGCTACCGTTCCATAGAGGTAGAGTGCCGTGTACAGAACCGTTGAAGATTATTCACTCCGACGTGGTCGGGCCTTTCAGAGAAGAATCTATTGGACGAGCTCGATATTTCGCCACCTTCATAGACGATTGTACAAGGTGGTGCGAAATATATTTACTACGGCAGAAGTCTGACGTTTTCGAAGCTTTCAAGCTATACCAGAGTTTTATGGAAAGACAGACAGGGTTAAAAATTAAATGTCTACAGTCCGACAATGGACGTGAGTATTTAAATAATAACTTTAATATGTATCTTTCAGAATCTGGCATAGCTCGACGACTAAGTGTTCCCAGAACGCCGGAACAAAATGGAGTCGCAGAACGAATGAATAGAACACTGCTAAATATGACTAGGTGTTTGTTGTTGCAATCTGGCCTCACTCATACTTTTTGGTCAGAAGCTGTAGCCGCTGCTTGCTATATAAGAAACAGATGTCCATCACGAACGCTAGGTGGGAAATCACCTTACGAATGTCTGTATGAGGTAAAGCCAAATGTTAAACACTTTAGATCGTTTGGATCAAAGGTAATGGTACTTGATAAAATACCTGATAAAAATAAGCTGGCGCCTAGATGTGATGAAGGTATATTTGTTGGATATCCAAGAGAAGCAAAAGGTTATCGTGTGTGGATACCGAAAGCACATAAAGTAATATGTGCGCGTGATGTACGGTTTGTTAGCGAACAGCAACTATTTTCGATTCCAACAAGTGCTATCAATGAGCTGCTGATGCCGATTAGAATTTCTGAAGAAAATAACAGCAATTGTCGTGAGACATTAGATTTTTCTCATTCTCAAATCGATGATATAAGATCAAGTGAACCAACAAAAACTGCTCATTGTAAAGTAGAAGAAATTCTAAGAGCGCCAGGTAGGCCGAAGTTGATGCGAAAGGGGAATAGAGGAAGACCACGAAAATTGTTTCGTAGTCGTGTTAACTCAGAGCCATCACATAAAATAGCATGTCCAGAGAGCGACATTGATAGTGCAGGTGACGATAATTTGTTTGTTGTTGGTATAGCTGAGGTGAGTTTGCAAGATGCTTTGAATGGACCTGAGAGCGACGAATGGCGCAACGCATTGGAATGTGAAGTAATTAATATTATTAAAAATAATACATGGGATATTGTCCCATTCGAAAACAACAAAAATATAGTGGGATGCCGTTTTGTTTTGACAAATAAGTATGGGTCTGACGGTAATATTGAGCGGCGCAAAGCACGCCTTGTAGCAAAATGGTGCGGTCAAATACATGGCATAAATTATACTGACACGTATGCTCCAGTAGCACGTTTGGAATCGATTCGGTTGTTACTTGCGTTGTCGGTTCATTTTAATCTCACTATATGGCAGTTTGATGTTGTAAGCGCATATCTAAATGGAACGTTGAGCGAAAAGGTGTTCATGAGAGTACCAGATATGCTGTATGATATTTTACAACGAATAGCAATGAAATTTGATAAAAATAGTGACGTGGGTAGTAAAGCATCAAAAATGATGAAAGAAATAGACGAAGGTGGTAACGCTTGTCGACTTAAGAGAACCTTGTATGGCCTCAAGCAAGCTGGTCGGCAGTGGTATGCCAAACTTAAGTCGAAGCTTATAAGTATGGGGTTAAAGCCCACTGAAAATGAATAATGTTTATTTTATGGATATTTTGAGAATAATTTAGTTTTACTGCTTGTACATGTAGACGATCTACTTATTGCGTCACGTGAGGTGAAAACTATTAAAAACTTAAAACAACAACTTTTGAAATATTTTGATATTAAGGACATTGGCAAAACAAATTATTGTCTCGGACTAGAGATTCATCAAGTGGATGGTATGATTACCTTAAGCCAAAGTGGCTACATACAAGCATTGTTAAAGAAATTCGGAATGAGCCAGTGTAACCCGGTAGCTACACCATCTGAGTTAAATATGAATTTTGATAATAATAATGCAATTGATGAAATCTGTCCGTACCGAGAATTAATTGGAGCTCTTATGTATATGTCCATCGCAGCAAGGCCGGATATAGCAAATACCGTGTCAAGACTAGCGCAGTTTGTCACTAATCCATCGAAATGTCATTGGAATGCTGCCAAACGTGTTTTAAGGTATCTTGCCGGTACTGCCAATAGAGGCTTGCAGTACCAAAAATCTGATTTACAGCTAATAGGGTACGCCGATGCTGATTGGGGAGGCTGCACAACTGATCGTCATTCCTACACGGGCTATGCTTTCTTGCTCAGCGATGCTGTGATAAGCTGGAAGTCACAAAAACAACGCACAGTCGCTCTTTCGTCTACAGAAGCTGAATATGTGAGTTTGGCAGAATCAGCGAAAGAAGCAGTGTATTTACGTAGTCTCTTAAATGAGATTGGTCTACAAAAACTCGCCGATATAATAATTTATGTGGACAACAGAGGTGCGCAGTGTTTGGCTAATGATCCTGTTTTTCACGCGCGTACCAAGCATATTGATATCAAACATCACTTTGTGAGAGAGTGCATTAGCGCAGGGTTATTTTCATTGAAGCACGTACCTAGTCAGGAGATGATTGCAGATGTGATGACGAAACCATTGGCGCGAGCAAATCACGAGAGATGTCTTATTGGACTCGGCTTATCTACCTAATGACCTGCATATTGAGAATATTGTTGAATATATTCGTTTACCTAACACTATGCATGTCATTCTATTCTTTACATACTGTCATTTACACACATGTATAATTATTAGTCTATACTTTATTCATTTATTCTTTTTGTAACATTAAACTTTCTTCTTAAATAAATACTGATTTATCTCTGCAATCTCGTCAAAATTAAAAAATAAAATAAAATAAAAGAAAAAAAAATAAAATAAAAAGAAAAAAATAAAATAAAATAAAATAAAACAAAATAAAATAAAACAAGATAATATAATTAGAAAGAAATAAAATAATATTAAAAAAAAAATAAAAATTGAAAATAAAACCAAAAAAAAAATACAGTATAACAATATTTGCTGATTTCTCTAGTTACAAATTGGGTTAGTTATCAGAAACACACTTGGAGAGGTTGACATTCCCTTTCAAGAGTCAATTAGAATCGTTGGTCTGGTGCCAGCACGAACCCATGAATCTTTGTATTGTACTATCCCTTAAATATTGATTTACGATTTTTCTAATTTTTATAAAAATGCATATTTTAAATTTAAAAACCTTTTCATAACTTTGCAGATATTTACACTTTTTATTATCGCGAGTACATATTTTGTATAATCATGATCAAAGTTTTCTCCACGCCAATATTTTACGTGTGTAAACAAATGTTAAATTTTTAATTTATGTGCTTACTAAAGCATATAAAGAGTCTGAACCGCAAAAATGTTAACGCTTTAAACAAAAATCTATAAAATTTAGTTCGCATCAAACTGGAATTTTCAAGTAAACAATAGCAATTCTTTCATACATATAAATATCTACAATATGTATGTACTCAAAGTATTTAAGACTTTAACTTTTCATAATTAAAAATTGCCATAAATAATAATTAGCCAATGTGTAAATAGCTCAACGTTAATCACCTTATAAAATTTTCAACACAGATTATTAACTTCCCACCGCTACCCACCAAGCACAGCGTTAACAAGGCAAAATAAAATGTGGTAAATATTTAATTTTTCGTGTATGCAGGTGATGAAAGAATTTTATACAAAAAAAATATCAAATAAAATTTTTTCAAACTACACTACATTTTCGAATTGCCCAGACGCCAATGTTTGCAAAAGTGCTAATAGTACTTTTAAGTGAAAAAGGGTTTCGGCTCAAATACTTAATACCCACACTACGCCCACTCTCATTTGTTAAGCGTATTCAAGGCTTCTTTTACTCAGCTAGTGAAAAGGCAACGCCAATATTTGCTTTTTTTGAATTATAAATTGAGGGAAAAAGATGTGGACCGATTTTAGGCAAATGTCTGCTGATGCTGTTGTTCCAGCATCTGCTGTTGTTGTTATTGTTGAGGCCAATTGTAAGCAAACTTAAGACATAAAATCAACAACAACAAATGCGCGCCGTTAAGCCGCTTAGAAAACATTGCATATCGCGATTTACAACAAAAGTTCATTCATTCCAACAATAAAAAACAAAGCGGCAACACAAAGGGTTGAATTTTGAAAATGGAAATTAATGAAAAGAAAATAAATAAAAAATCGAAGGCAGTAAGTGCAAATTTGACCCAACTTAGTGTTGGAAGAGGAGGTGGTTTGGAAGTGACGGGTGCCTGTGGCGAACATATACCACCAATGATGAATAATTTATTTCAATTATTTTGTATACACTCGCAGCAAGCTATAGGAAATCAAACAAATTATGCTTGTCTGACGTAATTCGAGGTTGTGTTTAGGTTACAGTTCAACACGATACTGAACTGCAAGGAGTCACTTGACTAGAGCACCATTGGCTACGTTTCAAATTGAAAAAACAAGTAGAATAATGTAAAGAAAACATATTTTGGGTGAGTTTAAACACATCGTTGTTCCCAAAATTTTACTTAATGGATTTTTTAAGTCTTTTGAAATCAAAAAAGTTTTAAAAACCTATTCACATAAAGGGTGATCCAAGTAGGGGTGTTTTTTAAAATAGCCTTTTTTTGACAGATCACGAGTGAGTCGTATCAAGCTGTCAAGTTACTTTGGTTCAGTATTGTTTGACATTTCAACATGGAAAGGCTTATGTACTCCTGAACAACGTTTACAAATCATTCAACTTTATTACGAAAATTCACGTTCTGTAAGGAATGTGTTTCGAGCGCTTCGCTCAACTTATCGTCAACATAATCGACCTACTGAGCGTACTATTCGCAATACCATCTCCAAATTTGAGACCCAGCATACATTATTGGATAATATTCGACCGAATAGACCACGTTCAGCAGCCAGTGAGGAAAATATAGCGGTCGTAGCTGAGAGTGTACACAATTCCATGGAGAGTCGATTCGACGCCGCTCGCAGCAACTCTGACTGACGTATGGATCGACTTGGCGACTTGAAGAGCTACCTGAAGAGGGTCTAGAGCTGTCATTTCATCCAGAAAAAACAGTGGTTTGGTATGTTTTATGGGCCGGTGGAATCATCAGTCCATATTTCTTCAAAAATGATGCCGGTGAGAACGTAAACGTCAATGGCGACCTTTATTGCGCCATGATAACCGAATAGTTCATGCCTGAAATTGAAGCTCGTGATCTCCGCAACATTTGGTCTCAACAAGAGGGCACCACTTCCCACACATCGCATCAATCACTGGATCTATTGAGAGAACACTTCGGCGAGCAGATAATTTCACGTTTTGGGCCGGTCGATTGGCCACCAAGATCGTGTGATATCACACCGTTAGACTTTTTGCTATGGGGATATGTAAATTCTAAAGTCTATGCGGCAATCCCCCTTAGATTCAGGCCTTGGAGCAAAACATCACGCGTGTCATTCGCTAGTTACCAATCGAACAAGTCATCGAAAATTGGACTTAACGGATGAACCATCTGAGACGCAGCCGCGGCCAACATTTGAAAGAGATAATCTTCAAAAAATAAATGCCAAAGAATGTTCATTCGAATTATAATAAATTTGAAGTTTCCGTATTTTTTTCTTTAAAAAATTAGGGAACCTCGAAATGTTTCACCCTATATAAGTTAAAAAAAATTTAACAAAAATAAAATATATCAAATTAAATAAAATAAAATTTAGTAAAATGGAACCAAAAAAAAAAAAAAGTTAACACAATGAAATAAAAAAATAATATATATAAAGAGAACTGGGAATGAACTTACCAAAATTTACCAATTCTTTGAGATTAAAAGATGCAAAAAAAATCTTTACATAGCATCTGCCCACGCTGCTATAATCTGCGTCTTAATTATAGCTATTAAAATATCTACACGCAGCAGCAACTACATCCCCATATGCACATATACTAATAATAACAGTAATAAGAGAATATCCTGCTCAGCAGCAACATTAACATTAACGTTTCTCGTATTACATACTTAACATAAATATAGAAAAGAAAGTTGATATTTTTTTGTATTTTGTTTTCTTTGCACCATTTGCTGCTGCCCACAGTGGTTGTAGTCGTATTTGTGACGCTTCAGAGTGCGCCAATTTATAATTTTCTGCGTTGATGGTGCGCCCTAACTTATACTTATATCTCCGCTTTTAATATGAATAAAATACGTATGTGTGCTTGTAGATATATTTTTTCAAATTAATAAAGCTTCTAAATTAAAATCATGTGTGCAAGTCAATGGCGAGTATATACATACATATATAAAGTTCCTTAGGCGCGCAAGCCGAGAATTGTTCGAAGTCGTTGTATGTGCAGAAAGCAACAGGCGCGCTGCAAACAGCGTTTTTATATCACTAACGCCAACGCTAGACTCAGCAGGGTGTGATAAGATTCACAAAAGACAATGATGGCGGTTACGATGACGATGCGGCATTAACAAGCAAGCCTTGGGTATCATTTATTATGGGCTTTTGTGCGGCAAAGGAGACAAAAAAAAATGAAAAAAGAAGTATCGTCCCTAAATAGCAAGTAACAAAACAAATCATGAGAGTCCTATTTAATAATGGCGTACAAGCAGTAACGGTTCAAATTACAAATATTTAAGAGCGGAAGATTTTGAAATTGTTTGCGCTTTCTTTAAAGTTTGAAAATGTTTAACGCAGTAACTCATTAAATTGTTCATATTTTTAAGCAAATAGTGAAACTTTTAAATTAATTATAAATTAAAATTTTAAATTTTTTACATTTCTTTACAGTTTAGTTTGAAATATATATAAATGTTTGAGCTTAAATAAAAAAAGAAAGAAAAAAGTGCAGCCTTTGCCAAACATATTTTATTTCAAAAAGTTTATAATTGCTTTAAACAATTTGATCAGTGGTAGAATTATGTTTTATAACGATTTTCGAATCGTTAAAAATATTTAGCGACAATTTTGACGTTAAGTACACGCTAAGTTGCTAATTAAACGACAAAAATTTTCAAGTTGTATTTTATTTAGGTTAACTAAATAGTATAAAAATTGAAATAAAATACAAATCGAGAAATTCCAAAAAAAAAAAAAAAAAAAATTAAAACAATTGTTTGAGTATTTGGCATATGTTTTATCAAAAGATGAGGAAATAACGCACTCTTTTACAGTGGATAGAGGTTTGTTTTGCGAGAAGTGGCAGATCTTCCACTTCAACTTAAGTGAAACAAAATTTCGAACTTTCAAGTGTTTTTTAATTCTTAACTTTATTATATTGCTTGCAAGCTCTAACCTCCTTGCGATTCTTCACAACTAGATGCTATCAACGTCCTGCTGGATAGTAGTGGGGGAGAGCTATGAGCCAGTCCTCCATAAGCCGCTGTATACATGGAGTAACAGACGCAATCAACTGTTCTATGTTTTTCGCAGAGGTTAGATTAGAGAATTTCTTTTTTTAATTGTTGAATAACATAGTTTAATATACAGTGGCGGACAAAAGTCTACATACACCGCCTGTATTCGCTGTGTAGAAAGTACTATCGCTTTGCTGAAAAATGTAGGTTTTATTTTAAATCCTTTTATTATCACATGTATTAAATCCATTAAAATCACACATAAATTAAATCCATTCTTTAATATAAAATAAAACAATTATGGCGAAAAAACGCAGAAATGTCCTTGACAAAAGTCTACATACACCACAGGGTTACTAGCAGTTATGTCGATATGCTGTGTTGTTACGGCGGTTAGGTACCTGTCTTTACTATTTTTTTTTAAACTATGTTTTCTAATTTGTAAGTATTGAATTTAGATGTGATTTAAACGAATTGGCATCAACAATGGCTCCGCGAAAAGAAATATCCATTGACGTACGAGTCCTGGTTATTCAGCATATAAAAGAGACGAAATCGCATGGTGAAATTTAAAAATTTTTAATCTTAAATCCACCAAAGGTACAGACCATTGTAAAAAACTTAAAAAAAAAATTGATCAACCAAAAAAACACCGCGTGTTGAAGTGAATGATAATCCTAAAGTTACTGCTCTAAAATTAGCCGAAAACATCGCAAGCTCATCAAGAAAGTGTGTCCATCCAAGAACAATTCCAAGAATATTGAACGATAACGGCTTTCACAGTAGAATGCCACGTAAAAACCTCTTATTTGTAAAAAAATCGAAAACTTCGCTTGGAGTTCGCTAAAGCACGTTTAGATAGGGGAATGGTTTTTGGGCAAAAAGTCTTGTTTACAGACAAATCGAAGTTCAGTATATTCGGCAGCGATGGAAGAACAAAGATTTGGAGAAAAGAAAACACTGCACTTAACTCCAAAAATTTAGTACCAACAGTGAAGCATGGTGGCGGCAACGTAATAGTTTGGGGAGCGGTTGTGGCACCTGCAGTTTGAAAGCTTATTTTTATTGAGTTTAATATGGATCGGTTGAAATATAAGTCATTGTTGGAAGCTATTCTGCAGCCTTTGGTGGAGAGTTAGGAGCTTGGTGCAGGTTGGATCTTTGGACAGGATAAGGATCCGAAGCACATGGTCCATATTGTTAAGGATTTGTTGCTTTATCATGCTTCAAGGCACGCACACACCACCTGAAAGCCCAGATTTGAATGTTATTGAATATGTCTGGGAGATTTAGAGCGCAAAATTAGAAAAAATCAGATTTCCAGCTCAGCATTACTCAAAGAACGTCTTATTGCAGCTTGGGACAATATTACTCCCTAAGAATTGATAAATTTAGTAGCTTCGATGCCACGACAGCTTCAAGCTGTTATTGATACAAACAGTGGACCAACTAAATACTAAAAATATCAGGTTACCTGATATTAACCAACATTTTTGCGCTAAGTTAAGTTATGTATGTACTGTTTCTCTTTGTGCTTTTCGCATGTGGTACCATTTTAATAAAAAGAAAATGTCAGCTAACAACAATCGTTACAATTAAGTTACCGAATCACCAAATCGTTAGTGCAAGCGACAAAATTCGCTAGTTAACAATTCGACAAATCGTATCGATAAAATTTACAGAATTCCCTTACAGCTGGTAATTCTCTTTTATAATTTTTGGTATAACTTGTAACTAATTATGCTTGGGAGGGAATTTTTTTTAATTTTACTGTTTTAAGGTATTTTGTTCAATTGCTGCTGAATTGGTTAATTGTACTTTTCATGAAAATGAAGAGGTGTATTAGTTTTGGTCCAAATTGGATCAGAGCTACAAGATGATTTATTCTAGCCATGTCCGTTTGACAGTTTTTGAGATATTTGCAGAGACTTAGTGCATGAGTGTATATTAGTAGCGTAAAACCGATTTGTTGAGATATATGATTTTGGGTTATAAAAACTTCAATTAAGTATAATAAAGTAAACTTTGGTATGGAAAACCATCAAAACAAGAGAAATATATAATTTACCCCCTACACAAGTGATTCGTTCAGACATGAGGGGTAAAAAGATGCGTGAAATAAGCATCAAAGAGTGAGAAATTTGGTATTCTACACGAGTATATTCAAATAAATGTTGATATCGAAATTAGTCAAAATCCAATTTTAGAATTTGCAATAAAGTTGATAGATAAGGCAGCATTTCTTTCTTATCTTTCTTATATTTCTTATATTAAATTTTTTTTAAATTCCAAGCTTAAACTCTAATTCTCGTAACATTTGAGTTAAAGAATTTTATTTACAATTAAAAGTGATAACAACAAATTTCGAAAATAGTTTATACTATTTGGCAACTCTTCTGAAAAAAATTTCCTACAAATAAGTTCTTTAAAATATATACATTCACACATCACATTGTTGTGATAGTCAGCAAAGCTAAAGGCATCTTGGTTTTTGTAAAACGTTAGTAAAAGGAGTTTAATAATCTTTATGTTATTAAAGCTTTGTATAAAAAATTAGTAAGACCTATTCTTGAATACGGCTTTGTGATTTGGAACCCGAGGTATCAAATCTGCTCTGACAGGTTAGAGTCTATTCAAAAACAATTCCTCCTATTTGCCTTAAGAAATTTGCATTGGGGCTCTCAGCACAATCTTCCTTCTTATACTAGTCGTCTGAAACTTATCAATCTCCCTACTCTCGCCAGTCGTCGGGAAATGCTTGGTGTAATTTTCATGATTAAAATAATAACAGGCTCCATTTCCAGCCCCCTTATTCTCTCTGAAATCAAATTTAATGTTCCGTTCAGAAAGTCCAGACATTTTTGCGCCTTGTTTCTGAAAATTTGTAAAACGAATTTTGAATTTCACGAGTCTTTGCATTGTTTGTCTCTTGATTTCAACTCTCATTCAATCACATTTGACATATCTGACTCGCTTTTTCATATTAAGAAAACAATTTTGTCGACTCTCAACAAATCGTTACATTACATTTTATATATATTAAATAATTCTTAAAAATCAGCTGATGAATTTTGCTCTGTAGCTGAACTCGTTTAGTTCTCGACACTAAACAAACTTCTTCTCATCGTGACTCGGCATTGATGAAAAATAAAACAAGTTCCGTATATCATGCGGACAGCGCCTCTCGTGCGGATGGGTGAGAGGTGGTTAAACCGTTGCGATTAATAATAATCTAATAACTATATAACAAAAATTAATTTGACTCAAAAATACGAAGAATTCGAAAAATATAAAAAATTAAACAATTCAGAAATAGTATTTATTCACAGTTATCATTTTGATCACTAAAACTTTTTAATCTATTTATAAATGTAGGACAGGTGGCAACTTTTTTTTAAATCCAAAACTTTTCCTTACTCCAAAAATTCCAGAAATGAAATAATACCATATTACTCTCACTAACTGTATTTGTGCTTAGCGTTGACAGCGAAAAATGACAGCTTGCGTACTTAAAACACACATTCATACTTCCATATTTATTATTTGACGTTGATAAGCAAATCAGGCTCGCTTCAGCGAGACCGTTGAATGGCTCATTTGACAATTTTTATGTGCTTTCGTACAAAAGGAGGGGTGAAGGAAAAGCATTGACATTATAAAGAAAAACGCACACCCTTGTATAAGCACATACCCATTATTTGTACGTGTATATGTATGTATGTATTTAAATGCATGCATGCATGTGTGTGGTTATAAATAGGAAAGCATAAAAAAAATTTGAGTAAGGTTCACACTTTTTATGTTGGCAACGATTTACAATTTCCGCCAAACACGATACTTAACGGCTTAGCCGAGACTGTGTACGCGTATGGCGCCAAAAAAAGGAGAGAAAAGTATAAGAAAAAAAAAAAAACAGAAGGAAAACCGAACTGAATATTATGAGAAAAATGTAACGGAGATATTAAAATTTCATTAGCATGTAATGCTAATTAATTTCATCCTGTCTGCGCATGAATTATTATCTCTGCGCGCGTATTTTTTTATTACTTCAAATATTGCTTTTGTTCGCTGTTATTACTGTATATACATGCTTTTTATATATAATAATTTGTAGATATCTACATTTAGATATATAGTAGAGAAAGAGAGAGAGAGAGAAGAAATGCTGTCTATTAAACGCATTTAATTTATTTGCCCCATTTTTTATTTATGTATATAAAAGACAATAAACTTGATTTTAGTTACCTTTTTTTGGTTGCTTTGTCTTTAATTTTTTATTGTTATTTTTTTGCTGTCATAAAGTTTTTTTTTGCTTAATGCTGTGCGCGTATTAATCTTGACATACAAAAAATGGGTTTGATTGAAAGCTTTTGCAATGTAAAACAAAGAAAAATATGTTAATAAATTTAAGATTAAATCATTACTCACTTTATGTAAATTAATATTGCAAACGGATAATTTAATATTAAAGTTATAGAAGTATTAATGAGAGCGTAAATATGTTTATACATACATATATACCTCAATTAATATTCATGATTATTATATTTTTGAACTAGAGAAGCAAATTGCTAGATTTTATCTCTATGCATAAATACATGCATATTTACTTCGTAAACCTGCAGAAATTTTCTTACATATGTATAAGCAATTAAGTGGTGTTTACGAGTACTTATAAGAAGGTGATTTTTTATAGTTTTTTTTTCATTCATTTTTGGTTAAAGCTCGGAAAAAGATGAATAATTGTTGCAAGTCATATTTGATTAAATTTCTATTCGCTTTAGTCACGAGGTAGTAAAATTTTCAAAAGAATGGGAATTTTTCAGCGCTGACTTAGTGCTGTGAGCTAGAAAAATTTTATTGTAGATAGTAGTGGAGAACACTAAACTTCATTTAGAAATGAATTTCAGAGAAATACTTTTAATTTTGTTTAATTTTGGTTAGACCGGATTGTTGTGGAATGAAACTAAAGCTTCAGATACCCGGGTAGCGAGCACTGCGAGCAGCCCGATGCTTACTCTATATTCGCTCATTGTCCAACTGCTCAGCAGAACAAAAAAATTTTTAAAGTTGTTTGTCAAAGTTTCTTCGGCGTGATTTTTACACTTTGCATAAATAAATTTAAAATTAATAAAAAAATGTTTTGAGAAAAAAGTCAAAGTGGTTGTCAAAATAGTTGAAATGCTCGTGCACGACTCGTAAAATTTTCGAGTTACGAGCCTCATTGCGTGAGTGCTCGTTGCTTATATGCTCGCTTTGCTCGAAAATGTTTGAGCAAAATCTGGAGCTCTAATTGAAACCAAAAATTGACGGCATAAATTGAAAGGCTTTTAAAAGTCGATATTTTAAGAAGACAATTTATTCATTTTTTAAAAGAAAAGTCAATTAATAAAAAACGACAAAAACACAATTACTGTTTATTGCCATTATTCCAAGCTAAAAATAATTTGTCTCTTTTAAATTTTTTACTTTTCAGTATTTTTTAAATTTTAAATTAACGAAAATTAGAAGAGGCAAATTCAAGAACCTGAATAAAATGATTTTGAAAGATACAAATAAATTTTGTTAAGTCCCCTGATACAATTTTCAAAGTAAATGAATTTAAAAATTAAATCCTTCTTATTTAAAAATAATTTCTATTCATTTTTTTTTTAATTTTCTTTTTCAGTAAATTTTTCCTTCGTTTTCTTCTGTTATTTTTTTTTTTGGATTAATTTTGCTACATTTCCTTAAAATTTTTAAGCTAATCAAAAATCGAGAATCAGAAGCATTAAAAAGTTTTGGTTTGAAAAAAACTAAAATTATTTTTATTTGATTTTTGGAACTCTTTCTGCTTTGTTTTTGGTAAATCTATACATATATATAAAAATCAACGCAAATTTTGATGAACGCCTATAACTTGAGAAATTGCACCAAATTTTGAGGAGTTGTGAAAGGATATTAGAAGAACGTTAATCTGTAGTTTTCATTCAGATCATCAGAGCCGTTCCAGAGATATGACCATTTTAGTAAACATTGCTCGCTATCCATACAAAATACAAGTACATGAAACAACAACAAATACATACATGTAAAATTCCAAAATACGAGTATAATACTTGTATGTGGTATTGAAATAGAGAGAGTGAAAAAAATGAAAATGAAAATAAAAACAAAATAAATTTTTAAATAAATAGAAAAAAGTTTGGAAATAAAAATTAAATCAATTTTTTTCGTTTTCTTTTCCAAAAGAAAGTCGAAAATTCAAAATTTCAGTTAAATTTTCTTGATTTTTTTTATAGGTGTAGCAAAGCATGTTGGGGTCCGCTTGTTATGTGGAAATTTTTAAATTAAAAAAAAATTAATCAACTAAAATTTGATAAATAGTCTTTAAGGGCATTGGAAACTCATTATTGAAAAGCAAAATATATTTTTATAAAATTTGGGATTTTTTCTGATATAATAAGATTTTTTAAATTTGAAACTATCAAACAAAATTAAAATAAAATTTTTTCTTATATTAAAAAGGAAGATATTTAGAAACTAAATAATGCTTATATACTTTTCATTCATTTCTTTTTTTTTAATTGCATGAATTGTATAAAACTAATAAAAATTTAATGTTTTTAATTTTCTGAGTATTTCTGTTTTTTTTTACTAAATTTTAAAGTTTTTAAATTAATCGTAATTCAAAGACGTTGAAAAATCAAGAATGATTTCGATTAACTTTTTTACAAGTATCTGCTTTTTTTTAGTTTTTCAAGTTTGAAGTAATATTTTTTACTTTTTGGCAAATTTTATATTTATTTATTTATTTATAAATAAATTAAATTAAGTAAAATTTGAAGCGAAAATTCTACGACATTAAAAAACTATTATCAAAAGTCAAAAACAATTTTTATTTGTCTTTTGCTTGTTTTTCTCTTAAACAATTTTTTGAGTATATAAAATAACAAATATAAACATGCTTATTAGAAAATAGAGAAATACAAGTAAATACTTTTTTATTTCTTTACTTATTTAGAGTCTTCTTCCGTTATTTAAAGGAAAAAGTAATTTTTTGTCAGATATTTTTTTTGCCTTTGAAGTTCTCAAGAATTTTTAATTTAAAATATTTAACAGAAAAATTAAAAAACTGCTTTCCTATCATAAATTTTTTAAGTTTTTAAATTAACAAAAAATTTGAAAAAAAAATTCAAGCGGAGTTAGAGAAAACAGTATTGATAAAAACTTATTCTCTTTAACTCTTTTTAGTATAATCCCTAGTTAAAAATTTAATGAAATTTTTTTATTCTTTATTTTTACTATAAATTCTTTGTTTTTTTTTAATTTTTAATTAAATTTAAGCTTAAAGACTATAAAAATTAAAAAAATTTGTTGTTTAACTGTCTGATAGTTATTCCCTTTTCTTTTTGGTAGAAATATTTTTTTAGGTCGGTATGGTACGAAAACCAAAAACTCCACATTAAAAAAATGCAAAAGAACGATGCGCGAAAATTTTTTTTACGAAGCGGTACGCACCTCGAACGAAAAAAACTCCATTTTCTACTGCCTATTTCTAAAGTTTTTAAACAAATACGAAAGCAAGGCAACACAGGTTTGCGAGCGAAATAAATAGTCTTATACATATTTCGCGAGAAACAAGGGGAAGACTAATTTTTAAACGTATTAAAGCGTGCTTATAAAGCAATATATATAATGTTTTTAATTTATTCATCAATTTCTACATTTTTATTTTATTTTTAGCCATGAAAAATCTAAGAATACATAATCAGCGACAAATATTTACCGCACTCTACTCATTTTTTTCGTTTTGTTTATTTACGTTTGCATATCTTCTTCGTTTGTGAAGAGCTGTTCATCATAAAAAAATATCTGTCAAATTTCCGTGTTTACTAAATTTTTCAATCAACGAAATATATGATTTTTTTCGCTAGAGGTGCAAACCGACCTTTAACTTTTAAAATAAGACAAAAACTCCGAGACTCTGTAAAACTGACATTTAAAGATGAAAAAATGCTCAGAATTTTTAACTTAGTTTGGGTAAATTCTTTTTTTCCCTAATACTTCTTTGAAGTATATTTACTTGTACTTAAGTTTTTATTGATTATTTTTGACTGTTATCTTAGTGTTCGTGTATGAGCTGATAAATAATTATTTTTAACAATTATTTCTCTGCCTATGAGGCGGCTTACAATAAATTGTAGGTCCTACCTTTGTGGGTAAAAATTTCAACACACAAAACAAAAAATTGGAAGAGGAGCTCGGCCAAAAATCGCTTCGGTTTCGGCGGTTACAAAGCCGATTTTAATGAAACATAAACATTTTAGATTTAGATGTGGCAGATTTCTGCAACCTCCCCAAAAAATTAATAATAAAAATTCAAAACAGGGTAATAATGAAATAGGGATACACAATTAAATCGATTTAAAAACGTTCGTAGAAATTGTAATTCGGATAAAGGTTGCCACCTCTTTAGAAAATTTCAATTAAATAATTGAAGACAAAATGCAATAGGTCGGCATATAGAATAATATAAATTACACCTTTTTCTGTAGAAAACATTAAGCAAAAAATCTTTTTAAGCTCTATCAGCAAGGAATATTCACTAAATATCGATATTTCTTTTTGCTTGCAGGGCGAAGTTTTTACTAAAGGCGTTCCAAAATTAAATATCTCCAAATAAAGCGTAAAATCAATTTCGGTGCAATAAAAACGAAAATCAGAACAGATATCCGTTTGCACTCCACTCAAACTCATCACGTGCAAGATATGAACGCCAACACGTGCAACATATCATAAGCAACACGTTTGTATAGCAACAATATCCAACATCACGATGCATAAGACATTGTTTGCACTTTACACATGCCGTATTAAAAACAACAGGAATAGCAACAACAACAACTACAACAATACCAACATATACACACGCACTCGTACCTTCAATGGCGCTGATGTACGGACGCGGTGAAACATTATCGAACGAACGATTAATTATGCCACTCTCACGTGGCATTGCACCACACTGATGATGATGCAACGCAACTGCAGGCTCGCCAAGCGTATCCAGGCTTTGCTGTTGGCAATCGTTCCCAGGGACAACTAGCTGTTGCTCTTCTTGACTCCGGAACCCCTTTTGGCGTTTGACTTCGGCAGCAGGCGTGTGGATCGACTGCAACTGAGCCGACATTTGCAATTTCCCGGTAGCGGTGGTGGTTAAATCAGTAACACTGCTGCCAGTCAGCAACTCAGTTTTTTCGTTTGTTTTTGTAGTGTGAACTTGCATTGGAAGAGGTGTTGTCTGAGTGTCACCAGCACGTGCATAGCTTACCAAGGAGGGAGATGGTGTTAAAGGTACTAACGGTGCTGTTCTTTTTACGACGTGAGCCTTGTTGTAACGACGTTGAAACCCAATGTTGTGCTTGTCACGAGCAGCAACAAGTCGTTGCCGCTGATCGGCTTCTTCAACACCATCATTCTCATCCTCATCCTTATCATCATCATCATCATCATTGTCGTCTGTGCTCGCCTCTGCATCCGCATAATGCGTGACCGCGCTGTGCGTGAGTGCACTGCCCATTTCAATTTGTGCCTTTGCAGTGTCTTGTGGTGCCATCGCTCCAGCTCCGATTTGTTTGGCGGCTAACACGTTTTTCTGCTTGGCTTGCACTGCAATAGGTGCACGCACTAGTAAGCCAACATTGTGACCTTCTACCTGTGACACAAACTCTACCAAAGTCGTGCGCTCATCAGACGCGGTGTCGGTCTTGCTGTGTCCTAATTGAGTGTCTGGCGTGGTGTGCTTTGTGTGTACCTCAGTACTATCGGTGGCCGCGTATCGTTGTACGCCGTCATCAATCAGGTCGGTAATGTCAAGCGGATTGAGACCGTAAGGTGAGGCGGCGCGTGTGGGTACATGCGGCTCAATTAGTGCAGCGGGATATTTACGTGTTGGTGAGCAACTTGTACGCTTCGCACGTGGGCTGACAGAACGACTATGTGAATGGAGTATTGTGTTTGGTTGTTGTGGGTGTTGTGAAGCAGCAGAAGAAGAAGAGGACATTGATTGCTGTTTGACTGACTGACGTTGCTGCTCAAATGATGGATGGTTTTCACTTTTGCCCGCTTCCGTAGCGGTTGTAGTCTGCCGAACTACATCAATTTGCACTTCATTGTTGTCACCTTGTTGCCTGCCCACCCCGCTCTTACGTGGCACATCAACCGTTTGCTTCCAAGTTATTTGTTGCTTAAAACATGGACTCGGTATGTTGTAGGTGGCTTTGTATGTGTCGAAACTGTCGGCGCTCTCAGACACTTGCGCGCTTTTGTTTCCCTCATTGATATGCACCGTTAATTGGCCTCGAATGCCATGAATTGTGCGTTTGTCTAGCGCTCTGCTAGCCAAATCCGGGCTTGTGGACTCTTTCGACTCTAACCCTTGTCCTGCCAAATCAGCGTCTGCTGCTACTACAGTGCTGCGTGCTGATTTGCTTGCTCCTATTGTGTGTACGTTAATTCTGTTGGCTGTGTCTGAGATTTCGGTTGATTGCACATACGCTTGGTGCCTGGATTTTTGGTTACTCATCGTTGTGGTCGATATTGCTGATTGCTGTTGATTTAGTTGTTGCATTTCATATTCACTTGTCATTGTCGTTGTCGGTTGTTGTAGTTGTTCTTCAACAAAGGCATCTTTTAGTCGAATTTGATTTGCGGTTACAGGCTTACTGTTGTCCACTTGTTCTTGCTTCGACTCCGTTCTTGGTTTAGCAAGGAGTTGATCGTGTTGTTGTTGTTGTTGTGTTGTTGTTACATCCTGCAGCACCTCAATCACCTGTTCGACCAGCTGCTCCTGCGATTGATGTGTAGAAATATAACCGGAGACCACATTTTTGCATAAATCTTTTGGTAGACTGCCAGCACGGAGTGGTTGCAGTGGTGGTAGTGGCGGCGGAGGCAGTGGCGGTGGTGTGGGCGGCTTCGGAGCCTGTTCTGATTGCGGTTTTTGACGTTGCATACGTGCATGGTGTAGTAGTCGTTGCTCAGCTTCACTAAGGCGGTGGCGTGTTACAGGCTTACCTTGTGTCGATTGCTCCCTCCTTGCGTCAGTAGTCGTCTCAGTGTTTCTGGAGGTTGCGGTTGGACCGGGTTTTTGGTCCTCCATTCCAATGCTTGTTGTGCGCCGTCTTGCCAAGGGTGTAGTAGGTGCTGATTTGCTATATGTTGGCCGAACATCCGCCCCTTTGGATGAAATCGGTGGAGCTTCTTGTTTCTGTTTCGTTTCTTGCTTCATTGGAGTTGTTGCAGTTGCTAGTTGCTCATAATTGGCGATGACATCCCCAACATGTTCAGGTGGGTCTGGGTGGGTGGCTGTCGTACTACTTTTCTTTGTATCCACTTTTGGAACCGATTTTGTTGTATTTACGTCACCAGCATGACCAGAGCTCTTCATTAATTGCACCGTAAGTTTACCAACACCCGCCGTAGCTGCACTGATTAGCTCGAAATTCCCATTTTCATTTACCCCAATCATCGTGGCTTTATTTTGAGTTCCATCTGCCTCAGCAATGTCATTAATATTGCCGTTATCTGCTGAATGTTCACAATAATTACTGTCATCAATTTGGTTATCCACCAAGGCAATCTCATCGCCCACATTATGCACCTTATCGCTATCTTCAATTTCAATTAGTGCGATATTTGTTGGTTTGCGTCTAGCAACTCTAGCGTTGGCCTCATCGAGATTTTCCAATATCGTCACTCGTTTTGCCAAAGTTGCCGTGGGCGCAAAGTGATGCTCAACTAGCAGTACACCCTCTGTTCCATTTTTGCTCTCCATCAAATTGGCAGCGGTTTCGGTGGGTTTGGTGATGGGTAGGACGTTGTAGAAGGCTTGTTTATACGGCACCGCAATCAGGCGATGCATTAACGGCTGAAGTATGCTGCCGTCATCAGCACTTTGATTTTCTAAGTCATCTACATCTTTCACATGCTTGGCATTCAGTTTGGTTGTCGCATTTTCGTTCTCCACCTTAATGGCGGACAAATCCTGCAGAGCCTGCTCGACCACAGGCATATTTTCCAGCACGATGGGCTTTAGGAGTGATTCGACTGCTTGTGGACTGTCATCGGTGACATTAAAAATACGTAACGGTTGATTTTGCAGCAACTGACGTGCAAGCGTTTGCAGAGGACTCTCAGCAGACAACGTGGTTGCACGAACTTGTTGATCTAATAGCTGTGAGTGTTGGGATTGTGTTTCGATTTCTTGTGAAATTGGTTGTTCTGCTCGGTGGGGTGGCAACGTTTGTTGCTGTTGCGTTTCACCCTCACCTGGCTTGTATGTGCACCTTTCCGGCTGAGGTAAACTACGATTGAGCGCCACTTTTGCATTTTCCATATATGTGTCAATCTGCCGCAGGTGCTCTGCTATGGATTGCTGAAAGAGTTCATATTTCGTCTCTAGGGCCGCGATTTCGGCTGCATTATTTCTATGCTGCCCTGCTGCTGACACTTCCATTAGCACATAGTTGCGATCTCTGCTGCCATCCCTACTTGGTTCCGTGGTGATAGTTGTGTGGTGTTCGTTCTGCTCTAGCTGTGTGAATTGTTTAGCTTTCATTGGTTTTTTGTTTGTTTGCCAGTCATTTTCATCAATGCAATTCCGCTTGCCGTCGCCTCCAGTGTATGCGGGGGTCCTAAACGCCTGTTTTGGTTTTGACTGCAGTGGCGTTGCTGTTGTTGTGGCATGATTTTCACGCGCATCGGGCACTTCGCCAAATGGGCCATACAAGTATTCACCATCAGTGTAGTAAATACCACGAGGACGCTCGGATCGCGTCCTCTGTTGGCTCTGTTGTCTTCCCGCTGATGCTGAAGATTTGATATTGCTCTTGGCAACTTCATTGTCGTTGGCTTTGCCTGCCGCATTTAGCGGCTCTTGTGGTTGGCGATTACATGATGTGGCATCGCTGCTCACCGGATGCTGCCACTGCTGTTGCTGAGGCTTCACAGACACTTTCCCTTCCGAGGCACCGTGTTCGAGTAATTTGGTTGCATGTGTGACGTCGCTGGGCTTTATACCAATTTCATTGATGCCGTTGTAATGAAGGTTATTGATATTTTTGGTTTTACCGCCATCACTGACAGCTGACTGCCTTCCATTTTTATGAGCTTTTCCGCTGTGGTCAGTGTGAAGGCTGTTTGTGGACTCTCTTTGTTTATTTGCCTTGGGTTGGGTAGAAGCCGTGCGTGATGAGCTGCGCTGTGTAGTAGGTGGTGGTGGCGGTGGTGGTGCTGCACTGACACTGGCATATATAGGATTTGCAGGATCTTCTTTCTTTCGCCGTGTAACTATGCCCGCTTTGAGCGGAACCTGTGAATACTCACTAGCCGCCCAGTGACGCAGCAGCTCTTCCGTCGGTGAGGGCACTATTGTTATAGCCGCCGGTATGTAGGCTACTGTGCGATCTTCTAAGTCAATCGAACGTAAATAGATGCAAGCGTCATCGTAGATTTGATCAGCGCTTACAGTGCTGAGATCACGACGTGGCGGTACTTGGTGTCGTCTGGCATGTTTGACTGCGCTTTCTGGCTCTAGTTCGATGGGTATGACTCTTGCGGTATGCGATTCTGTCAGATTACTTTCGCTATTACTGCGTCGTTGATACTTGTTTTGTTGCTGTTGTTTTGAGTTCTGGGTACGCTGCAACTCTAATGCCCCCTTTGAACCTATATTACCGGCTCCACTGCTTGTGCCGTGTTTCCCACACACCTTTGGACCTCCACCTATTTGGGCAGGTGGCGCGGGTAACGGTATTTGCTCCAGGTCGCTTATTTGTTGTACATTAATTGACTCCTCTCCATCCAAAACACCAGCGGATGTTGTGCATATGCGCTGCTTAGCCTGTTGCTCGCTCCCCTTTGTGGATTCAGTATACAAATGTTGCCTATCGCTTGCGGCTCTACCTCCCACATAAGCAATCGATTCGTCAGCATTCATGTCGTCATAACAGATTTTGATTTCCGTTGCCAATTTAATGGCACGTCGCTGTATACGTGGTGACATGGCTCCACCACTGGGTCTTGATTGATTGCTCAATGGTAAGGAGCTACCACGACCGCTACCGGAAGCGCCAACATCGCCCCTACCGCAGGCTGTTGCTGTATTGACTTCCGTTATGCCACTCGCCGGTGTAATACGCGCTGCGGGACTACTGCCACCACTTGCGGAACCACCGCCGCCAGAGCGTGGCTTTAATGGCGGCAATTGTTCGCGCCTACGTCCTCGATCTAACGACTGTGATTGTCGTTTATTATTTATGATGGCCGTTGTGGCCATTTCTCTGCCTGAGAATAGTTGCTGTTGTTGCTCCGACATGGCGGCAGCGGCAATATTGTCATAACTGTACCATTTTTTAGGCGTCACCCGCTCACGCCGTGCCAATTGCTCGAAGTAGCAACGTCGGGGTTCCACCAGCCCAATATTCTCATCGGCTGCCTTTATTTCGGGTGCGGAGAATCCACGCACTATTGGCGTATTGCAATCATCCACGGTATCCTCGGCGGTTGTAGTGGTGACAATATTAGTTACCTCGCCGCTCGTATCATCAATTTTTATGGCAGCAGGCCAGTTGGTTGTTGTTGCTGCTGCTGCTGTTGGGTTTGAGCCATTGGGGCTGAGAGCATTCACAGCCGCATTGACCGATGATGTATTGGCCATGTTATTATGCACATTTGTCAATGTTTGCTGCGCCGTGCCAACAGCTTCAGCGATGGTAGCGACTGTGGCAGCGGTAGCGGAGACGTTCGTGGATCGCGTCTCGCGGGAGCTATCGTTGACACTCGCTGATTTATTTGTCGCATTATTCTCCAATTTTTTTTCTTGCTTTTGTAACTTTAACTGTTGCAAATGCTCCATTTTATTGCGTTGCCGCAACTCGGTGGGCGTCGGCTCAATAATTCGCGTGGGACTATTGAATTTCTCACGTATCGTATCGATGCCGTGCCGCTTGCAGACGCTATCTGTAAAGTGGACGGCATTGTTGTTACAGCTGCAGCTGCTGCCAACACTCTGCTTCTTCTTCCTCATTTCAATTTGGTGTACGTACTGCTCTTGCTGTTGTTGTTGATATTCCTTCGAAGTGCTACGCGAATGTGTGAGTGATTGCGTTCCCCCACTCGAACCCGGCGGCTGAATAACCATCCCACCTGCCGCCCGCTCACTACCGAGCGTGTAATCACTACACGGTGGCGGCCAGCTGTGATCGCGTTTATGCAAATTCCTGCGTGTAGCGAGGCGATTTATCTTCAGCACCGTATCACGGTCGATGGTGATGTCGTGCTGATGGCTCAGGTATTGCGTTTTGATTTGCTCCAACTGCTGCTGGTGCACCGGTGTATGCATGGCTTCCTCATAGTACTGCCGGTAGTGGAGAGTGGGTCGGCGTTGCCGTGGGCGACTCTGTCTGTTACAAGCCACATCTATTGGGTGTGGGGTGGGGAAGCAAGTGAGCGAAGCGTGTTGCAAGTTCATATGCATAGATAATATTCGTTGAGGGATTTTGTCGGGTGTTGCTTGTTTTTGGCATTATTGTTATTGTTGTCGGTTGTCGGTCATTATAGTTGGTCATTTGTTGTTGATTGTTAGCATTTGATTTGGTTATTCGTTATTTTGCCCCCGTTTAGTGCGCATTTTTTGTAGTAATGACGTGTCAACGTTGTTGTAGTTGTTGTAGTTGTTGTTGAGTTAAAATCACGCGCACACAAGAAAATAGACTTGCATTAATATTTTTGTCAGCTTTGTATAGAATATTTAAATTTTTTATTTATTGTGACAAATGACACAATTAACATAAAAAATTGTTTGCAGGAATTTTGATTTGCACCACCAGGAAATTTTAAATCAAACACACACACATATATATGGGTGGGTATGCCTGTGTTATAAATAGCCACGTACATGTTTAACAGTTATATTGTAATATTGTTAATGTTTTTGACAATTTTTGGTAAAAATATCTTACAATAATGAAGTTGGTATGGAGAGTATTAGAAAAGAGGGAGGTACAGCGACGAAGAGACAAATATACGTAATTTGTAAAAAAAAATATGCTCGATTTTATAATCGATAATATATAGAGCGGACATTATTCACTTTGGATAACACCTAAATATTATCCAACATTTTTTCAGTTGAAGTTTCGGAACAAATATTTGATGAATTACAGATTTCTCGATAAAAAGGTATAGAATTGAGTAAAGAGCATACAAACCATTTAATAACAATAAGATTAAACATATTTTTATCCATTATCAATATTTTTTTAATTTTTCTGTGCCGAAAATCGTATTTAAGAAAGTAGACAGCGACCTTTTGAATTTGCCTTGCAGTTACTGTAAATACAGCACTGCTCCCGTGAACTATTATCGATTAATATAGGGTCTTACAATAAGAGCGATATGATTTCTCAAAAAAAAAAAAAAAACTCATGTTGTTAAGGCAATTTAAATGTTTTTTATTTGATGTGAAGTACAATCGATACAATTAAGTTCTGAATATAACATCATTCAAATGGCCTCCACGACTTCTTCTGCAAAAACGAATTCGATTAACCCAATTTTTTAGCACTTTTTCTACGTATGTCATGAATAGCACGTTCAATATTGACTTTTAAAGCTTAAAGAGGGTCTGGTTTATTACTTAAGACCAATGATTTCAAATAACCCCATTAGAAGTAGTGTAATGGTGTTAAATCACCATTTTGGAGGCCATTCAATGTCACAATTTCATAAAATAATCGAATCTCCAAACCTTTCTCATAAAAATTCGGCTGTGTGACACGTATCCCCGTTGTGTTGAAATCAGATGTTGTCACGATCAACTTCTTCCAATTGTGGACATAAAAAGTTGGTTATCATCGATCTATACCGCTCTCCATTGACGGTACCGGTGTTACTAGCTTCATTTCGAAAGATGTACGGACCGATGATGATGATCCCACCACACCAACAACCACACCGAACTGCCAATTTAGGTGAATGTAATGGTTGTTCCTGAATAATTTGTGGATTTTCTCCGCACCAGAATCGACAGTTTTTTTTATTTACCGCACCACTCAGATGTAAGTCAGCTGAGATAATTTTCTTCAAAAAATCGTTATCGTTTTCAAGTTGTTCCAAGGCAAAATCAGCTAAGTTGTTCTTGCGTAGAAAAATAGATCATGACATATAAAAATGGCCTGAACGACATTTAGAAATCATATCATCCCTTCATCATCCATGGAAAACCCTTTAGACTGCTGTAAAATTTTGAGCAAGCTGCGCTAACGAAAATGGAACAAAGTGAATTTCGTGTGTTGATTAAACATTATTTTTATCGTAAAAAAGCCATCAACGTACCTAGGAGAGACTTGATAAATACGATGCAGACTCTGCATCATAAATTTTTTTTTGGTTAAGAAAGCAGTGGCTTACTGACTTTCGTTGTGGTCGTACCAGTACAAGTGACGCTGAACGTTCAGGTCGCCCAAAAGAGATCGTCACGCCGGAAATGGTCGATAAAATGAATGAAATGATATTGGACGATCGGAGGCTGCAGGCATCTGTAGGATAAGCGGGTACATCATATTTTACAGGAATATTTGAGCATGAAAAAGCTACGCCGCGATTGCTCACACACGATCATAGGTGTAACCGTGTAACCATTTCAAAGGAGTATTTGATGATGTTCAACCGCAATTCAAACTAATTTTCGCGTCGTCTTGTTTCCACCATACCACACTAGAGGCCAAATAATTATTAAAATGGTGAGTTTCTCCGGGTGACCGTGCACCAAACAAGGTCAAGGTGAGTATGCAGGTCAATAGGGACACGGCCACAGTTTTTTGGGATGGACGAAGTCACATTCACATGGATTCTCTTGAAAATGGTAAAACGATTATCGGCGCATATTATTCAGAGCTTTTGTACAGATTTGATATTTATTTGAAGCTGAAACGACCGTATTTTGGTGAAAAAAATGAGTGTTGTTCCATCAGAAAAATGCGCGGGTATAGTCACATTTGCAAAAATTCATAAATTGGGCTGCAAATGCTATCCCTTCCAGCACATTCTCCAGATTTAGCCCCCTGCATCTATTTTTGGATTTCAAATCTGAAGAAATGGCTGAGCTGGTAAGCAAATCGGGCCAAATGAAGAGGTGATCACAAAAAAAACGCCTATTTTGAAGGCCTTGAAAAAAGGAATAACGCTGGATTAAATGCATAGAGCTAAACGGGACTATGTTAAGAAATAAAACGCTTATTTGGCGAAAAAGAAATATTTTATTCAAAAAGTCACTGATTTGTCAAACCACCCTCCTAAAAAAGTTATTTGTGATTTTTCCCCTTTGGAAAAAATTTCTTATCTGAAGTATTCGAAACCGGAGTGTTTGTTGAGATCAACATGTCCATAACTAAACATGTAGGAATATCTTACAACATTTCAAATTTCAATTTTCAAAACTTGTTTAAATATATTATGATTTTACGTAAAAATTAATTATTTGTATTTTTTTTTCCCAGCTCCTTTATTTATGTTACTAATTTCGCTGTTAAAGAAGAGATCTATAATGAATAATTAACCAGATGAACAATTTAATAAATTTATTTGGAGCAAATTTGGTTCGATATCTTGTAGTTCCATGTGAATTTACATCTGTCCTGAGACGATTTTTTAATTGAGGTGAGGGGAGTTGTTCTGCCAGCGAGCTTAACCTCTTTTATGTATAATACTTTCGTTTGGATGATATCAGCTGTGTTTTATAGACGAAGAGAAAGACAAACATTTAGTTTTTCAGAGTACGTATCCACACCGCAGTCTTTTTAGTACCTGTTGGTGTAGATTGAGGTAAGCAGCCACTGCAAAAAACTCGGATACTGCCTCCGACAGTATACTGATGTGTCTAAATTTCCTTGCGTTTCAGCAGGTTTGCTGAACCTGCTGCGAGTTAACGTAAATGGATGTCCCAACACCGGACTAAAAAAAAAATATTTTTCATTTGGGTTTCCGCTCTTATACATAAATTCTGATTCTAGACTTTGAAAAAACCTCAAAATTTAAATTTTTAGTTCATAAAGTTTGATTTTAACTGATATATGTACATGCGTCGGTAAGTAATATTTTAATTAATTCTATAGACAAAAGTGAACCAAATAAAAAACTTTAATCAGAATCATAATTTTTTTCCATTTTTATAAGAAAAAGCAATAGGAATTTAGCATGCAGAAATCAGACCCCAAAACTTATGTTGACCGGTGTAATTATTTGATAAAGAAACATATTAAAGGCAACTGTCGGATACAACATGACCACGTAGCGCTTTCAAAAACCTACTAGTTTAGAGTAGATTAATTTCAGCCTCGAAATATATCGCATTGAGATGTAACGAAAATATAGAAAGATTGAATTGCAGAATTTTGATTTTTTTCGATATGCATGAACTCCTAGTCTAAGAGTCCTCAAAAATCTCCTTTTTAAAAGTGAACAGCACAGAAGCTATCAAGAGTAGATCATCTGATGTGCAGCAGTACCCACAGAAGAGTTGAAAGAACAGCTAAGAGTTAGAGGGTGCCGCTAGAGTGGTAGTGATTTCTGTATTGCACTTATCAAAATGTTGAGTGCAGTTTTCAAAGGTCGTTACTTCATGTATGCATGCAGAGCGGTCGACAAAGGAATTTTTGCCAACAAAAAATCAAAGAAAAAATTTATTTAAATGAAAATACTTTCAGTTGGAAAAATTTGACAATAATTTGACATTTAATAATTCGATTTTTGTAATGAAATATTTGGAATACATACATATGAGAGATTGGTCCCCTCACGTGGAGAGTCTATTTTTTCTGCACTACTTAAGCTATGCGTATCCCACAAGAGTAAATTAAAAAAAAATTCACTACATCAAACACTATCTGAGAGAGAAAATAAATTCACTCTACAAAACTATATTACAGACGAGCAATGAGTGACTTTAAAAATTCGGACAACTCGTCCTTCTCTCAAAAAGTAAGCGAGAGTAAGAAAATTAATTAACCAAAGCCACTACGCTTGCGAGAGTATGAGTAAGTTTGGTAGAAATATTGAAAATATGATATATTTGATGGTTTATACATACATGTAGAAATATATTCAGAAATAAATCCTATACTTATATATACAAAAAAGAATTTTTCAACCCACAGCAAGTTCTAGATTTACTCTATTAAGTATATACAAAAACGAAAGTGTTTGTGTAAGCGTGTATGTAGTATAATATATAATTAAACACATATCTCTTGCGTATATTATGTAGTGCAAGGTGAATATCTTAAAAATAGATAGTCACCAAAGTCTGTCAATGTTTATATATATACTTATTTATATATGTATGTATATTGCATTTTATCGCATTATATTTGCGCTTTTTTATTTGTTACACAGTGCTAGAGAATTTTACAGCAGCAGTACAGAGATATAAAAATAAAATGCAATGAAATAAAGTAACAGAAATAAATAAATAAATTTATATAACTAAAATAAAAAAATAAAAATAAATAAATTTAATAAAAATATAACAAATCAAAATAAAATAAAATAAAATAAAACATAATAAAATAAGATAAAAAAATAAAAAAAATAAAATAAAATAAAACAAACAAAATAAGACGAATAATATAAATTATTAAATAAAATAAAAACATAATATAAAATGAAAATAAATAAATTAAATAATAATAGATAATTAAAGAAAAAAGTAAAATAAAAAATAAAACAAAATAGATAAATATAAATTGAAATAAAATAGTATAATATAAAATATAATGGAAATAAAATAAACTGTAAACAATAAAATAAAGTGATACAAAATATAATAATCTGTATCAAAATAAAATTAAAAAGAATGAAAAATATATAAAATAAAATGAAACAAACAAAATGAAATAAATAATATCAAAAAATGAAATAATTACAATAAATTAATAATAGATGAAAAAAAAAAAATAAAATAAAAAGACAAAACAATATAAAACAAAATAAAAAATGATATAATATAAATAAAAATAAAATAATAGTAGAATTAAGAAATGGAATTAAATTGAATAAAATACTAATAAAAAAAATAAAAATGTAAAACAATAAAAATAATAAGTAAAATAAATATTGTTAAACAATTTCCTTTTGGGCTGTTTAAGTTTATAGGTGTAGGCAAAAAAATAATTTGTTTTCCTCATAGCGCGCCAAATGAGATTTGAAAAAAAAAAAAAATTATGACACTTAAGTTATTATATTTTAAAAATAGTTTCTGGCTATGATTCAGAAAATAAAATATATCATTTATAAAAGTGTATGAGCACATTATATATACAATGTTTCTATATAATAATGTTCAGTTGTGCTTTGCTATATAAAATATATTTTCTGTGCGTACGTGCTTTGATCGAATAATAGCCGTGTTTTTTTTAAATAGAAAGTAAAGGAGCCCTCTTTGATATTTCATTCTTTACTTATGTAAAAACTATTCGTCAGTTGTCAAAAAATCAAAGAAAACTTTTTAACAAAACTTGATGGCAAGATTCTATCTGAGCCTATTTTATTGGCGCACATTAAACTTTGCGCTTAGCATTCCATATAAATGTTAAGAGAAGATCATATGCACGTAGTAAAAAAATTTAATTTTACTTATATGTATTTTAAAATTATTTCTTTAACGCCAACATCTTAGTAATCGAATACATTTTTCAAACTAAATTAATGTCACGATACCATAATTTCAATATATTTTTGTACTCCTCAAGAAATAAATGCGCTCTTAAATAAATATATATATATATACTTGTATATACAGTGGCGGACAAAAATCTACATACATCGCCTGTTCTCGCAGTTTGCTGAAAAGTGTATGTATACAGTTTTTTTTAAATACTTTTCTAATCACATGTATTAAAATAAATCCATTCTCTAACATAAAATAAAACACTTATGGTGAAAAAAACAAAAAATATCCTTGACAAAAGTCTACAAACACCACGGGTTTACTAGCAGTTATGTCGATATACTGTGTTGTCCTGGCGGTTAGGTACCTTTTTTACTATTTTTTTTTAATTATGTTTTCTAATTTTCTAGTATTGAATTTGGTTGTGGTTTAAGCACATTAGCATCAACAATGGCTCCGCGAAAAGAAATATCCATTGACGTAAGAAACTTGGTTATTCAGCACAGAAAAGAGAAAGAAATCGTATGGTGAAATTTAGAAAATATTAATCTTAAGTCCACCAAAGGTACAAATCATTGCAAAAAACTTTGAAGAAAAAGAATGGATTCTCTGAAAAAAGCCACGTGTTGGCCGCCCGAAGAAACTAACTCGAAGAGACATCAGCTTTATTCTGAAGGAAGTGAATGATGGTCCTAAAGTTATTGCTCCAAAATTAGCTGAAAACATCGCAAACTCATCAAGAACAATGTGTTCATCCAAGAACAATTCGAAGAATTCTGAACGATAACGGCTTCCACAGTAGAACCCACCGTAAAAAGCCTCTTATTTTTGAAAAAAATCGTAAACTTCGCTTGGAGTCCGCTAAAGCACATTTAGACAAAGGAATGGATTTTTGGCAAAAACTTTTCTTTACAGACAATTCGAAGTTCAATATTTTCAGCGGCGATGGAAGAGCAAAAATTTAGAGAAAAGAAACCCCTGCACTTAATTCCAAAAATATAGTACCAACAGTGAAGAAATGTGCCGGCAACGTAATGGTTTGGGGATCGGTTGGGGCATCTGGAGTTGGAAAGCTTGTTTTTATTGAGGGTAATATGGATCAATTCAAATAGCTATTCTGAAGCCTTCGGTGACAGTTTGAAGCTTGGCGCAGGCAGGATCTTTCAACAGGATAACGATCCAAAGCCCACGACCCGCATTGTTAAGGATTGGTTGCTTTATCATGCTCCAAGGCAACTGCACGCACCACCTCAAAGCTCAGATTTGAATGTTATTGAACCTGTCTGGGAGATTGTTAAGCGAAAAATTAGAAAAAAATCACATTTCCAACTCAGCATTACTCAAAGAACGTCGTATTGAAGTTTGGGACAGTATTACTCCTCAGAAGTAATAAATTTAGTAGTTTCGATGCCACGATGGCTTCAAGCTGTTATTGATGCGCGCGGTGGACCAACTAAATACTAAAAAGATCAGTCTACCTGATATTAACTATAGTTTTTGCGCTAAGATAAGTTATGTATGTACTGTATGTAGGATTTTGTCAGTGTTGAATTTACCATTTTTTTGATAGCTTTACTATTTTATGTTAAAAAATTATTTTTGTTGCTTTTTTAATGATAAGGGAAAATAGTTGAATTAAACTGTGTCGTTCAATTTTCCAATAAACATTTTGGATTTTCAATTCAGTGAAAGCAAGGGGTGTATGTAGACTTTTTTCCGCCACTGTATATATGTATATATGTATGAACTGATACAAATATATTTCATTGCGTGACATTTTGTTCAATCTATTGAAGACAGAATTATTCAGCTTTTGGCACCTGCCAATGTCTCGTTCAGCAAATTGTAATGCAAATATTTATGAAAGTTTATGAAATTGAATAACATTTAAATAATAACTCCCCATAGAGGGGCGTTTGGTATAGCTTTAGAGGCCAACACTTGCCAAAAGTGGAAGGCGAAAACAACAACATTTTGTGGTTACGTAAACACAGCCACAACAATATTCTTTTCCCAACTACCTAATAACTGTATAAAGCTGAAAAGGTTTTTGCTTTAAGGTGGCATTAAACATGTATAAACGTAAAATGTGCCTGCGCCTCAGCTATCCTGAGGGAATGTTGTAAATTTATGGTCTCATAATTATTATAGTTTGAGTTCTTTGCCGTGTTGCTCTACAGCGGCACTCACCGGACTTTGAACCCAGATGATGGTATGACAAAATTGCTTATCACTTTCTTATCGCCCATTAAATTTAAGTAAGGTATAAGGTCAATAAATTCTGTAATACCCACTAGAGAATTGTTTACTCACACTCATTTCTAGTTATTAGAGGCGTATTAAAATGGGGAAATCCTATCTTTAAAGTCGAAAACTTAAACAAATTATTACTCACCACATAAACTTGTTTATTGTGTACAAGTAAATATGTACTGACTCTAAGATAGTATTATTTGAGTGTATTTGACATCATTTTCCACATAAACACATTTCTCTAGTCCTTTATTGTGTATTTTCTTAATATTGTTTATATTACAAACATAAATACAGCTATGTACTTCTATCTTTTGTTTATGAAATTAACCATGCATGACGCCGGAAGCTTGTTGCACTCTAAATATGATAATAATATTCTATAGGCACACATATATACAAATGCATTTGCTGCAATATGAAACTTGTAAATAAAGTCGTAACTTCGAGCAAGATGATGCTTCAAATAAGTTATATAATATATATATAATGTGCAAAACATCGATTCTAAATATCTAGAAATGTACCTACTTATTTATATGTACTTATGTATAAATATTGTGTATATTTAACTATGTAATTTTAATACAATGAATTTAAACTAAGCTAACATACCTATACTCGAAATTCTCATTCTACTAAATGAAGCATACACGATTATTACGCAGAAAAAAAGAAGCTGGCGTGATAAAAAATAACCCAACTGACCGTAAGAAGCGGTGAATATATGTATATGCTTTTTTTATTTCATATTATGTTATTATTATTTTAAAAATTTTTATAATTTATATTTAATATTTAATATTTAATATTTTATATTTTAAATTTTATATTTTATATTTTATATTTTATATTTTATATTTAAATTTTATATTTTATATTTTATATTTTATATTTTATGTTTTATGTTTTATTTTTTATATTTTATATTTTATATTTTATATTTAAATTTTATATTTTATATTTTATATTTTATATTTTATTTTTATATATTATATTTTATATTTTATATTTTATATTTTATA